>JAUNZM010001290.1:0-382044 GCA_033459285.1 Clamator glandarius
AAGGATGAGTAAACAATCTATTCTGTAAGGACTTATTGAGCAAGAATGGGGTGAATGAATTTTCACACTATTTTACTTCAAAGTTTTTCTCCCTTCAGATCAGAGTACTTTTGCTCCAGATCAGTAGATAACAACACACCAAAACATTTTTTTACAGATATGAAGCAAACTAACTAATGTCAACAGTTTTATTTAAAGATTCCATCTGAGAATGGATGACAATTACCTTGAGATATTCCAGTACTGGATGACTTTCAGAACAAACTCCTTAGATTAGTGTTGAGAGACTGGGGAATAGCAAGGGACTTCCTGCTTGTGCCTTTCCTTCCATGTCTCAAAGAAGGTGACATTTCCCTGGCACTCCATTTATCTGAACATTTTGGTAAAACAGAAGCAGGTAATTCTGCCTGTCTATTTCAGCTGCCAGGCTTTTATTGGGAAAGAAGTCTAGAGCACAAAAATTAAATGTAAGGAAGCAAAACTGCTAGCCTTTAGATTTTCTTTTATATGTTCATGATTAACTGTGGTGAATAGAGGTGCAGCAACTACAGTGCAAAATTACTAGGGTACAAACAGTAAGCAGCACAACTTACAGAAGCAGTAAATGTTAGCAGAGAGATGCTCAATAATCCAACAGTTCCTGCATCACAAGATAAAACCCTCAAAACTTTGATTAAACTAAAGGTACAACAATAATTAAAAAAAAAACATTAAAGGCACTATAATCTTGTATGGTCAATAAGATCACAAGTGGCAATATAGTAATAAAGTCAGTGGCATCTCCCTTTCTGGTAGACTTAAAGTCTTATTTCCACAACACTATCTAAAAATTGACAACTCTTCAGCACATACAAAGCTGCCATAGCATTATTCAAGATAACAGCTTATTTCAAATTAATCTATCCCATTGCCTGAGACAGTGAAAAAGTATTAAAGAATAAAGACACTATTTATAGCATAAATTAAGAACTGAGAACATATATCATTATATTTTTAATGACTGTTAGTTTACCTTTGTTTAATGTTACAACATATTACAAGTACCTTGAAAAAAAGGAGTCTGGAATCCACATTAGTGTTTGTCTTGAAGTGCTGAACCTAGGAAATCAAAGTTACAAGTTTAGATTTGGCTGTAAGATTAGAAGAAAATCTGCTTTATCTAAATACTCTGTCCTACAAAGCTGATATCAAATGGGTTTGCAAAGTTTGAGATCATTTAAATGTCTGCACAAAGTCAAAGAAGTTTCATGTTCTTTCTGTAGATTGTCCTTAAGCATGAAGCAGTAATGTCTAGAGACCTCAAAAGTGTCATTCTTTATGTTTGCAACACACTGTCCCAAATTTCCTACACTTTCTGGTTCTCCTACTTTGCCAACACCAGTGCTTGCAAAAAAACACCCCACATACACACACACAAAGTATCCACTTAAAGATAAGTTTATCAGCAGTGCTACATTTGTTATTAACTGCGTATTACTCAGGACTCAAAGGGTGCAACATTGTGCACTGCAAAAACTAAAATGAACTTCAAGTTAATATTTCACAATACCTCTAATTATTTGCCATTTTGCTATTCAGACCTTCTTAGGAGGGGGCAATAACAACAACAGTTAAAAGAAAGTATTTCCTCCAAATCATATTATGAAATAATACATATAGTAGTATGACGTCAGACAGTATTTTATATAATAAATAACTATCACCTCTTGTACACTACTTCTGGCTTTGGTTTAACATGAAAGGAAGACAACTGGACCAGCAGCTTTGACAACAGCTCATGATCCGCATCAGCTTTCTGACTGCCCATATCCTTGTACAAGTACCATGACTAAGAGACCTCATTAACGGGAATAAAAGGGAAATGCATTAATTCCATGATGATTTTCCAGACAGTACAGGAATATAATACGAAATAGTTTTTAATAAGAATACTTGATTATAGTTTATCTAGTTTTCACTGCTTGTATTTTCCAGTTTTGGAGAAAATAAGATGTAAACATAAAGCATTACTTCAATACCCCCTGAGGGACAGAAACACAAAGGCTGTATGGAACTACCATCCTGCATAAAATGTGGATTGTGCCACTGCTCACTGCAAGTATAACAATGGCAAATCTGTTCTCAACAAATGTTCTAAGCACAAACATGCAGAGTCTCTTCTAGAAACAAATAAATAAATAAATAGAATCAAAGTGGTTTCCCATTTAAATGGAAAGTGACTTCTAAGTACAGTAGCAGGTGTACACAGCTTTTAACATCAGTAAACCAGATCACTATCCTTCTCTACTTTAAAAGTAACGGATGATTCATTTAACTACATTATAGGATGTGCATACTAGGAAACAATGAGTTACATGAATTTTATCCAGACTCTGCTTGTAACTATGGGGGAAAGATGCAGGTTCACAATTTCAAACGTTATCACGAGCCAAAGACTTTTATTGTCCAATACTTTAAGTACTTTACAACATTCAGTTATTTTTGTGTTTTTAGGGAAAAAAAACCCACAACATTTTTTATGGTTTCCCAGGAAGGCGTGTATAGTCAGAAAGATACTGGGAAAGTACTAGAACCACAGCTAACTGGCATTTTTCTACACCACAATGATAAATGCTAAATTAATTCTGAAGCCATAAGAAGTCTGATGAGAGTATGAAGATGTTCAAGATCTTAGAACAGATGTTTGTTGTTTGAGGACCCAGTGTTACTATCTTCTATATACATCACAGCACCTTTTCTGACCTGGAAGCACGTTTGCATTTAGGCACACAAGTGATACTCAGCTTTTCAGAGGTGCCAAGATCGAAGGTTTGCTGATGTTTTGACCAGCTGGGTTCCACTCTAGTATTTCCTGAGTCAGTTAAAGAGCTTAGTAGCAAAATATTTGGGACTAGAAAATGACACTACACAATAAGCAGGGCAAGAAAAAGAACCATTGACTGATTCCACGTTCATCTTCTTGCTATTCTATCAGTGGGTTTAGCTAGCCCAAGGAGTTTCTGTCTGCGATTCAAAACGATGGAACCAGTTTAGTAGGTAATACCTTGTTCTAACACATACTTGAGAACTTCTAATACACACACATTAATCTGTGTAAAAAATGAGACAGAGTCCTCCTTTACAGCATGCAGAAAGCAGCTCAGCTAGCAACATTTACATGTGTAAGTGCATCTGCAGCTCCATGCAGTTAAGATGCAGTGGTCAGATAAACACTGAGGAAAATTGGGCAAGCTCAGTGCAATACCCTCAAATATTCTTAAGCAGGAGGCAGCCTACAGTTATTTTAAAGAAAACATAGGCAACTGGAAAAAAACACACCAAGTTTCAATTCCAAGGCAACCATTTTCATAGTCTATTGCATTTGTAGACTTATCTTATAGCCAGAGGGAGATAAAGGGTCAAGAGAATTCACTACATTTGTTACAGTAATTTCTATGAATTGCAAGAGGCTTGTACACCAAGCAAAGGAATCTACTAAGGCTCAGCCCAGGAACCAGTGGAGCAGCCAAGCACAGCAGAGAGGCTTCGGCACTCCCAGGGAGCAGCAGGAACTTCATGTCAGAACACGGAAAGCTGAGATCTCTGTTCTAGACACTGCAGAGTTTAACTGCTGTCAGAGACAAAAAGCACTATTTTCCTCTTCTCACACAACTCTACAAACAAAATTAAGAGTTTCAGGTTTCTAGTAAGGGTAACACAAACTAATGAAGAGGAGGAACCATGTACAGTATCCCATGCTCCCCCACTTGCTGTTCAGATCATCCACTCCATGTCAGCTTTGAGCAGCCTGCCTTTGCAAGCTGAAAAATCTGTACTGGGTACATTTTTCAAAGAATAAACACACTACTACAGAAGCTGAGCTTGCAAAAAACCAAAACCTCTTACACAGAGGTGATATTGCTTGTTATCTCCTTATTAAAAGGGAAATATCTATGCATACATTTCCTGCTTCTTACATCTAAATAATATCTGTTGAATCTAGACCTTCAACTAGAAATTACATACATACAATTGTTAGTCTGCTTTATTCTTCATGCTTCTCTGTGTAAGCAAGGCCTCTGAGGATGTGTATTTCTTCCTTGATCCATGCCCTGTACATAATTTTCTGTTCTCTGCAGAGGCATTTAATAAGCAAGAGCTATGCAAAATTATGAGACTGAAGTATCCTGGTGATTCCATTTGTAATAAAAGCCTAAAAGATGAACAGGCCTATAATTTCAGAAAGAGAGTTCACTGAAGAACCTCACTCAGTTCAACACGAAATCTGGTCTATGCAGACATCAAAGTTATCCTGAAAGCATCATTACAGGTGAGTTGTGCCTACGCAAGTTACAAGCAGCTTCCCTGGGCAGAACAGGTTCTTAGTGTCTTATTATAACAAAGGAATTCTGCACTGATTTTTACTGTGCCCCTCCTTAAGAAAGATTGTAACATACAATACAGTTACAGAAATGAGTTCATTTTTCTGAATAAGACATGAAAATTCTTAAGACAATTCTTAAATTGTAGCGGTAGTAGTTTCTACTACTTATAGCTGGTTTCACATTGTGCACAAACTCAGGAAGACACATTACTTTTTTCCACCACGTACAGTATTCTGAATTACTTCATATCTGAGCATTTTGACAGATCACAGATTCTGACCAGTCCTTTACCACGATTCTCTACCTCAGTCTGCTAAAACGTCCACATATGCCATGTTCCACACTTCCAGTACACATTCAAATACAATTATTTCTTCCAGTTGATAGCAGCAGTATCATATCCACCTTTCTATTATCTTAGACTGTGAGACTGCTAAGCAGACTGATTCCCAGAAGCCTACAGACCTGATGGAACAGGTCGACAGGAGGGCAGCAAAGATGATCACAGGGCTGGAGCACCTTCCATACAAGAACAGGAACAAAGAATTGGGCTTGTTCAGCCTGGAGAAGATAAGGCTTCTGGGAGATCTTATAGCAGCCTTCCAATATTTAAGGGGGCCTACAGGTAAGCTGGGGAGAGACTTTTTAGACAGGCATGGAGTGATACAATGATGGGGAATGGCTTTAAATTGGAAAGGGGAAGACTTAGATCATAGAATCATAGAATAGTTTGGGTTGGAAGGGACCTTAAAGATCGTCCAATTCAAACCCCCCTGCCACGGGCAGGGAAACGTCCCACTAGATCAGGCTGCCCAAGGTCCCATCCAACCTGGCCTTGAACACCTCCAGGGATGGGGCACCCACAGCTCCTCTAGGCAACCTGCGCCACTGCCTCACCACTCTCATAGTGAAAAAAATTCTTCCTCATGTCTAGTCTAAATCTGCCCTTCTCAGTTTATGCCCACTGGCCCTCATCCTATCACTACAAGCCTTTGTGAACAGACAACCTTTGTTTAACAGATATTACGAAGAAACTATTTAAGATGAGGGTGGTGAGGCACTGGCACAGGTTGCCCGGGGAGATTGTGAATACTCCATCCCAGACTGGACGAGGCCTTGAGCAGCCTGGTCTGGTGGGACGTGTCCTTGCCCATGGCAGTGGGTCAGAACACGATGGGCTTTAAAATCATAGAAGAACCAGGTTAGAAGAGACCCACCGGATCATCGAGTCCAACCATTCCTATCAAACACTAAACCATGCCCCTTAGCACCTCGTCCATCCGTGCTTTAAACACTTCCACAGAAGGTGAATCAACCACCTCCCTGGGTAGCCTGTTCCAGTGCCCAGTGACCCTTTCTGTGGAAAATTTTTTCCTAATGTCCAGCCTAAATCTCCCCTGGTGGAGCTTGGGGCCATTCCCTCTCGTCCTGCCCCCTGTCACTTGGGAGAAGAGGCTATTACCCTCCTCTCTACAACCTCCCCTCACGTAGTTATAGAGAGCAATGAGGTCTCCCCTCAGCCTCCTCTTCTCCAGGCTAAACAACCCCAGCTCTCTCAGCCGCTCCTCATAAGGCCTGTTCTCCAGCCCCTTCACCAGCTTCGCTGCTCTTCTCTGGACTCGCTCCAGAGCCTCAACATCCTTTGCGACCCCTTCGAACTCAGACCGTTCTGTGATGGCAAAGCCAAGCCCTCTGTCTTGTCCCGGGGAAGCTGCCCGCCCAGACAGCCCAGCAGACCCCGGTCCCGCGCACCCCTGGCTCCGCTACCCTGGGCGGTGCGGGGCGCAGCCGGGACACAGAGCCGGCACTACCTCCCCACGGGCAGCCGCGCCCCGGACCACCGCCCCTCCCCTCGCTTCGGCAGGGGCTGCTCGGCGCCTCGGCTCACCGGGTGCCGCCCACGTTGAGCTGGATGATCTCCCCGCTCCCGGCGCCAGCCAAGCCTCCGCCGTTCCCCGCCATCTTGGCCGCGGGGCCGGAGGAGGAGGAGGGGGCTCGGCCGCGGGGCAGCGCCGGGCAGGGCAGGGCAGGCTCCGCGCCGCTCAGGCCCGGCCAGGCAGCGCCGCCTCCCCGCTGCGGGCGGAAAACGCCATGGCAACGCGGCAGCGCCCGCAGCCGGAAGGAGAGGAGCGAGGGGGAAGGCGGCCGGCGCGGGACAAAACAGCTCACGCCGTTCGCGGAACGCGGCGTGGGGCGGGAGCGCTTTGACCTAGCTATGGACGGGGCGGGGGGGGGGGGGGGGGGGGTGTGGAGGCATACTTAGACCCCTAGAGCCGAGGAAGAGGAATTAGTGTCTCCTGTGTTTTTAAAGGAGGGGGAGAGCCGCCCGTGCTGCCATCAGTCCAGGATGCTGTTGGCCTTTGGGCTGCGAGCACGCATTGTCGGCTCATATCAAGCTTCTCATCCATCAGCACCCCCAGGTCCTTCTCCGCAGGGCTGCTCTCCATCACATCATCCCCCATCCTGTATTGAAACCACAGGTTGCCCCGGCCCAGATGTAGTACAACCTCACGACTGGCCTTGTTGAACCTCATGAGGTTCACACACACCCACTTCTCCAGCTTGTCCAGGGCCCTCTGGATGACATCCCGTCCTTCTGGTGTGATCTGCACCACTCAGCTCGGTATCATCTGCAAACGTGTTGAGGGTGCACTTGATCTCACTGTGATTCTCCTCCTCTGCTCTCGTGAGACCCCACCTAGAGTATTGTGTCCAGTTCTGAGATCCTTAGATAAGAAGGATATGGAACTGTTGAAATGAGTCCAGAGGATGGCACCGAAGCCTATCAGAGGGCTGGAGCACTGCTGCTATGAGGACAGGCTGACAGAGTTTGAGTTGTTCAGCCTGGAGAAGAGAAGGCTCCAGAGAGACCTTATGGCCTGAGATCCTTAGATAAGAAGGATATGGAACTGTTGAAATGAGTCCAGAGGATGGCACCGAAGCCTATCAGAGGGCTGGAGCACTGCTGCTATGAGGACAGGCTGACAGAGTTTGAGTTGTTCAGCCTGGAGAAGAGAAGGCTCCAGAGAGACCTTATGGCAGACATCCAGTACCTGAAAGGGGCTACAAGAAAGCTGGTGAGGGACTTTTTACAAGGGCATGTAGTGACAGGACTGGGGGGAATGGCTTTAAATTGGAAGGGGGAAGATTCAGATTTAGACTTTAGGAAGAAATTCTTTCCGATGAGGGTGGTGAAGCACTGGCACAGGTTGCCTAAGGAAGCTGTGGATACCCCATCCCTGGAGGTGCTTAAGGCCGGCTTGGACGGGGCCTTGGGCAGCTTGATCTAGTGGGAGGTGTCCCTGCCCATGGCAGCGGGGTTGGAACAGGATGGGCTTTGAGGTCCCTTCCAACCCAAACTATTCTATGATTGTGTCAAGGCCTCTCTGGCCTTGTGTCTTCCCGTGCCCACAGGGGCTCTGGTATTGGACATTGATGTCTTTGGGAAATGGCATTGCCATTTGTGAGAGGCACAAACAGAACACTCTTTGAAAATTCAATGGGAAAGCAGCAGTGGCATGTTGGACTCTAAAGCCTCGGTTGCAGCCCACCTTCAGTAATCAAATTCTGCAATGGTGAAAGGGAAAAAATAGTAGACGTGGCAACTCCAAGCCTGCAGTGCAATTTGCAGAAGAAATCTATCACAACAAGTGAAGAAAAATTGAGGAGGGAATAAATGACAGTGTGGTTAGCAGATGAAGTAGTAAAATTGTGGTTTAAAGTTGTGAGGGTAGGCTTTGTGATCAATTCCTATACTTGAGAGGAATAAGCAAATATGAACCTGATTTTAAGTTACTCTAAGTGAAATTCGCCTAGAGATTGAAAACCCACTGCGAGGATCTGCACCCTATTTAATCACGATTTTCTGCAAGTACACATGAATAGAGACGGAGCATTCTCAAATATTATATTTTGAAAATAATGTAGCAGTGACATTGTTTAGTGTAGGGATAAACTGATTGAAGTTATCTGGCTATTTCCTCACTTGCATAGCTTGGAAATTCAAGTTTTATTGCTGTAGTCATATCTTAAAGCTTAATTGACCTAAGCTATGCACATATCTTTGCCAGGTAGTGAAGTATTTTGGAGAAATTACTTTGCTACCACAAGGCTCTATCACTACCACAGAGAAACACATGGCCATGTTAGGCTTTTTGGGCTCACTGGCTTACCAGTCCAGTGTATTAACTTTATTAAGCTTGGGCAGAGAGCCTTTGAATACTTTTGTAATGAATTCTGAATGCTACTACAGACACATGTGTTTTGCTCTACAGCCTAAGGGAGACGGAAGATTAAAATGCAGCCAAATGTGCCACGAAGCCCTAGATCTTCTTGTTTTTTGAATGCTTTGTAGTTTGGCTGTCATTTAGGTTTCTTCTTTGGCTCTTAATGCTTTTAGATTCCTGCTACGTTGTCTTCTGCTTCCCCATATTTTATTAGAAAATAAAATATGTTTAGGTGTGCTATCAGGCAGAGAAGGAAATAGAACTTCCTCTCCTATGTCACAAGATAGTCCTTTAACTATTGAAGTTTTGGATAAGAGTGGGACAGGATATTTCTTTTCCTGTATGTGGAAGGAAGACTGACACTCTCTACTTTAACGTGTCAGCTTTTGAAAGAAAATCTTATGTCAGAGAGGGTTTGAGGCTGTGGATCATGCTTGGAAACCATTCCTTTCATCCTACCACTGTGGAGAGACTGCAGAAGCCTTGCACCTATCCTCAGTGTTTCCTACATCCCATTTTGAGTGGCTCTTCATTCAGTCAGGCAGCTGACTGAATGATCACTTTTCTGCGTATCTAATTCAAGCATGTTTTATAAGGAATCTGAAAGCTTAAGTAGTTAAGGAGAATAAATTGCACAGCAACTGTCCACGTGTCTTAAAGAAAAGGCACTGTAAGCATTGGACATAGAAATGCTTCTGTGGCATGACTTGCTTGGATTGCTTTTGGAAAATACGTCTTAGGATCCTAAATCATGTAAGCCTCATCATGCCTAAACACCAGTAAATTTAAGATCTGTCTTTTCTAAAATAAAATACAGCATTGGTGTTTTTCTGGTGATTCATGAAATTCAGTCCAGGAATGCAAAAAAAATCAGCTGTGTATTGAGGCATTCTTTGACAGCTGCAATCCTAGAACACTTCCACTAGGTGCCTCTATTGTTTTTAAAGTAAGCTTCCAAAATGTAGTTCTTGTTTAGTCTAACCATTTAAGGCAAATTCTCAAGACCATTTTTCTTGATGTTGCAATTAAAGTATGTGTTTGCAATCACTTTTAAAAAAAATTACAAGCTCATTTGAAAGCACACGTCAGCTTTATACAATATTAGCAAATAAAGCAACTTAACATTGCTGATTTCTATTCCAATTTTATTAATAAAAAATGTTTAAAATGTGGCACTATGCAAAAAGCAGACATCAGTATTAAATATACATGCTTCTGAGTGATGATCACACAGTTTAGGAAATAAGGAGGCCTGTGCAACAGATTATTGTCTATGTGGTGGTGCACACTGTAATTTAATCTCTTTAATTGCAATAATTCAAGCTAAAAGAACAAGGAAGAGTTTCATCCACTTTTATGAGTACAGTTTTCTTGTGGAGAATCCTGTTTTCCAGCCAAGAAGCTAATTACTCCATTCATAAGAAGGCAAATTCTGCTGTATAAATTGTATTCAGAGACACTTCCCAGTGGCATGATTGCCCTTAAGCTACTTAAGATACAAGTCTAGGAAGGAATTGCTATTCTTTGGCATGTTTGCCAGGTATCTGTTTTGCTAAGTTTATTACCTGAGAAACAATTTGGCTCCCAAAGGAGCCAAAGGAAGTTAAGTAATAAATTCCTTCTCTGCCTCCTCAGCAGATCCATAGTGAGGGAGATTTTGCACCACCCCATAAAGGCTTCTCTCCAATCACTTACTTCAACACTAAATGCAGTGCAGCAGTCTATGCAACAGTACAGAATGGCTGGACACATGTTCCTGACATATATTTTTAGTTGTTTATATAAAGCCGAAGTAAGACTTTGTTCTTTTTATTTTTCATAGTGTGTGGTTTAGAAAACCAATTGAATGTTTTGGAAGTGAATAATAATTTAATTTTGGTGATGATATAGTGTGTTACATTATTATTACCTAAGTAACTATTTTAAAGTAAAAGTTGCTTTGCATATTGAGGGAAGAGGGGGAGCCCTCAGCAATTTAAAGTCCCTATCCATTATTTTTAACTTATTTTCTCACAAAACATGACAACTTTGTGACAGGGATCTTGTCTCTATCTTTCTGTAAACTGTCATCTAGATTGCTGGTGTTACACAATAATAATGCCAAATTAAAATTTTGTACCATCTACTCTAAAGGGAGGAGCCTTGGAGTCTCACCAATATAGTTTTGCTGGGAAGTGATGCTGTGAGTCACTATGAACAATAGTGCGTACTCGGTTTTTCCCCAGCTTTGCTTACAATAACTTAGCTTGGAGGGTCTAAAGCTTGAAGGTATTCACCAAATAACTATGATAAAGAGTACTATGATAAATTTAAATAGGCCACTTGGCAGAGAGGAAGCTCATGGGATTAGGTGGAGTATGCATTTCTTCATTGTTGAGCATATGGTTGTTGCTTGCTAATCTGGAAACAGCCTTTCTTTTCAGCTCCATATGCAGTGCTGCACAGTGGATGGCTGCCAGGGATGTTCCTGCAGATCCACCCTGCAGCAAAATAAAAGGGATGTTAGCAGAAATATCTGTAAAGGCCTTTTTCCCCCATGAAAGGAAGGAGACGATAGATCCAAGTTCAGGTCAAAAGCAGCTTCCTAGAATCACAGAATCACAGAATAACCAGGTTGGAAGAGACCCACTGGATCGTCAAGTCCAACCATTCCCACCAATCCCTAAATCATGCTCCTAAGCACCTCGTCTACCCTAACCTTAAACACCTCCAGGGACGGTGACTCAACCAACCTCCCTGGGCAGACCGTTCCAATGCCTAACCACCCTCTCCGTGAAGAACTTTTTCCTAATCTCAAGCCTAAATCTCCCCTGGCGGAGCTTGAGGCCATTCCCTCTCGTCCTGTCACCTGGGAGAAGAGGCCAGCACCCTCCTCTCCACAACCTCCCTTCAGGTAGTTGTAGAGAGTAATAAGGTCTCCCCTCAGCCTCCTCTTCTCCAGGCTAAACAACCCCAGCTCCCTCAGATGCTCCTCATAAGGCCTGTTCTCCAGCCCCTTCATCAGCTTCGTTGCTCTTCTCTGGACTCGCTCCAGAGCCACAACATCTCTCTTGTGGTGAAGGGCCCAGAACTGAACACAGTACTCGAGGTGCGGTCTCACCAGTGCCGAGTACAGGGGGAGAATAACCTCCCTGGACCTGCAGGTCACGCTGTTTCTGATACAAGCCAAGATGCCATTGGCCTTTTTGGCCACCTAGGCACACTGCTGGCTCATGTTCAGTCAGCTGTCAACCAACACTCCCAGGTCCTTCTCCTCCTGGCACCTTTCCAGCCAGGTTTCTCCTAGTTTGTACCTCTGCTTAGGGTTGTTGTGCCCGAAAGGGAAGAAAGATTCTGCAATGTCCTGTAAAGAACAATGTATCCAAGTCTGCTGAATCCCTGGAAATTCTTAAAACCTTAATTTTTAGAAAATAAGTTTTAAAATCATAGAATCATAGAATGGTTTGGGTTAGAAGGGACCTTAAAGATCATCCAGTTTCAGCCCCCTGGCCATAGGCAGGGGCACCTTCCACCAGATCAGGTTGCTCAAAGCCTCATCCAACCTGGCCTTGAAAAGCTCCATTGATGGGGCATCTATGACTTCTGAGGACAACTTGTTCCAGTGCCTCACCACCCTCACAGTAAAAAAAAATAAATTCCCTAATATCTAGTCTAACTCTCCTCTCTTTCAGCTTAAAACCATTACTCTTCATACTATCACCGTACTCTCTGATAAAGAGCCCCTCTCCAGCCTTCTTGTAGGCCTCCTTTAAGTACTTGAAAGGCTGCTTCCTGGTGCTTTCTCATGTTTGTGTTCAACAAGTCTGGGGAGATGATGATTATTATTATTGTTGTTATGTTATGCTACAGAATAGCATTTGTTCTCAATTACAAAGTGTGGGATGTCCACTAATCCTGGTACAGAACAGTGCTGAGTTCTGCTACCCAAAGTGCTGTCAGGACCACATGCCACTCAATGCTTTTCTTTCAGTTTTTCCCGCAGTTGTTTTTTTTCCGCATTAAACTAAAAAAAAATATTTTAAAAAATTCCCAATCTACTATCTTTTTGAAAAGTTCTTGCTCTTCCCAGTTCTCTAGACAAATTTAATATGAAAACAAGTGTTAAATTAATCACAACCTAATAATTTTCTGTATATCCTGGCAGAGCTGGGCGAGACAATAGACAGCTCAAGTATGGTAAATACATGTGTTATTTTGCTAGTACATGCTGTGTACACAGCGTGGGGCTGTTCGCTGATATACATCTGTTCTGAAAGCCTAGGCTTTTTTGCAATTCAGGACAGTGGAAAAATGCCCCTTCAGTGTGATTTGAAAATCCCTTGAGTTTGTGTGCAATGTATGCATTTGTGTTCAGCATTTAAGTTATTCAGCTAAAGCTGTGTACATTTCTGTATTAAGTCATATTCTGTTTATGCACTGGATGTAGCCAGCAATCAAATCTCTTCCCTAAGACTGCAATCTGTCCTAGGCAAACAGGGTTAGATTGTAGTGACTTAGGAAAGCTTCGTTTATGTCAGACTGCTGTGTAGGCTGGCACCACTGTACAGCAGGCTGAAGGTCCAGTTAATAGCTGCACATACTGTCAGGTATGAAATAATTAAGGCACAGGTTGTAACACAGAAATTTACCTAAAACATTAACTCATTTATATCTTTTGTTCATTGGTCAAGGACTGTTCATCAGGCTGGAGTTGTGCTGTGAACTTACCTTACTTCACTGCTGTAGAGTCCAAAACTCTACTGTGTCAATTTTTATTCACTGATGTTTAGAAACATCCAGAGAGACCTTCAGTAGGCTGGAGAAATGGGCTGATGAGAACGCCATGAAGTTCAGCATGAGAACTGCAATGTCCTGCACATGGGGAAGACAGCCCCAGACACCAGTATATGCTAGGGACCACCCAACTGGAAACATGAGCCAAAAAAATGCACTTGGCACAAAGATGACTAATAGTACCATGGGCTGCATTAGGAGGAGTGTTGTCAGCAGGTCAAGGAAGCCCCTCTGCTGAGCACTACAGGGCCACACCTGGAGGACTGTGCCCAGTTTTGGACTTTTCAATACAAGAGAGGTATGGAGCTACTGGAGACTCCAGCAAAGGACCATAGAGGTGATTAGGTGTGGAGTGGAGCATCTCTCTTATAAGGAAAGTCAGAGAGCCGGCGCTGTTTAGTCAAGTGAAGAGAAGACTTGCGGAGGATCTTATCAATGGATATAAACACCTGAAGAGAAAGTACAAAGAAAATGGAGCTAGGCTCTTGGCAGCATGCCCAGTCACAGGATCAGAAGCAATGAGGATGAACACATGAGGTTCCCTCTGATCATCAAGGATCTGGCATCACATTGCTCAGAGAGGCTGTGGAGTGTCCACCCTTGGAAATATTCAAAAGCTGTCTGGACATGGCACTGGACAATCAGCCCTGGGTGGCCCTGCTTGAGCAGGAGGATTGGACCAGCTGATCTCCAGAGGTCCCTTGCCACCTCAATCACTCTGTGATTCTGTAAATGTGGCTGTGAGTTTTATGAATGACTGTTGCTTTCAAACTAAAGAGAAACAGTTTCACAGCTTCACTGGGTAGCTGGTGGTTTTCCTCCTCCTCTCCGACAGTGCACCTTCCTTATCGACATTTTAGATTCCTTGAGCTTTAATAGTAAGTTTTAAGTTACATTGAATCTAGCAAAACCTTCCATACCCCTAACTAGTGAATGTGGCTTTTTTCTCAGCAGCTAATGCCCATACAATATTTGTAATTTCATGTTGCCTGATTCTACTGCTTACAGGATGCTGTTCTCCAGTTGCTGATGGTTTTGCTAGTCTTCAGGCAGTTAGGAAGAAATTTCACAGGTTGTGTTTCTTCCTTAAGCTCTTTTTGGAAAATGAAGACACTGAAAACTTTTCTGGATATCCAGTAACAGAAAGGAAATATGTCATCTCAGAGAGGCTGAAAATTCTTAGTTTTACTTGGAACTTTTAAGCAGAACTTCAGCTTTGGCAAGACAACAGATCATCTCCTTTTTGGCAAATGTGGGCTTTGTCATCAATCTAAATAATTGTTAAATCTGACCAAGTTCTTTGTATCTGAAAGCCTCAATTCTAGCTGTTCCAAAGCAACCTAAAGTGTGAATGTAGTCTGACAAATACTTCTTAGAATGATGTGCAAGTGTATAAATAAATGCCTTTCGCACATTATAATTGGCCCAATGTTTTTTTCTTGTTTCAGAACTTTTAATGAATCTACACTTATGAAGCATCTATCCCTTTCTTCTGCCCCCCAAAAAAGCATAATTAAGCATCTTGAAGAGAGGCAATTGGGAAGCTGTGGTTAAGCCAGCCCATGCAGGGAGACAGAGCCCTCCCCCAGCTGCTGTGCAACAGAGCTGCTTCTTCCAAAGTTGCCTGGATGATCCATAAGCAGCAGAAAGACCCAGAGCCAGACTTTTACAAGTCACCTGGAGGACTCTTGGCAACTTTATTTGTTCTCTCTATGCTTATTTGTTCTCTCTATGCTTATCTTCATTGATGATGATTTCCAGTGGTGGGGGTTTGTTTATTGTGTGATGTGACGTGATTCTTGTTTTTTCTCAAATCCGTTAGTTGCATAGCAGAAACATCTCTACTTTGACATGGTTAACAAGCAGTACATCAAACATCAACATTTTTAAATGCAAGATTCTAAGAGCACTTAACATTTCTAACAGTATGTAAAGCAAAAGACAACACTGCATGCCTCACCAGAACCTCTTCTTCTTACCGCAGAACCAATAAATATTGCATCATCTTTCTTTTCACATTACAGTCACAGTGCTTGACTCAGGAAAGGAAAGGTAATTGTCAGTTCCTTGTATTACCATCATATGCACATGAAATCTTATTCACGAACAATATCCTAACTTTGAATAAAACTTCTGAAATCTCTGAGAGGCCAGAAGTGAATAATACTGAAGCGATTATTGAAATGTACTAATTAAAATGAAGGTTACCAAAATCTGTTTCTTCCACATTTTTGGAAAGAAAGAAATCCCACTCTAGAAATGCTTCAAAGATGAAAAAAAATCTTCAGTGTATTGGTAGAACCAAACTTTGTGCAGCAGAACCAAGTTTTCTGTTAAAACATCTTATACAACATTATCATAGCTAATATTACTAGAGGAACAAAAAAATACTGACTGTGGAGGATTTTTCATTATACTGAAGTCTCCAGACATGGCCCAAACAGAGACCATTACTGTCATTTCACATTTATATCAGTTAGTGTTCTATCCTTACCTTGCATTCTGCTTTTCATGTTGTCATCAGATATTGAAATAGAAATGTGAAAGGTTTCCTTGGGGGCATGGGTTGGGGAGGGAGAGGGAGTAATTTAGTGGAGATGTTTAAGGGAAAGGGATGTGAGAGAACAGTAGAAGTCACATTTTAGAGAGAGCAGAGAACTTAATATCAAATGTCCTTTAATTCTGTATTTAAAAAAATAGAAAAAAATAAGTGAGGAGTAGTAAAAGAATATAAAAAAATAGCTGGTAAAAGAAAAGATGAGTGTGCTCATTTGTCGCCAGTGAACCAAGTAAACAGAAGAAAATGTATCTGAAATAGAAAACAATTAAGGACAGAAAAAAGAATTTTAATTTTTCACTCAATGTATCGTGCCTTTAAACAGGATTAACATGTGCATAATGAAAATACAAAGTTACACTATGTATTTATTACAAGGGAACTATCACCTTGTGGTGCTAAGAAACACATGATTTTGTTGTTTAATAATTTTCTTTTCTGTCAGTCCCTTGAGCCAGAGATAATAAAATTCTAGCTATGGATTTTTGCACCCATGTTGGCAGAGAAATGCTATATATAATTACAGATTGCATACCTGATTAATGGTGACTTCATGACTCACACAAAAGGATAATGAGCCATTTCTTTAATAAAAAGTGTTTAATGAGTGACTTTTCTACTTATTCTTTTCTCATTTTACATGGATACATTAGAGATATATACATATATATATATGATTTTCTACATTTCCAGAAAAATACCTCATGTATTAGACCACACCTACAAATTTATGAATCACTGGTTTTCCTTAATTGTTAGTTTAATAACACAAGATGTGAAAAGACAGTCAACAGCATGTCAGATAAAATGTCAGTAGCAGCTTACTGGGAGTGAAATCCCAGCAGTACAGTTTCACTGCAGGCTTCTTCATGGAACTCTGTTGCCTTAATGCAATTTTGTAGTCTATTGCCATTTAAATGGAATTCTCACCTCATGTAGAAAAGACTAAATTTTAAAATTCAGTATTGTTATAATATACAAATAAAGAATATGTAAACTATAACTTTACCTACTATTATCTGAATTTGTCTGTCTTTCAGAATTCATAGGATTAAAAGACAGACTCATGTTTTCAAACAGCTGGGGATGATGTTTGCAGTTTATAAGTCTTCAAAATGAATAAATAAGCAGTTTGTTAATATATTACAGCATTTCTCTAATCTCAGAAACATTATGTTCTAAAATAAAAAAAAAAATCTTGCACTTCTGTGTTTATCCATTTCCCCCTTGTTGCCTCATTTATCAGACCTCTCCACCTGGTATCCATACGGTACTGGTACACTTCTCAGAAGGCACTCAGCAGCAAACTGCAGCCCGTTTACTTGCATTTGTCTCTCACAGATGTTCAAGTTATTGTTTCCTTCAGCCATCAGGTTGTGGTTCTAGAGAAAGAATCTAGTTTCCAGCTAATTAATAACCTTTTCTATTCAGGATCACAGAGCTGAACTGATAGCCTAAACCGGAGTAAAGTGGTACGGCTTAATCTTATCTGGACTTAATGCCACAAATATGCTAGGTTTGCTTACAACACAGCACAGATGCTTTAATATTTTACAGGCCTTCCTAAAGACCACAACATAAATGATAAAATAGGATATGGAAGGTTGAGTGCGCTTTCTTTAATCTCCTTTGTTATACTGAAAGTAGCCAAAGGCTGAATGACAGCTTTGCTTAAATCCTTTCCTGATTTTCAGGGGCTTTGGGTGTTGGGCTATAACATTAACTGCATTCTTTTTAATGTACTTCACTCTAAGTCATAAATTATTAATTCTGTTTTTTCCTTCTGAAAAAAGAAGAATATTTCCCAACTAAGGCATTGTATAAGGTGGTAAACAGGATTATTGCTTGTTGCATTTCCAAAAGAACTGCACACATTCTAGCAAACTGCATTTTACACCAACTTTCCAGGCATTTATTCTCTTTGGTATTATCTTACAGAATAAAACCAATAAATCATAAAGCTGTTTTCCAAAGTTTAAAAAGGGCTTTTTTGCTACGGTTTATTTCACATGTTATAGAATCATAGAATAGTTTGTGTTGGAAGGGACCTTAAAGATCACCTAGTTCCAACCCCCCTGCCATGGGCAGGGACACTTCTCACCAGACCAGGTTGCCCAAGGCCTCATCCAACCTGGCCTTGACCATCTCCAGGGATGGGGCAACCACAGCTTCCCTGGGCAACCTCTTCCCGTGTCTCACCACTCTCATGGCGAAGAAATTCTCCCTTATGTCTGCTCTATATCTGCCCCTCTCCAGTTTATACCCATTGCCCCTAGTCCTATCACTACAAGCCCTTGTAAACAGTCTCTCCCCAGCTTTCTTGTAGCCCCTTTCAGGTACTGGAAAGTTGCTATAAGGTCTCCTCAGAGCCTTCTCTTCTCTAGGCTGAAAAACCCCAACTCTCTCAGCCTGTCTTCATAGCAGAGGTGTTGCAGCTCTCTAATCATCTTTGTAGCCCTCCTCTGGGCCTCCTCTGAACAATTCCATAACCTTCTTATGCTGGGGATTCCAGAAAAGGACACAATACTCCAGATGAGGTCTCACAAGAGAGGAATAGAGGGGCAGAATCACTTCCCTTGACCTGCTAGCCACGCTTCTTTTGATGCAGCCCAAGATATGGTTGGCCTTCTGGGCTGTGAGTGCACATTGTTGGCTCACGTCACGCTTCTCATCAAACAAGCACCACAAAGTCCTTCTCAAAAGGGCTGTTCTCAATCACATCATCCTGCATCCTGTATTGAAATTGGGGATTGCCCCGACCCAGGTGTATGTTGTATTGGAATGTACTTGTGATATATTTGGGTTGTAATGTGTTCTGTACTGTATTGTATTTTGCATTTTATTTTAATTTGTGTTGTATTGTAGGGTATGGTATGGTATTTATGGTTTGGTGCTTTGTATGGTGTAGTGTGGTGTTTTATATGGTATGTATGGAAATATTTACTATGGTATGTTGTCTATTGTACGGTATGGTTTGATAGAATATTTTGCATGGTATGGTAACTACAATGCTATGGTATGGATTTTGAAGCCAGTATGGTGTGTTTTGCATTGTGTGTATGGTACCTTTAGGATGCTATGGTTTCTACTGTGTGGCATGGCTGGTTTTTTATGGTTAGTAGGAATAGTATGTTAAGGCATTTCTGTTATCTGTATGGTCTGCAATGGTATTGCATTTTGTGCTGTGTGCATGGTATGGCATGGGGTATGGCATGGTATTGCATTGCATGTGTTGTGATGCATTTTGCATTGTGTGGCAGGTTGCGCGTATGGTATGGTATGGTATGGTATGGTATGGTATGGTATGGTATGGTATGGTATGGTATGGTATGGTATGGTATGGTATGGTATGGTATGGTATGGTATGGTATGGTATGGTATGGTATGGTATAGTGTGGTAGCTAGAAAGCTGCCTGGAGGAGAAGGACCTGGGGGTGTTGGTTGACAGCGACTGAACATGAGCCAGCAGTGTGCCCAGGTGGCCAAGAAGGCCAGTGGCATCTTGGCTTGTATAAGAAACAGGGTGGCCAGCAGGTCCAGGGAGGTTATTCTGCCCTTGTACTCAACACTGGAGAGGCTGCACCTCGAGTACTGTGTTCAGTTCTGGGCCCCTCACCACAAGAGGGATGTTGTGGCTCTGGAGCGAGTCCAGAGAAGAGCAACAAAGCTGGTGAAGGGGCTGGAGAACAGGCCTTATGAGGAGCGGCTGAGAGAGCTGGGGTTGTTTAGCCTGGAGAAGAGGAGGCTGAGGGGAGACCTCATTGCTCTCTACAACTACCTGAAGGGAGGTTGTGGAGAGGAGGGTGCTGGCCTCTTCTCCCAAGTGACAGTGGACAGAACAATAGGGAATGGCCTCAAGCTCCACCAGGGGAGGTTCAGGCTGGACATCAGAAAAAAAAATTCACGGAAGGGATCACTGGGCACTGGCAGAGGCTGCCCAGGGAGGGGGTTGAGTCACCATCCCTGGAGGTGTTTAAGGGACACGGTTTAGCGGCTGACAGGAGCGGTTGCACTCGATGATCCTGGGGGCCCTTCCCAGCTAGTGATTCTGTGTGATCCCGTGCCCGGCCCCGTACGGTACAGAAGGCTCTAGCACAGAATGGTGCCGCACGGTAGGAAGGGGAAGGCCCCGCCCCTGCCCCGCCCCGCGGTGCGATGGCGGCGGGCGGCGGGCGGTTCTTTTGCACGGCGGGCAGGGGGCTGGAGCCCTTCTTGGAGCGGGAGGTGCGGGCGCGGCTCGGCGCCTCCGAGGTGAGGGCCGGGGAAAGACGGGCCGGGCGGGGAGGAGAAGGGGAGGGAAGGGAGGAGAGGCGGGTGCCCAGCGCAGGGCTGGGACGTGACCCCTCGGCCCTCGCGGGGTCGGGCTCGGCGCTGCCTCCCCCGCGACGGGGCCAGAAGGGGCCGGGGGGAGGCGAGAGGGAGCGAGGGGGGCGACAGGGGACCGGCTGGGGCGAAGGGGGGGGCCCGCGCTGGAGGGGCTGCTGCTCGCCCCAGGCATGCTGGTTGGGTTTAATTTGGGAGATGACAGGTCGCCCTCGGCTTTGAGGATCAAGTTTACCCGTGATTCTAACAGAGAAAAGACGCACCTTCCCCCCAGCCCCCTGTGCCTTGACCGGATTTGAGGTTTTGCAGTGAATTGGCCTCTATGTTCCTTGTGCGTCCCTTGTCACAGCTGGGTCAGGAGAACTACCCCCAGGTGTGAGTTCAGGCTTGTGTCAGAGACCTTGCAGGACCGAAGGCAGCTTGATGAATAGTGAAGAGAGATTTCCATTCTAAATGAACAAACTTGTGAACTTTATTCTGAGCTTAATCGATGTGCGCCTTTGATTCTTGGAAAATGTCCCCTGTCTCTAATTCTGCACCTAGAGGGGCCAGGGTCGAGGAGGGACTGGGGAGGTGGGGGGACCCGGGGTTGAGGGGCTGCTGCTCGCCCCAAATGTGTGTTTTCTTTGGGTGGCCAACTGCACATCTTCCTGCCATGATCGGAGCTTGTGTTTCCCTGGAGGTGGTCAGCGTCCCTGGGAAGGTTTTCTTCAGCACAGAGGCAAAGCTGGCTGAGCTGAGGGAGCTCCGATCTGGAGAGCGGCTGTTCCTGCGGCTCCACAAACAGCCCCCGCTCACCGTTTCCAGGGAGAAAGGTAAGGCTGGCGCCTGCTCCTTCTCTCGGGTGTACTGGGAATTGTGAACCCTGGTGGAAGTCATAGAATCATGGAACAATATGGGTTGGAAGGGACCTTAAAGATCATCTAGTCTGAACCCCCATGCCATGAGCAGGGACATCCCACTAGATCAGGCTGCCCAAGGCCCCATCCAACCTGGCCTTGAACACCTCCAGGGACAGAGGACTTTATTCTGAGCTGAATCAATGTGTGTCTTTGCTTCTTGGAAAGTGTCCCACATCTCTAATCCTGGACCAAGTGCTTTCTGGGGAGGATGGCACAGTCCTCTGTCCCTGAGAATGGTCCAGTTTTTTTAGAGTGGCTGAATTCTTCTGCAGAATACAATCCTTGCACATTTTTGTCTTGGTTCTGCAGAGCTTATAATCAGAGGGATACCTTGGTCTCTGCTGGTGGCATGTGTGGGGACTGAGAGCTCAGTTGTGCGTGTGATGGCAGTGATGCCTGCTGCTGTGGTCCCTGAATTCACACACAAACAGAATTTGAACACCACCTGTTAACAGCTGTTCTCAATCTGTAGGGAAATCAAATTCTGAGACTGTAGTACTTAAGCGGAAACTATTTTTTCTTCCAGGGAAAATGCTGCATGAGATTAAAAACCTTGTCACTGAGGATCCAAAGTCTTGGCTGGATGTAATCTCTACTTGGAGAAACCTTCGTTGGTGCGAGGGGAAAAAAGATGCGTTTCAAGAAAACAGATTGCCTCTCAAGAGAAAATCAGAAGAAGAGACAAATATAGTAACTAAAAGGCTGAAAGCAGAACAAGCGAGAGAGTCTGAGGAATGTCAGGGAGAAGATGGAGAGAGTTATATGGTACCCGAGAGAAAGAGCGACCAGAACTGTGGGACTGAAAGCCAGGCTTCCTTAAAAGACCCTTCCAAAAGCAGCAAAGAGGAATCTGTTGCAGATGAGGGGTTCGGCTTCAGTTTCAGAGTTTCTTGTCGCTGTAGTGGAGCAATTGCCAAAATACTCACTCCACAGGTATGCCTAAGTATCACTGTTTTAAAATAGTTTACCAAAGGTGAAGGGAGATGTGTAGTTTCATTTGTCGTTTTAGTTGTGTTGTGTGTTTTAGAATAATAAACTGCTGGAGGTTTTTCTGTATTTTCTCAACAAAGCCCTTAATCTACATTTATTTTAAATAAGTAGAAATGCTAGGGTTGCTGTTAATTTCAAATCAGCGCCTTTTATTGAGTATAAGTTGAGGTACTTCGGCATGTGGAGTCTGAGAATTGATCTGATACTAGTTTACAGCTACTTAAATGGCCCTTGCAAGGACTGTGGAGCCCACCTCCTCTCAGTTGTGGCAGAGGGTGTAAAAGAAAGGCACAGGCCAGAACTTGCGGGTCGGTGGGCTCTGGCTGGGTATTGGGGAGAATTTGTTCCCTAGGAGGGCAGTGCAGGCCTGGAAGGAGTCACAGGGAGTGGATCTTGGCCCTGGGAAAGAGCAGTGGCGTAGAGGACTTCCAGGGGCCCTTTCCATCTAGCACTGCTCCCATCTGTAATAACTTTCTGCTGCGAGGGGGGGAAAAAAAAAAAAAGCTCTGCGTAGTTGGCAATTTATGTAGATTTCTCTTACTTGAAGACAACAGTGGTTTAACTAGATTGTTTTTTTTTCTTGCTGAAGCTAGGAGTGTTGGCAGGTGGGACACACGAGCCTGTCAAGATGAATGTTTGCTGAAATTTGTGTCACGTTTCAACTCTTGCACTCTGAAAGTAGTCAGAGCTTTCTAGATGCCATAGAAGCATTAAAATTGTGAGTAGCAGTTGTGCGTTTGGAGATTTTCTCCTGGGTGATCTAGTTTATGGCCATCAGAAGTATTTTTTGTGCATGTTCTATAATTCCAGAAGTGATGACAGCTTTTATTGTAGCTTGGGCAGGACTTAAACTTCAGCCTCTCACACTCCAGCTAAGCAATAATCCCTTTGTCCTTTGGTGTGTTTGCTTTGCTCCCTGTGTCCTGTTGTCTTTTTTTTGGGCTTTGTAGGAATGAATCTCATAGGGATAAAGAGAGACCTGTTCTTTTGGCAGGTACTTGAGGATTGTGCAGTTGAGGCTGAAATCTGTAGTTTTTTAAAATCTGTTCTTCCCCCTTGCAGGAGATCGGAAGAGCCATTGGCATAGCGCTCATGAAGCAGTTTGGGTGGCGGGCTGATCTGCGGAACCCCGATCTAGAGGTTGTAGTGCTTGTCTGCTAGATGGCTTCTTGCTGCTTCCAGAATTGCTGGCAGTATCTTTCCTTTTGTTCTCTGCTCCCTTTGCACATGGGATGGTGGCCGCTCTCTTTCTTTCTGCTGCTGAATTTAGAAATCATTGGGTAGCACTGAGCTGAAGTTTTCAGTAGGCGCTGTGTGAGTGTCTTCCCGAGCACTTAAATACTGGAATGGCCAGCATGGCCCCCCTGTGAGGGAAGGATCCATGCAGGTGATGGTTCAGGATCTGGCATGCTTGCAAAGTGCTGAACTCTGTGTTGAAAGCAGAGTTCCCCTGAGCTGTTGAGCAGGTATTTTAGCCTCTGTAGGGGAAAAGAGTGAGCGGGGAGGTTGTGTTCTTGAAGAACTTGAGAATGCCATTCATGGAAGAGCCTCCTCCCAGGGCTCGTCCCTAAAAGCAGCTCGCTTTAGGCATCCTCCATGGTGCAGGCTGTGTGTAGATCTTGGGAAGCCCTTGGCAAGCTGTTTCTTCATATCTGTGCTTGGCCTGTGGAAGCTGCTCTGAGCACTGGTGCTGGGAGGTCTGAAGCCCTCTCTAAAAGCTCTGAGTTCTTCCACTGGCTCTGTTTTTTACTGGCTGTGCATCAAATATGGCCTTGTTGAGTCTTAAGTGGGGCTTTTGTTCTTGTCCAGATTTTTGCTCTGAAACCATTTAACTGCTGAGCACTGAGATACTTCAAAAGCATCCTGGCTCTCGTAGGGCTCCATGGGGAGGGACTACAGTCATGCAACATCTGTTGGGGAGCTCAGTTGTCTTTTAGGATGCTTTCTGTAGGACAGGAGGGCATTTTCTTCAGCTGCCTATGCTTCTGTAAGGATTAGTCAGTTTTGCCGCCATCTGAAATGCGCCTAAAAATAAGTATGTGTGTGTGTGTGTGAATAGCTGAGTTCCGGGATGCAGTGAATAATCCTCTGATTTGAATAAATGACTTCACAATGAAAAATATATATTGAGTGTTACACAAATCTGTTCCTTTAAAGGTTCAAGTGCTTGTTGAAGGATTCATGGCTGATAAAATCCCTTCCCAGCTTGCTTAAATATTAAATTCTCTTCAAGGTGGCATTCTGATAATTTAGTGTGCTATCTTCCAAGTAATCTAATTGTCCAAAGTGTATATTTTTGTTCTTAAAACTAGGATAAGAAGTTTGTAGAAACATCTTGTGTGTCTGGTTTAAATGAGTTAAAGATATTGATGTGTCAGATGGAGAGTTTCTAATGTAATTTTTTCCCCTCTTTCAGGTCTTTGTCCACCTTAATGACATTCACTCTGTGATGGGGATTCCCCTTTTCAGGTAGGCATCCTCCTCATCGGATTTGTTTTGGCAGTATCAGAACAGGCATAATTTCTAAATAGTCTTGCTGTTGACTGTGAGTCTTTATCTTCTGGTTTGATATTCACTGGACTGTCGTGTTAGTCTTGTGTTGTGTCTGGAGCTTATCTGCGCTTGTAGGCCAGACTTTGTGATGAGTTATGGATAAAAGCAAACTGTCGATTGTGTCTGTCTGCAGATCTGTCCAGGTCATTTATTCTTTCATATTACATGGGCTTTTCTGGGTGGTTGTACTGTTGTCTAACGTTGATTTTTTTTGCTGCCTGCAGGCTTCCGTTGGCAAACAGACAGTATATCAAAACCGCAGGGCTGCGGTCAACAGTTGCATGGGCCATGGCATCTCTGGCTGAAATCAGGGTAAGCAAAATGTTCATGGCAAAGCTGTAGAGTCCCAAATGATGGAGGGGTTGCTGCTTATCAGGGTAGGAGCAGGGAGGTTTGAACAAGTGTGGTGATTGTAGTGTCCCATGCTCTAAGGCATGAATGAAGAAAAGGATTCACAGGTTTTTTTCACTGTCCAGGTTTCAAATTTTGTTCGGGGTTGCTCTTCTGAGGGAAGATAGAAGCAAGTGTGATATTTTCCACAGATTAATTTGGTACCAATATCTGCCTGCAGTCCACTTTCAACCTTTTCCACTAAACACCAACTCAGGGCTAGATGCATCGATGCATTGTCTTTAGTGAAACTACTAATATGTTTTGCCATGTTCTCTTGCAAGCCAATTGGGCCTGGAAAACCAGTAATTATGTTTACTGACACTGCAATCAGTGGTAATACATAGGCAATCCATACGTCAGTAGTAAACTCTGTCCTGGGAGAGGAGTTTGTCTTGCTTGAGATGCAATAACTCCTTTATTTTTGTAGGCAGGTGCCTTTGTGCTGGATCCCATGTGTGGGCTAGGAACGATACTTCTGGAAGCTGCTAAAGAGTGGCCTGTGAGTATCACAGTAGCAACAGGCAGGACCTTTGCGAAGCAACTTGTAGTTCCATCAGGAAAGATCTGTGCAACCGTTACACCAAAGTCCGTTACTGTAAAGCTAGAACCAAGCCGATCTTTCTAGGCAGTTGTTGAGAGTGTTTTAGGACAAACATTGCTCCACAGGAAGCACAGGCTTTGTGGAAGACAGGCATGGACTTCTAAAAGTGCCTCGACTTATCCTGGGATCAGGGGTGTCAGTGGGACGGTACAGTCAGTTGCCACTGTTAGAGGCAGCATGGCTGTTTGTAGCCAGCTGGGGTCTTGCTGTTAGTGCAGAGCCTCAGTGTTTCTGTAAGTCACAAGTGTCTCGAGCAGACCAGAATATGGAAGGAGTCAAGAGTGCTCAAACTTCACCCATTCCTCTGTCCTCTGAGTCTATGAATTGTTCTGTATAATGGTAGTAGATCTCCCAGCAAGGAGTTTATCTTGGGAGAGGTGTGCAACAAGACAGTTCTGAGAAACCTTTATAAAATAAATACAACTGGTTCCCATGAAAGTGACTTTTCTCTTTTTCTCTGAACAGGAAGCGTGTTACTGGGGTGCTGATCTAAGTGATTCACAGTTAGAAGGTGCAGATGAGAATATTAGGACTGCAGGCTTGATGGATAAGATTGAGTTACTTAAAGCTTCTGTGAAAGGTATGGCTGTAGGCTTTCCAAGTGATACGTGTTGGAAATATTTTGTAGTTTTAGGATTACACAGGTAACATGGGATCTCTTGAGGTTACGTGTAGTAGAGCTACCTCTTAATAAAAGAGCCAAGTAGTGACTGTAGTTCTAGAGAATGGATAATTTTTTGTTTTCCCCTCCCTGCCTCCTGCTCCCAGGAACTTTGGTGAGAAGCAGAAACAATGAAAATAATAATTGTCAGACATGGGCAGTAGTTGTCTATCTGAATGGTAAATTTTTGAATGCCACAAAGAGTACCTACAATATAAGAATTCTTTGTCTTATGGGAAAAGAGCAAGGACAGATAAAAAGTGGCTTGTAACTTCAATTTACCAGATAAGTAATTGCATTAAGATCAGCCAATTTGTTGATGTTTTGCAGTATGAGTATCTTAAATGACGATGCCTTTCTCCTGGAAGACTCTCTCCTGCTCATGCTCTCAGTTCATGAGTTAATCAGGGGAGAACATAATAATTTAATGACCGTACTCAGGACCTCAAAGCCTGAATCTATATTAGTCATTTATGAAATTCACGACAGACAAGAGCTGGATGTTCTTCCCTGTGCACGGGTGACGAAGCATTCATATTTTTTAAACTTGCAATGTATTTCTTACCAGAACTGTAAGAAATATTATGTCTTTTTTGTAAGAAGATATATAGCTTTATTTCTTCTTTCAAAGCTGTGATTGTGCTCAGCTTCTAGGATAACGGACAGTACTTTGATGTCAGGCTTTTCTAATACTTGAGCAAGTAACTGGTGTCTTTGTCACCGATCGGATGCTGTTATTTCTGCATGTCTTGAAGGACTGTAGGTAACTTGTCCTTCCACGTGTAGATAAATCTGTTATAAAATTGTTGTGCTGCATGTGTTGATCCAAGGATGGTCCAAGAAACATCTCCTGCCAGTTCTGGAAAGGCTGGCAGGATTTAGGTGAGAAGGTACTGCTGGAGCTCTTTAGTCCTGTCATCTGCTGGGAATGAGGCTAACCCTAAAGCTGGGTCAGATTGCTCAGGGCATTGTCCAGTCGAGTTCTGAGCATCCTGAGAGATGGAGAACCCATAGTCTCATTGTTTGGCAAGCTGGCAAAGCCCTGTCTGGCCGGCGTAGCCTGGCTTGCGGCCAACCTTCCTCACCACAAGGGTGCAGTGCTGCCTCACGGTCACAACAACGGACTGTTCCTAGGATGCAGGAACTCTGGGAAGGTACTTGTATGACTCAAGCTCCAACAGAGTAGGATAGAGAAGAATTTAAAATGCGGTTCTTTGCCACTCATACATGTACATCATACATGTGCTTAGTGTAAAATGCTTGCAGGCTTAGTTCTTCTTTTGTGTTTTTGCTTGTAAAGATTCCCTTGTGTTGAGAAGCAGCAATTGATTTGGACCCATGCAGTCCCTTGTTTGTAGGGTCTTGTTATGGGGCAGACATATCACCATTAACAAGGAGTCTGCGAGCTAACCTACACACTCATGCATTTGTCTCTTCCCAGTTTGTATTGGGTTGGTGGCTTTGTAGTGCCATTTGTGAGGAAAGGTACAGAAGGAGCCATGAGTTTGGGTGTATGACCTGCAAAAGAGTTGACAGGCAGTTTTGTAAGGTGCGTGAGGGCATAGCTGCTGCTCGTTTTCCACACAGGATGATTTAAAGACCTGCCTTTATTCTGCAGCATTGCCGTTGCCTTCAGAAAGCTTTGATGCTGTGATTGCGGATATTCCGTTTGGGAAGAAGTTCAAGATCACAAAAGACATCCAGCTCCTTCCAGATATTCTCCAGGAAATGGAGAGGTACGTGTGGCCCTTGACATGCTTGGTGTTTGGTCTAAATGTCATGATGGTTTGTGATCAAAGTGTTCAGCCACATAGTCCTATTTTCTCCCCTCTTTCAAAGCCAAGTGTCATGTCTGGTTGTGTACTGTGAAAACTGGATTACACGCAGTGATGCATTTTCCTCTGCTTCCTGAGTTTGCAAACCATTAAGGATCAGCGGAACAGAGAAAGTACAGACCTTTTAAAGTTTCCAAATGGAAAGGTCAGCTTCAGAATTGCCTTACCAACCTTTTGTTGCCCTGGCAAGCTGTTCCTTTGCAGAGTGGTGGAGGCTTGTGCAACCCAAAACCAGTGTTTGACATCGATACTCCCCTCAGTCCTTGGAATAATATCAAGAGGGGGAAAACAGATTCTACCTTTCCTGCTAATGCAGGGGAAAGAACTCCTGAGGACAGAAATGTTTGGGAGTTAGGACAGGACCTAGTTCTCCCATTGGGGAAGAGTTATAAAGATAGGGCATTTAAACTCCGTTTGGAGGTGTAGTTTATCGAGTTGAGCCATGAGCATTAACATGCCTAGTGTTTTGTTGAATGCAAGTGCCATCTGAAGCGTCAGCAGTGTTGAGTTCTGCACAGATGAATGAATGTCAGGCAGAATGAACACCTAACCTATTTTTTTCCTGTAATTGCCAGAGTACTGCGTGTTGGAGGCACTATTGTATTGCTACTGAGCCAAGATCTCCATAAGCGCATTGATGACATTGCCAAGCATGCCGAAAGTGACTCTCCTATTGTCGTTTCTGATGGCGCAAGGGAAGCTGCCATTGCAAAAGCCCTGAACGTGAATGGGAACGCTTCCTCCTCAGTGCATGGTGTTGAAGAAGCTTCTGTCAGCAGCAGACAGACACGATTTGGGTCTCTGGTGCCAGATGGTGTCTATGGAGTTAGTCTTGGAAAGACAGATGCTTTCATACACAAATACAGGAAGATCTCTACTGCTGGGAATCAGTAGCTTTCTTGCACTGTGTCAAAGCTAACTTGGATCCTGATACGCTTGAAAAGTAGCATGGCAGTGATCTGGTGGAGCCTTGTTGATTGGAACAAAGCCTGTGCCATCTGTTAGTCCAGCTCACTTTCTTTGGATATCCGAAGGTTCTGCTTTTCTCTCCTTCTTTTGGAGAGGTGGAAGATGCCTTATAACGCATCAAATATTTTTACTGTAAGATATTGTGATGAGGTAGAGTCCTGAAATCCTTACTTAGACAAAACCTCTCAGTATTGGGAGGAGTTTCTTTGTGACAGAGACTTCATTTGCAGAACTGCAAAACCAGATGAGCTGCTATTACCTGTGACTGGGTTTTCACCTTCATCAGTGTTTTTAGGAAGTACATCTTGTCTGCAGGAGTCTCCAGCTCTTTTTGAGGGCTAGATGTGTACTTTTACTGTGTGTCCCTTGCAGTTTTACTTGAAAGCTTGTTTGTGGTGACTTTGGAATGTTGTTATTCAGATCCCTTGGAGTAGAAAATAAACTATTTTCTGTGTTAATTCTTTGCAGTGTTTGTATGTGTGTGACGGGTGTGCTTTGGCTTTTTAGGGTGAAGAGACTTAGTTCTATGAAAAATAATGCTTTTCCTCCTTTGGTAATGTTAGTCCAAAAGCATTGTGGAAGATGGAGAAACTTGCCAAGTGAATGAACAATTCAAAGTGACTTCTGCAAGCAAAGCAGCATGTGGAAGAATTCTCCTGAAGAGAGAGAGGTCTCAGCAATTCTTGTAGTCTCTGCAAAAGGTATTTGTTGGAGGGAACAATCTAATCCAAGGCTTCCCCATGGCTACCAAGCTGACGGGGAAGTATTGGTATGGAGAATGACTACGATTGCTTTCAGCTCCTATTTTGGACAAGCCTTTGCAACTCGGCAAACTGAGGTGGACTCATGAATTGCGTTCCTCTGCTGTGATTAGCATGGAGATAGCAATCAGTACTGTCTGAGTTGGTATGGGTTCTTTTGCTTTTTTTCTTTATCTTTATTTGAAGTTCATTGTTGGAGCCTGTTGGAAGCACTTTTTTATGCAGGTGCTTTCCACAGCACAGGCTCTAGTCTGAAGATGTTAGAATTTGAAGAAAGAGCCTGTGGTGCAGGCTGCACTACAGAGACCCAAAGGGCATGAGGATATGGGCCAGATAGGTAAGATCCTGCTGCAGTGACTTCTGCTGGTGAGCTGGTACCTGGAAACATTCTAGTGCACTGCAAGTCTGCTAGTATGGATTTCTGGCTTAAACCAATATTATTCTAATTATAGGCCCCCCTCCCCCAAGTCAGCTTTAAAGAAGTTTTAGCGAAGACTATAATAAATGTGTCACAAGAAAGGTAATGCATAACTTGTTTGTGCCATTAGTGCTCTATCAAATACATGCAGTCAATTATGTATCTTCTAACTGGTACCCGTGCACGTTTGGTGTAGGAGGTGAAGCTTCACCTGGGTGTAGTTCTCAATGTGTCCTGGGGCCATAACACTTTTCAGTAAGGGGCTGAAAGAGAGGTGATATTTGGGTTTTTAGATTTTTTTTTTCAAGTGAAGTTGTGTGGCCACAATAGTGAAAATGTTAGTGTGGCAAAGTGCTCATCAGAAGTTATGTAAAATGCAGGGCTTAAAATCTGTTCCATTGTCCAGAGCTGCCTCCTCTGAAGACTGCTGGAAGTTCATGGTGAGATCGAGTTACAACAACCATCTTACACAGTCGTGCCTGTAACAAAACAGAGGTGATCTGGAAATAGTCGGAGGTTTTTGAGCTGAGTATTCTTCAGTGTTGAAGACAACATTTTCATTTACATGGCTTTGATTTCTGTGTCAATTTATGCCCATAAGCAGTTGGTAGCCTGCTGTTGCCAAAGGCAGTGGTGACCTGTAATAAATCCAATTTTTTCCTCCTTTCTGGCTTTTATGAACCCTGGCAACAGTGGTCTAGAGAATGGCCAGCTGACCTTTGATTCATGAACATCTTGTTTCTGTTTGTTTCTCACACATGTTTTGTGGAAAAGAAATAAATAAAAACCTTAGCTCCTGCTTCATTGGTGCCATTTTCTCATGTGTTGCCTTTATTTTCCGATACAGATAAAAGGAACTTCTATTTTTGCTCTTCTTAATGTCTTTGTATCTTTGTTCCACCATGGGGATGAGCACCGAGTGGAGACCCTGCTGCCATCGGTGGAATGGGCAGATTCCACATCCAGCTCTGAAGCTGCCATGTTAAGAACCAATACCTTGCAGCATTGGGTGAGATCGGTCAAGAAAAGGTATGAGCCCTTGAGCTCCTTAAGTGACTTAGATGAGAATATTAGCAGCTTAAAAGGTGGGTGTGTATCTGCATCAGTAAATTCTGTAATTCTGGCCTTTTTCAATTTGAAACTGGATGAGGGAAAAAGCAAAAGCAGATCTGGTCTTACGTGCCATGTGAAGGGAGTAGAGGGCACATGGCCTTCAGTGCAGGGGTGGGGTGTTCCAGTTCCTGGGTAGAGGAGAGGTTTGTGGGAATAAAGCTAAATGTGAGGAGAGAGGGGACTGAATACCAAACCCTCCAACAGGCTGAGTACAAGGCTTTAAAAACTAAGTTAGTGGAGATACAGCACAGCTGGGGACAGAACACAGTTCATCATAAAAGAATGTAGCAAGGGTATCTCACTCTGTGAAGTGGGGGATGGCATGTCTGGGGACAGGCATAGCCAGTTCCTGTTGGCAGCAAGGATTGTGACTCCCTTGCAAGGGCTGTGGTACAAATGCCCAGTTATTTTCCAAGATTAATTGCAGCTGCTGCTCTGACAATCCAGCCCTCTAGTTGACCTGTGCTCATTATAACATCATTGTAATATCATTATAATACTAAACCACACCCCTACACTTAAGGCTACCTTCCTCCTCGACAAACCATTCCCATCGCCTCTCCTACTCAGCATTCACAGTTAAGTTTGGCAAGCAAAGTGAGAACAACTTTTCAAGCAATCAGCAGGGTTGCATCCCAAAGGTGAAAATTGCTATAAAAATATAAGCAAAGGGGAATGTTGTGAGGGGAAAATGTCATCTAAACTTCCTGGATCAGCTGGCGGGTAGGACCTCATCTTGCCTTCCCCTACTAGAAAGTCATCTGGAGAAAGACATTGGTGTTATGTATAGCTTTACATCAAACTAATTACTAGTATCTCTCTATATTTTGACTTTAACTACCTATTTCTTACTTGCGTATCACACTGATCTGTGCTCAGGTGCTCGACTTTCAATGTATTTTTGCAAACAGTATCTTATGCCCAGTCAGCACCAAACCTTTATTTAGTCATGAGTTGCTATAATCAATTGTTCCCAATAAAATTGACTTGTTTGCACATACACAAGTCTCAGGAATCTTACTAACTGTTAAGAGGGATTTAAAGGGAGCTTCTGACTCAAACTCGGCAAGCTAGACAAGACTGATTGTCTTTGCAAGACTGCTGATAAGCTTCTAAGTGATATGGTGTGTAGTGCATGCTGGACAAATATTAATTGCTCTCACGTGATTGCTCAGTGTACCATGCTCTGGCAAGCCGGACAACGTATTTTTGTCCTTGTGAAATTGTCAGCTAAAGGGTTAAGCAGATCAGTAAACTCTCCTTTCTGAAGTCTCTCCTGTTTTAGAGGACCAATCTCGTCTTCTGTGCACTGTGTAGGGGCTGGAGTGGACACAGCATTCAGTGCAGGGGTGTTCCAGTACCAAAACTCCTATGGGGAGAGGAGATGCTGTAGCAGGAACTGCTGCTTCTGTGCTGGGGAGCAGCTTTGCTGCTGGGTGCGGGTGCATGGAAGTATCCTGAAAGCACTGGGCAAGCGGCTACACAGATTTCAGTTAGCAGCCAAATGCAACAGTTCTAGAAGAGGATTCATTATTATCATCATTTCTGTCGCTCCTTAATGGCTTTAAAAGAAAAAAACATGCTTGGTTGCTCATAGAATGTTGTCTGCAGCATGACAGGACCTATACAAAATGCATTTAAGCTGCTGAGTAACTGCTGCTGAAGCTGGCTGCAGAGCTTCAGTGTATCCACGGGGAGTGCTTTCAAACTCCTCTGTTGCAGGCTTGTTTTGTTTGCACCCTTGCAGCAAGGAGAGGATGGTGCTGCTGGTACAGAGGAAGGACCAAGGGACATGTAGTGAAATGAGCATGAAGTGTTCTGTGGCTCTCATGGGAGTCTTGGAAGCAGTCACATATGCTGCAAGGTGCAGCCCTTGATGTGCTATGGGCCCTGCTTGTCTGCTGTGAGCGCTGTGCATGTTACAACTGGCTTTGCAGTGGGTATCTCAGTGGTTTACTTGCTTACGGGTTTTAACAGAAAAGTACATCAGTAGTTTAAGACTTATGTGGCTGTGCAAGGTTTCTTGAGCATTTTTAAAGCTTCAGATCATGGTACAATTTAGCTGCCTAGTAGGGATTTTTGAAATAGCTGGCCTTGTTGCTAGCAAATAAGTCCAGGATGAGAAGCATTGTTGAAATAATGCTTCCTACAGATGTGTGCTGAGAAAAGAGCATGTTAGCTGCATAATAAAGTCATGGAGCGGGTGATGTGGAGTGCTATCAAGAAGCACTTGCAAGAGAACTGGGTGATCAGGCCCAGTCAACGTGGGTTCATGAAAGGCAGGTCTTGCCAGAGTAATCTGATCACCTTCTATGACCGAGTGACTAGACTCTTGGATGAGGGAAAGGCTGTGGATGTGGTCTTCCTGGACTTTAGTAAAGCCTTTGATACAGTTTCTCACAGCATTCTGCTTCGGAAACTGTCGGCCTCTGGCCTGGACGGGTGCACACTCTCCTGGGTGAAAAACTGGTTGAATGACCGGGCCCAGAGGGTGGTGGTAAATGGAGTTAGATCCAGCTGGAGGCCAGTGACAAGTGGGGTTCCCCAGGGCTCAGTCCTGGGTCCAGTCCTGTTTAATGTCTTTATCAAGGACCTGTATGAAGGAATCGAGTGCTCCCTTAGCAAGTTTGCAGATGACACCAAGCTGGGTGGAAGTGTCGATCTGCTGGAGGGTCGGGAGGCTCTGCAAAGGGACCTGAACAGGCTGGACTGCTGGGCTGAGACCAACGGCATGAGGTTTAACAAGGCCAAATGCCAGGTCCTGCACTTGGGGCACAACAACCCTATGCAGAGCTACAGACTAGGAGAAGCCTGGCTGGAAAGCTGCCAGGAGGAGAAGGACCTGGGGGTGTTGGTTGACAGCCGACTGAACATGAGCCAGCAGTGTGCCCAGGTGGCCAAGAAGGCCAATGGCATCTTGGTCTGTATCAGAAATGGTGTGACCAGCAGGTCCAGGGAAGTTCTTCTCCCTCTGTACTCGGCACTGGTGAGACCGCATCTCGAGTACTGTGTTCAGTTCTGGGCCCCTCAGCACAAGAAGGATGTTGAGGCTCTGGAGCGAGTCCAGAGAAGAGCAACGAAGCTGGTGAAGGGGCTGGAGAACAGGCCTTATGAGGAGCATCTGAGGGAGCTGGGGTTGTTTAGCCTGGAGAAGAGGAGGCTGAGGGGAGACCTATTACTCTCTACAACTACCTGAAGGGAGGTTGTGGAGAGGAGGGTGCTGGCCTCTTCTCCCAAGTGACAGGGGACAGGACGAGAGGGAATGGCCTCAAGCTCTGCCAGGGGAGATTTAGGCTTGAGATAAGGAAAAAATTCTTCACGGAAAGGGTGGTTAGGCATTGGAACGGTCTGCCCAGGGAGGTGGTTGACTCACCGTCCCTGGAGGTGTTTAAGGTGAGGGTGGATGAGGTACTTAGGGGCATGGTTTAGGGATTGGTGGGAATGGTTGGACTCGTCGATCCGGTGGGTCTCTTCCAACTTGGTTATTCTGTGTGTGTGATAATTCTTGCTGTTTGTTTCACTGTTATCAAGCACAGACATGGATTATTTTACACTAGTGTGTTAGATCTAACTGAACAGAATGCTTATTTAGTGAAAATGCATGCTGTAAGCCCAACAAAAAATAGGACTTCAGTGTATTTCAGAAAAGAAACTTTTCATAATTTATGTTTAAGATGTTTTAATTTATTAGCTCCTCATGAGTTGTTTTTTTCTTCAAAAAGAACCCTAAACAAGTAGTTTCCCGGTCCTAGATCCTTGTGTATCTCAGCTGCTCTTTGTGTTGTCAGAGAAGGTTCTGTTGAGCTAGCAGCAGTTAAAGTAATAGGACTAGAACCAGGTAGGTGTTTCTTAGTTGAAATAGGCTACGGAAACTAAATATGTTCAAGCTTAAAATAAAATTGTACAAAAGAAATTGAGTCCTCTTATTGAAAAATGGGATAATTATGGCCTTTTAGGGCAGGGCAAAATACACTATTCTAAAAAATAACAAGCATGACAAGCAAGAAGTGAGAGGAAAAAACTGTAACTGGACAACACTTAAAGGAAAGCTGACTAAACCACCAGCAAGAGATTTTTTTTATTTTTTTTTTGTCTTAAGTACTGTGGTTTCAACACATGTGATACAAAACCCTGCATAGAACAAAAGAAATGAGGAAGACAGCAAGGAAGAGAAGAACTCTCCAGAAGAGAGCGTAGAGGGGAAAAATAAAAAGAAGGAAAGGTGAAATAATAGCTGAGCATTATTATCCAGGAATTGAGTACATTTCCCAACATTCTCTCGAAGGCTCTGATTAAGGCTTTGTTGTAAGTTAGATTTATGCTTGAATAGTGTTTATGGTGGGATTTCATGAAGTATATATGCCCTACAGATCAGTTACTAGCCTGATCAGTACTTTCCTATTTAAACTTATTGAACTAGGGTGTAGAGCACAGTAACCTGGGAAGTAAAATGTCCAGATGTTCTGTTTAACTTGTACCTGTTGGCGTTCCCTTTCAAGGTTTAATTGGGGGGCTGGAAATATTTTAACTATTACCTGATTTCATACTTAAGATCTATGCAGGCAAGAAGAGAAAGAAGTTCTGTTTCTTTTCCTTTACCTTTCTGGAAGTGATTAGAAATACTGTGTTTATGAAGTGCATGGACATTTCAAAAATCAAGACAGGGCAGATGTTACCATGTAGTTCCAAAAGTATATGCTTATCACGCTTCTCTTATTCATCCTCAAAGTTGCAGTCTCAGATTATCTTGTCTAGCTCTCTTGGCTTTTTATGTGCGTTCCTGTTGCTGGAGTACTTGGCTGTGCATGACAATGTGGGTTACCAGTGCAGCTGAGTCGAGCAGCTGTGCTTTTGTCTCCCTGTGGAACTTTAAAGATAAAACAGGGAAGGAGTCTTGTGTAGTGGGGAAAAAACATACAACTCGGCAGGCTCAGATGATGCTTTGGGAGAAACTTAACATTTGTCTTCTTCGGTAATAACTTGGCCAGTTTTTTTTTGGAATTTGTGAGGATTTTAACCTCCTGAGTCCTCTGGAACAAGAGACTGGGTTTAAGACCAGGAAGGAAAACTTTGTGAACCATCAGACCAATAAGCGCTGCAGAGTAGCCATCAGAGCTGGCACAGCTTTTCATGAGTCTGGAATATCAGCCCCCAGATTGTTAGCACTGGGTAGGATGCTTTAGATGATTCTCTCTCTTCTTGAGGAGACAGACCAAGTCAATGCTTTCTGGGAAATCTCTTTCATTCTATATTTATGATTCGTGAATAAACGTCATTTTTGTCCCTACAGGAAAAAGGGCTGTGGAGAAAGATGGTGACAACGATGATGATGATGATTACGATGATGAACAAAATGAATACAACCCTAACAGCAGCTTCATAGATGATGAGGAAGAGGAGTGCAAGCCAAAAGATGGAGACTGACTGGGAATCAAGTTCAGAAAACAAGGATAATGAGGATGTTGAAAAGCTTTTGCAAGGAGCATGTAGATTTGAAAAGACTGAAAAGGAGCTGTATGGAACAACACCAGGAAGGTCCAGTCTGGCTGTGATGAAACATAGATGCACAAGGAGAGGAACTGCTTTGAAAACTGTTTTTCCCTCAGCAATGTAGGCACTGCAGGAAGATTGCAATGGGGGTGAGAGGATTCACCCACACCTTTTTTGTCCATAAGCATTATTTGGTGGGGTTTTTTTGTTTGTTGTCTTAAGTGGTGGAGCCAGAGCATGAACCTCTGGAAGTTTTTTTTTTTCCAGCTACTTCTTTCAAGCACCATTGGTGGTTCCTAGTTTGAATTACACTTTTAAAGGTTTTTAATGTTTCAGCCTCTGGTAGTTGGAATAAAGGGAAGGACTAGTTCTTGTCCATCACTGGGGAATCATTTGTCTAAACTGTTTACGAATGCTCTTCTGAGTTAATGCAGTCTCAGACTTCATTAGTCTGCTACCAGCTTTCCTTTGAGGTGTCATTTCTTTGATTCTCTTGATGTACAGTAGTTAAATACAGGTTGTCTAAATCACTTGAAAACAGTATCCCCATGTACTGAATCACAGGTATATTTGCTCTAATTGCAGCAGTACCTCTTTCTTTGCAGATACGTCATGGGAAATGTGTTCAGTTCACAACAAAACTGAAATAGAACTGAAATACAGCTTATAACTGTATTTTTGTGCAGTTAAACTTGTAGTATACTGTGGAAAAAACATGTAAGGGCATCTCTGTGATTTTGAAAGACTTTGTTGGAAGATGTTGCCTTCGGCATATTCAGCACTTACCTGATCTTTCTAGAAAGAAATTTGGTCTGCTTTGAGTTGAAATGTTTTCTTACGTTTGTAAGCAGATGACTAGAGTCATGTGAGTTTGGCAGTTTTTTGGACACTCAGGGGTTTCAGTTGGGTGGCAAAATGTTGTTTGCTTAAAATAAAATGGATATTTCTGCAAAGCGGCATTGGGCTGCTTTTGGCTGCAGGATAATCTTTTGCCAATTGTGTGACTTAAGTTTCTCTCAAAGATTGTGTATGTTGAAGATCTAAACATTCACAATAGGCAGCTGTTCTGCATTTGGAGAATATCAGTTTCTGTTGGGCGGTGGCTAACAAAGCTATTTCATACAGAAAGTATCCAGGTGGTGTATTCCACAAGGCCTGATGTTTTCTGTGGCCACAACCTTCCTCAAGTAGAAACACTCTGTATCCTGTAGTGGTGTCCTGTGAATGGCTCTTTAAGCTACTCTTAGGAGCTACTAGCCTTTACATTGAAAGTAGAAACAGCTTTTAATCACTGGTGGGTCCAGTCAGATACCTGCAAAAGCAAATGTATCTGTTTGGCACCTGCAAGGACTGCAGATCATTCCAGAGCTCAACTCTAAGAGGTGTGAAGAACTACATCCCTTTGTCTTCTATTTGCCAACTGAGAACTTCCTTTCAAGCTTTCTTTTCCTTGCATTATAAGGTGCAAACCATAATTCCTTCTCTCCTTCTTTTAAGTCATGATAGTATAGATATCTCTCAAATTGCCTCTGAATTCTCCTTGCATAACACCTCAACTGCATTTCCTTTGCTTCATTTCAAGCCCATTCCTCCTTGTCCTCAACACAATCCATGGAGAGAAATCGATTACCTAGGTTTTCATACAAGCTGAAGAAGCGGGCCCGTGTGAACCTCAGAGAAGGACTTGGAGGTGCTGATCGATAAGAAGCTCAATATGAGCTGGCAGTGTGCGCTTATGGCCCAGAAGGCCAACCGTATCCTGGGCTGCATCAAAAGAAGCGTGGACAGCAGGTCGAGGGAGGTGATTCTGCCCCTCTTTTCCTCTCTTGAGAAACCTCACCTGGAGTACTGTGTCCAGTTCTGGAATCCCCAGCGTAAGAAGGATATGGAACTGCTGAAAAGGGTCCAGAGGAGGGCTACAAGGATGATCAGAGGGCTGGAACGTCTCTGCTATGAGTACAGGCTGAGAGAATTGAGGTTGTTCAGCCTGGAGGAGAGAAGTCTCAAGAAGACTCTATAGCGGCCTTCCAGTACCTGAAAGGGGCTACAGGAAAGCTGAGGAGAGACTGTTCACAAAGGCTTGTAACGATAAGATGAAGGGTATGAACTGGAGAGGTGCAGATTTGGGCTAGATGTGAGGAAGAATTTCTTCACCATGGGAGTGATGGAACACTGGAACAGGCTGCCCAGGGAAGCTGTAGATGGCCCATCCCTGGAGGTGTTCAAGGCCAGATTGGACGGGGCCTTAGGCAGCCTGATCTGGTGGGAGGTATCCCTGACCATGGCATGGGGGTAGGAACTGGATGATCTTTAAGGTCCCTTCCAAACCAAACTATTCAATGACTGTATATTTCTTTGCAGCATGCTTTTAGGTTTTTAAAGACAATTACACTGATTTCTTCCACTTTTTTTTTTTTTCCTGATGATAAACAAACACACCTTCTTAAACAGGAATCATAAGAAATGGACACCAGGGCTGCAGGATGCGACCCCGAGACATCTGTCCTGGGTAAAAGTGCTTTCCCTTTACTGTGTGTGGCTTTGTGTGCTTGCAGAGCAGTCCTGTTCACAGTTGTATTTCAATGGGCCAGTTCTTATGAATGGCATTTCTGTAAAAGTCTTGATTTATTATGTAAACCTGTAAATACTGATCTCTGTGCGTAGATTTCTGTAACATTTATAGAAAGATTTTTCGGTTTGACCTGGAAGGGGGCTGTCTGTGGATGAAGGAGTGATCAAGAGTCAGAGCAGCTCATTGAGGTCCTGGGTGCCCTCACCAACAGGGTGAAAATAAGTATAGCCACCCACACTCCTCTCTTGCAGGTACCAGATCCCTGAATATAGCAAGAGTCATCACAAGCGATGGTTGCACCTTGTAAAGAAGAGAATGCCTGTGATTGTCACTTTATAGTCCATCCATCCTTTTTGGCAGAAGCCCTTCTGGCCAGGCTTCCCACCAAGACGTGCCTGTTGTAACTCCTGGCCAGAGTGTCCTAGTCGTGATCTGGGGGTGGGAGAGAGTGGGACAGGGCTTTTCCCAATGCCACACCTGTGGAGAGGAGGACTTTGTTGCCATGATGCCTTCTGCAGCACCCATGCCGTGTATTTGCAGGGTGGTGCAGCCATCTTGTTGTTGGGATGAGGCTCCTCTGGAGGGGGTGGGGAAAGCTGAGGGGAAGGAAAAGTGTCATGGCCTGGGAGCTCATGCTCTGAGCTTTGTGCAGCCCGAGCCCCCCTGCTCGCCCGTGTGTGGGCTTCGTCATGCTGGGCAGGTGGCTCCCATCCTGTGCCACCTCGGGGCTGTGTCGGGCCGGGCAGGGCCAGGGCAGGCAGGAGGCGCAGGGCGAGCGGGGCTGCAGCACTGTTGCCCTGCACCGGGTGCCAGGGTGCTCGCATTGGCTGTGCCCACAGGTGTTGAGGCCGTGGCCAGTGGGGCGGGGCCAATGGGGCGGGGCCAGCGAGCGAGTGCATGGTGGTTGCCGGGGCCGCGGGCAGTTGCAGGGAGCAGTTGGTGAGCGGCTGCCTCGAGGTGCAGAGTCCACGCTGCCGTGCTGGAGTGTAGGAGGTATGTGGGTGTCCTGGTGGGTCTTTGAAGGGTGAGGTGCTAGCAGGTGAGATGTTGAGCTCTGGAGTCGTGGGCTGGTGAGCTGGGGTACTGCCTCGTTCCAGCTTAAGAGAACTCATGGCAGCTCGCCCTTACTATTGGGATCCTGATGGGGCTAGTTATGGCTTTCAAATTGACACAAGTGGCAGGTAACAAGGTTCATAAATGCACGTACCAAAGGTGTCTTTCACACAGGCGTCTTTGTGTGGAATAAATGAAGCATGGTTCATGCGGTCAGCTGGCTGTAGTGGATGGAGAAATCAGCAAGGGCTTTTCAGTCAGGGAGCCCCAGTCTTCTTAGGCTGGGCATGGTTAGAAGGGTCCTATCTTGGGAAATGCCTGCGGCCTTGTACATCACCCAGGAGCCAAGCAGCAGTGTTCCGAGCAGGCTCAATTCTAGCACTGCCCAGTTTGTTGAGCTTGATGGAAAAGGTGTTGTGGTAATTTTCTGCATTTAGGAAAAGCAAAGGAGGAGCATTTGTTCTGGCTGTGGAGGCCTGTGTCCAGTTTTTTAGTTGTTGTGGATATTTGCAGAGCAACATCACACTCGAGTCACCGGAAGACATTTGTCCTGGGTGTGCCTTTACTCTATGGGGCTCTCAGTGCTTGTAGTGCAGTTCTGTCTTCAGTTGTATTTCAATGGGCCTGTTTTTATGAATGGCATTTCTGTAAAAGTCTCGGTGTATTATATAACCTGTAAATATTGATCTCTGTGTGTAGATTTCTGTCAAATTTATGGAAAGATTTTCCTATTTGACATGAATGGGGCTGTCTGTGGATCAGAGAGTGTCCAAGAGTGAGACCAGCTAATTGAGGTCCTGGTGCCCTCACCAACAGGGTGAAAATAAGTTTAGCCGACTGTGGTTGCATCTTTCTGTGGGAAGGAAAAGCCCAGGAAAGAACTGGAGCTGAACATGGCCAGGTTTTGCCTGGAGGAGCTGTGCTGTGGTGCCGGTGCCAGCTTTTGTGGTGCCTGTGTTTAGTGAGGGTCCTGGTTAGCAAACTGGTCCCCTCTCCCTTTGTGATGATGAGGCATGCAACAAAGGCCTGATATCAGAGGCAGCCTCTCAGACGTCAGGTGGCCTCACAGTTGTGTGCAGGGCAGTGTGCCGGAAAGGTACCTCCAGCAGATAGGAAGAAGGGAGAGAGGCAGGTGGTGCATATCGTGTCTTCCTGCTGGGATGCTGATGCTCTAAACCCCTCCAAGAGAGAGCCAGACCAGGGTGTCTCAGGAGGCTGGAAGTTTTAGCCACCCCCACCCATCTCTTGCAGGTACCAGATCCCTGATTTTAGCAAGAGTCATCACAAGCGATGGTGGCACCTTGTAAAGAAGAGAGAGCCTGTGATTGTCACTTTATTGTCCATCCATCGTTTTTGGCAGAAGCCCTTCTGGCCAGGCTTCCCACCAAGACATGCCTGTTGTAACTCCTGGCCGGAGTGTCCTAGTTGTGATACAGGGGTGGGAGAGCGCGTGACAGGGCTTGTCACATTGCCACACGTGTGGAGAGGAGGACTTTGTGGCCGTGGTGCCTTCTGCAAGGCCCATGCCATGTGTTTTCAGGGCCTGTGCAGCCATCTTGTTGTTGGGATGAGGCTCCTCTGGAGGGGGTGGAAAAGCCAAGGGGAATTTAATGTTGTCATGGCCTGGGAGGTCATGCTCTGAGCTTTGTGCAGCCCCAGCCCTCCTGCTCGCCCCTGTGTGGGCTGTGTCATGCTGGGTAGGTGGCTCGTCCTGTCCCATCCCATGCCACTTTGGGGCTGTGTTGGGCAGGGCAGGGCCAGGGGAGGCAGGAGGCGCAGGACGAGCGGGGCTGCAGCACTGTTGCCCTGCATCGGGTGCCAGGGTGCTCGCATTGGCTGTGCCCACAGGTGTTGAGGCCGTGGCCAATTGGGCAGGGCCATGCGACAGCGAGCGAGTGCATGGTGGTTGCCGGGGCCATGGGCAGTTGCAGGGAGCAGTTGGTGAGCGGCTGCCCTGAGGCGCAGAGTCCACGCTGCTGTCCTGGAGTGTGGAAGGTATGTGAGTGTCCTGGTGGGTGTCCTGGTGGATTTCCTGGTGGGTGTCCCGGTGGTGCAGGGTCATGGTGTCAGCGCAGTGTCACAACTGTGTCTCTGCTCATGGTTTGACTGCCTGTTGCTTTTGGATCCCTGCTGCTCCTGGAGGGAGGAGAGGACTCCCTTTCAGGGACCTCTTTCCCCTGCCATCGTGCTTGTGAAAGTCTTGGAGGGTCTAGTCTCGAGCGCACTAGCTTGCACACTGCTTTCCCTGACTAGTACCTGTTTGCAGAATTTGATGCGATCTGGCGTTTGGCAGCCCCAAGTGAATCTGGACACCTTTTTCCCCTTCTGTAAGGCAGTGTAGTGATGGTGTTTGACCCTCGTAGCATGTTCTGAAGATCCTGAAATTGACTTGAGGAGACTAGAGCAGACTGGTCACCAGACTGGCTTCTCTGCTATGCATGGTAGGGATCTCTAAATAGATGGCTTTCAGGGCTGATGGTAAGAAACTCAAGTTGCAAAGGAATATTCTGAAGGAGAAAAGATGAACAGAAGCACAACCTGCTGGGAACGAATACCTCGCATAGGTGATGCCTAGTGCAGATTCCATAAGCTTGTGTAGTTTTAGGTCATGCTCATGGACGTGCTTAGCAGTGTGTGGGTGCTTGACCTGACTGAAAGCCTGATGTCGCCTGTTCTCCCAGCTTTTCCTAGATGCGTGTCCTCCAATTAGTGGCACCAAACACTCCCTGTCTGCCTGTACAAGTCAGTTTGCACCTGATCACACAAAATGGGGACAGTTAGCAGCAGCAGCTCACGTGCTTTGAGAACAGCCTTTTCTTTGAAATGCATTACAGTTTACTAGAAAGTGGGAAATGGCCAAGTCCAGAATACCTTCCACTGGACGCATTTCATAAAAGTCCATCTCTGTTCTTAGATCAGCCTATCCTGTCCCAGGTATTATTATTGCAATATATTATTGAATTCCCCAAGGGTGATCTGGTTCCTTCCTGGCTGCCTTCCCACAGTGAATTGATTTTATAGGGTGGAGAGATACTCCTCACTGCTTGGTAAAGACAGTGTCATTTCAGTTGTTTGTGGTAGTTATCCACATTCAAGAAAAGCAAGGGAAGAGCATTTTTTCTGGGTGGGGCAGTTGTTATGGATGTTTGCAGAGCAAGATCACACCTGAGTTACCCTGAGACATTTGTCCCGAGTAAATGTGTTTTCCCTTTGCTGTATGTGGCTCTCTGTGCTTGCAGCGCAGCCCTGCGCACAATGGGTCTGTTTTTATGAATGGCATTTCTGTAAAAGTCTTGATTTATTATGTAAACCTGTAAATACTGATCTCTGTGTGTAGATTTCTGTAAAATTGATAGAAAGATTTTTTGGTTTGACCTGGAAGGGGCTGTCTGTGGATGAAGGAGCGTTCAAGAGTCAGAGCAGCCATCTTGTTGTTGGGAATAGGTTCCTCTGGAAAGGGTGGGGAAAGCTGAGGGGAAGGAGAAGTGTCATGGCCTGGGAGCTCATGCTCTGAGGTTTGTGCAGCCAGAGCCGTCCTGTTCGCTGGTGTGTGGGCTTTGTCATGCTGGGTAGGTGGCTCGTCCTGTCCCATCCTTTATCAGGGCTTTGATACCCTCGAACTGGACTACGGTCAGGATGGGACTGAGTGCCTGTGGGTGAAAATCAGAGAAATTGTGATGGGAGTCTGCTATAGACCACCCAGCCAAGAAGAAGCAGCTGATGAGCTCTTCTACAAACAACTGAGTGTAGTCTCAAAATCGCTACCTCTAGTCCTTGTGGGAGACTTCAATTTCCCAGATATAGGCTGGGAGTATAATACAGCAGAAAGGAAGCAGTCCCGGAGGTTCCTGGAGTGTGTGGAAGACAATTTCCTCACACAGCTGGTGAGCGAACCGACAAGGGACGGTGCCCTCCTGGACCTGCTGTTTGTGAACAGAGAAGGACTGGTGGGGGATGTGACGGTTGGAGGACGTTTGGGGGAAAGTGATCATGAGATGATAGATTTCTCAGTGCAGGGTAAGATGAAGAAGGAGGTTAGCAGAACAGTCGCCCGCAACTTTCAGAGAGCAGACTTTGGGCTGTTCAGAAGGCTGTTCAGAAAATTCCCATGGGAGGCGCTCCTTGAGGGCAAAGGTGTCCATGAGGGGTGGGCGCTCTTCAAGAAGGAACTCCTAGCAGCTCAGGAGAAAGCCATCCCCAAGTTCCGGAAAAGTAGCTGGCGGGGTAAGAAACCAGCATGGTTGAGTAGGGAGGTCCTGAGAGACATCAATAGGAAGAGGAAGGTCTACGACCTCTGGAGGAAGGGGCAGGCATCCTGGGTGGACTATAGGGAGGAAGCGAGAATGTGCAGGGAAAAAGTCAGGAGGGCTAAGGCCCAACTAGAAATGCGATTGGCCAAGACTGTGAAAGACAACAAAAAGCCTTTCTACAAATACATCAACAGCAAAAGGAGGGCTAGGGAGAATCTCCAGTCCCTAGTAGATGCAGAGGGAGCAAGAGTAACAGGGGACGAAGACAAGGCTGAAGTACTCAATGCCTACTTTGCCTCAGTCTTTAACAGTAAGGAAAATTGTTCCCTTTGTGCACAACCCCAGGGGTTGGAAGAGAAGCATGAGATTCCCAAGGTCCAAGAGGAGGTGGTTAGAGACTTGCTTGCCCAGCTAGACGCCCACAAGTCTATGGGGCCGGATGGAGTCCACCCAAGAGTTTTGAGGGAACTGGCGGATGTGCTGGCCAAACCCCTTTCCATCACCTTCCAACAGTCCTGGAGGACTGGAGAGATTCCGCTGGACTGGAGGCTGGCTGATGTCGTGCCCATCTATAAGAAGGGGCGCAGGGAGGATCTGGGGAACTACAGGCCTGTCAGTCTGACCTCGATACCGGGGAAAGTCATGGAGCGGGTGATCTTGAGTGCTATCAAGAAGCACTTGCAAGAGAACCGGGTGATCAGGCCCAGTCAACATGGGTTCATGAAAGGCAGGTCTTGCCAGAGTAATCTGATCACCTTCTATGACCGAGTGACTAAACTCTTGGATGAGGGAAAGGCTGTGGATGTGGTCTTCCTGGACTTTAGTAAAGCCTTTGATACAGTTTCTCACAGCATTCTGCTTCGGAAACTGTCGGCCTCTGGCCTGGACAGGCGCACACTCTCCTGGGTGAAAAACTGGTTGAATGACCGGGCCCAGAGGGTGGTGGTAAATGGAGTTAAATCCAGCTGGAGGCCAGTGACAAGTGGGGTTCCCCAGGGCTCAGTCCTGGGTCCTGTTTAATGTCTTTATCAAGGACCTGTATGAAGGCATTGAGTGCTCCCTTAGCAAGTTTGCAGATGACACCAAGCTGGGTGGAAGTGTCGATCTGCTGGAGGGTCGGGAGGCTCTGCAAAGGGACCTGAACAGGCTGGACTGCTGGGCTGTGACCAACGGCATGAGGTTTAACACGGCCAAATGCCAGGTCCTGCACTTGGGGCACAACAACCCTGTGCAGTGCTACAGACTAGGAGAAGCCTGGCTGGAAAGCTGCCAGGACGAGAAGGACCTGGGGGTGTTGGTTGACAGCCGACTGAACATGAGCCAGCAGTGTGCCCAGGTAGCCAAGAAGGCCAATGGCATCTTGGCTTGTATCAGAAACAGCGTGTCCAGCAGGTCCAAGGAGGTTATTTTCCCTCTGTACTCGGCACTGGTGAGACCGCACCTCAAGTACTGTGTTCAGTTCTGGGTCCCTCAGCACAAGAAGGATGTTGAGGCTCTGGAGCGAGTCCAGAGAAGAGCAACAAAGCTGATGAAGGGGCTGGAGAACAAATCTTATGAGGAGCGGCTGAGAGAGCTGGGGTTGTTTAGCCTGGAGAAGAGGAGGCTGAGGGGAGACCTTATTACTCTCTACAACTACCTGAAGGGAGGTTGTGGAGAGGAGGGTGCTGGCCTCTTCTCCCAAGTGACAGGGGACAGGACGAGAGGGAATGGCCTCAAGCTCCGCCAGGGGAGATTTAGGCTTGAGATAAGGAAAAAATTCTTCACGGAAAGGGTGGTTAGGCATTGGAACGGTCTGCCCAGGGAGGTGGTTGAGTCACCGTCCCTGGAGGTGTTTAAGGTGAGGGTGGATGAGGTACTTAGGGGCATGATTTAGGGATTGGTGGGAATGGTTGGACTCGACCATCCAGTGGGTCTCTTCCATCCTGGTTATTCTGTGATTCTGTGATCCTGTGATCCTGTGCCACCTTGGGGCTGTGTCGGGCTGGGCAGGGGCAGGGGAGGCAGGAGGCGCAGGGCGAGCGGGGCTGCAGCACTGTTGCCCTGCACCAGGTGCCAGGGTGCTCGCATTGGCTGTGCCCACAGGTGTTGAGGCCGTGGCCAATGAGGCGGGGCCGTGCGACAGCGAGCGAGTGCATGGTGGTTGCCGGGGCCATGGGCAGTTGCAGGGAGCAGTTGGTGAGCGGCTGCCCCGAGGCGCAGAGTCCACGCTGCTGTCCTGGAGTGTGGAAGGTATGTGGGTGTTCTGGTGGGTGTCCTGGTGGGTGTCCTGGTGGGTGTTTGAAGGGTGAAGTGCTAGCAGATGAGATGTTGAGCTCTGGAGTCGTGGGCTGGTGACCTGGGTACTGCCTCGTTCCAGCTCAAGAGAACTCATGGCAGCCCTCTGGGGATGGGAGAGAGTGTGACTGGGATTGTCCCAATGCCACACCTGTGGAAAGGAGGACTTTGTTGCCATGATGCCTTCTGCAATGCCCATGCCATGTGTTTTCAGGATCCGTGCAGCCATCTTGTTGTTGGGATGAGGCTCCTCTGGAGGGGGTGGAAAAGCCAAGGGGAAGCCGAGGCCTTATAGTGTTGTGGATTGGCCGCCTCGTGCTATGGAGGGGAGGGAGCCACTGTGTGCATGGAGTAGTTGGTGAGTGGCTGCCTCAAGTTGCAGAGTCCATGCCCGGGACTGCTGCCATTCAGAAGTGTGGAGGGCGGGGGTCCCGGTGGGGGTTTGAAATCTAAGGTTCCAGGAGGTGAGATGCTGAGGGCTGGTGACCTTGGGTGCTTTGTCACAACTGTGACTTTCTTTGTGGTGCTGTTGCCTGTTGCTACTGAGGGATATAGGGGACTCTCTTTTAGGGAGACAAGACATTGTCAAGGCGCTGTCTTTGTGGACCCTAGCAACATGTATTTTCTCTAAGACCAACCCCTAGAGAGTAGAGACTGGTGCCCAGTGAGTCTACTTTCACAGGTGGTGTTGGAGAGGATATTGGTAGGTGCTGCTTTCTGCTGTCCACCTCTTCCCCTCTGCCTTCCTAAAGAGTTTTAGATGTCCGTGCCGGTGTATATGATTGCAGGTCTACAGTTTCTGATCAGAATTCTGGCAGGGCCTCAGGCTCTTCCCTCTGGATGGGTCTTGATGTTGCGGGATGGGGGATTTATGAGCTTCATCAGCTTTCTTGAAGCATTGTGTGCACAATCATCCTGTGAGCCTCAAGCCACTTGACGCTTCAGGCTCAATTGGCAGAAGGGTGCCTCTCCCCAGCTGCCAGAGGAAGTCTCTGATAACTGTCACCCTCCCAGCGGCCTTGCCTTACCTCACCCTCCCGTCTTCCTACAGGCCAGAGCACTCCACCTTTTCTTGACTCTCTGGATCTGTTGTGCAGATGAGCAGGACATGTTCTAAGAACACAGACTTCTCTCTGCTCTCTAGACAGCCTGTATTCCCCATACAGGCAGTAGAATCCCATATTTGCTACCTGCCTGCAGCACATGTTTGCTTTTCAAGGGGAAAAGCCTTGCCTCCCATGTTCATGAGCTCCTCTAGGCAGAGTGTGCCTGATGTACAGAGAGACCACCCTGTCCTCCCCACAGCCTCCTGATGCTTCCCATGGGGGTAGGTGTGAAAGCCCTGCTTCACCTAGCCTGTTTCTATTCTAACTAGAATACTTTCTGTGTCCTGATAGAAAAGTGATATGTGGTGCTTTCCATGTGTATTCTCCATGCAGGTACTTTGTAGCCTGTGTGGTGACAGAAAAGTATTGCCCCAGCTCATCTTTCTGTTGTTTTGCTGTTCTCTATACAGCCAGCATACACCATGTGAGCAGAGCAAAAAGCCCTGGTTTGGCCTTGGCAGTGTCTGGTCTATAACTAGAAATGCTTTGCCTGCATACAGTCTGTCTCTAATGAAATACAGTCTGTATGCGGACAGAAAAGCCTCACCATCTCTTTTCTGTTAGGCAGAGTACAACCTGGTCTGTGCTCCATACTGAGAAGGCAAGCCTAGCTTTGCCTGTCCATGCGTAGTCTTGAGGAAGACAGTACGTATTCTATGTAGCAGCAGAAAAGCCTCCCATTGCTGTGGGTGTTATGTGTGTGCACAGACGGTAGATGGTAGGTGTAGAGGCAGATGAGGCACTGCTTTTCAATGTGTGTGTGTTACATTTAGCCCATGTCTTCTCTATGCAGATGGAAAACCTCTTATCACCTTGCCTGTATTGTAAAGAGAAGACTGAAAAGCCTTACTCTTTCTATGTACCCTACAGGTAGCTACTACATATTCTATGCAAGAGCAATTCATGAGCTCTATACAGACAGAAAAAAAATGTGTCTTGCTGCTGTCTCTGTCTGTGTGTAAAGTATGTGTATGCACATGCATGTGTCCCAAGTCAGGACAGCCTACACTCCACGCACAGAAATGCCCTTCCTCCCATGACCTTGAAAATGCCTGTTTTCCATGAGAAGACAGCATCTGTTGAACATAAAGACATGAAGCATGGCTTCCTCTCGCTTATCTCTTTTGTGCAGTATGTACACAACTGACAAGTTGTATGTCTATAATGGATATTCTCTGTATGTGGTGTTCTGTGTAAACAGTGTATATATAGAGACTCCTTATGCTTCCTGTGTGTGTAGTTTTTTATGCACGAGAATGTCTCTTCTGGATAGAGAGGGGAAGAAGGGCTCAGCAAGACAAGATTTGCTGGGGCTTCCCTTCCTGGTAATCGAGTATATAGCTTCTGTGGATGTTTTATAAAGACTGTGTGGATGTGTATCTATATTCTCAAAAGACATATGTTAACATGGATGTCCTCTGTATGCCCAGCCATATATATTCTGTTTACACTTGCTGCGTGTTTTCTGCGTATGTTCTTTGCACACGAAGATATCGTTGATGGTGTCCTAGCTGTGTGTATTTTGTATCTGGACAGCAACTGCCTTACTCAGGCAATGTGGGTCTTGTTCTATGTGTGTAATACACAAAACCTCCAGTTAACGTAACTGAAATTAAGAAAGCTTCAGCTAAGCCATGTGAGGCTTTTCTGTTTCCTTGTAAAATACATCCTCTCTTTTTTCTGCCCCATTCACAGATGCAGAAACCTCATCCAGACTTTTCTGTGTGTAGGCAGTAAGCAGACTGTTGAGCTCTGTTCAAACTATAGATGGCCAGCAAGGACATAGTCCAAACTATTTTGTCCACTTGCCCATTCTCTGCTGTCTGAATGTCTTTTGGCATCAGCATGAAGAGCTCTGCTGACCCTCCTGCATTGCCACAGATGTATTGCTTTGTGCTTTTTGTGCTGCTTGTGTGTCTCATGGGTAGCAGGCAAGCAGCAAGGGTGAGGTGAGGGTGACGAGTAGGGAAGTGGCTCCTGAGTGAGAGAGGAGCTCTCTCTCCCGGCAGTCATTTGAAGGGGCTGAGGGGAATGTTTAGAGAGCCAACTTGTTTCTCGGCCAGACAGGGCCTTCTGTGAGTTGTAAGTTTCTTCAAAGGCAGAGAAGTTGGTTGTGCCCCTGCACAGGTGCCACCTATTTAGGATGAAAGCTCTTTAGGCAGCCTTAAGTGGTCAGCTGCAGAGCTGAGTAGTCTATGTGCAATAAATAGCAAGGGTCCAGGAATTTGGCGTGGCATTTGGCTGCCCATCAGGTATAGTCAAGCTACATGAAGGCAGTGATTCCATTTCGTGGAAATGCAGTGTGATTTATAGGCACAGGAAAATGAGGGAGAAATGGGGAAGTACCCAGGAACTCCTAGAGGATGATGAATAAAGATGAGCTCAAGGACTTTGACAATAGTTGCTTGGACTGACTGATTCTAGAAATCTGTAAGGATTGGTGTATAGTTGATGCCTAGGAATTTCTAAACAGGAATAGAAGTAGCTATTCCACTCCTGTGTTGCAGGGTTCCCACAATCAAGGATCGCCCACACGGGTTTTGAAGCACGTGAGGATCAAATATATACCTGTATGGCTCTGGAGGAGGACATCAGCACCAGGCTGTTTTGGAGGGCGTCATTTTTTCACTTTTCTGAGTGCATCAGCTTGCTTCTTGGCTGAAACACCCAGGAGGAGTGCTGTGCTTGGCATTTTTGTCATGATGCTGCGGAGAAATACAGTGCTTCGCTTCCTAACTTCAGCGCTCAGAGGTATGCAGGCTTTGGGTACCTGCTGTGGTGCCTTGGAGGACTCCTTCACTTCACTTGTTCACATGTGCCACGCTAAAGGTTTCCAATGATTCACTTCTCCTACATGACATGGGAGGAGTCCAGTGCTTTTCTTCTTCACCTGTTGTCCCTGGAGGAGTTCCACGCTTTCCTCCATCTAAAGCAATGTTGAGTTGTCCTGTCCTGTGGATGACAACCTGCACAACCATGAAGATGTACAACGCTTTACTTCCTCACCTGCATCTCTCTGTAGTAACCCTGTGCTTCAAGGATTCTGAGCAATGCCTTGGGTGTCCTGCGCGTTCCTTACCATTCCGATCATTAGAGGAGTACAGCGCATGAGTTCATAACGGGTCCCACATTGGAGAAGTCCTGTGATTTGTTTCCTCTCCTATTTGGAAGAGGCCTGTGGTTTTCTTCATAAGCCTGCTCAACCCAGAAGGAGTCCTCAACTTTTAATCTCGTCCAGACTCTTGGAGAGTCCTGCAATTTTTTAGATTTTTTACCACGCTCCCCTTGAGGAGTCCAGCACTTCATCGTTGTTCGTATGCCTGGGAGGATTTCTGTGCTTCGGTGCTTCCCCACGCTGCCTCGTGGATTTGTGCGCTTGCTTCTATCCCTGCACTTGGCTGCATTTCCGCAGAATCCGTCAGGAGTCCAGTGGTTCCTTTCTTCCTCAGTATCACCTTGGAGAAGTCCTGCGCTTTGCTTCTTTGCTGCGCCAGCCTGGTGAAGTCCTGCACTTGGCTTTTTACCACGATGCTCTGCAGGATCTCTGCTTCTGGCTTCTTGACCGTGATGTCCAAGCGGAGTCTAGCACTCTGCATTCTCGGCTGCACCACCTTTGAGGAGTCCTGTAGTTTTGTTTGTGCAGAGCTGCCCTCGGATGTGTCCTGCACTTTTCTTCTCATCCAGATTCATGGAGAAGTCCAGCAGTTCAGTTCTGCTTCTGCCACCATTTGGAGAAGTCCCATGGTGTTTTTCCTAGCCTGCACCTCGTTGGAGGAGTCCTGCAGTTTTCTTCTCCGCCTGAGCCACCCGGGAGGAGTCCTGTGCTTTTCTTCCCCACCTGCAGCTTTGAGGAGCCCTGCATTTGGTTCTTTGCGTACACCACGCTGGATGTTTCCCACCATTTTCTTCTTTGCCTGCACCTTTCTGGAGGAGTTGTGATTTTTTCTTTTTTGCCTGTGCTGCCCTGGAGGAATCCTGCGCTTTTCTTGTTTGCTGCGATGGCCCCGAGGAATCTTGTGCTCTGCTGCTTCCTTCACCACCCATGAGGAGTGCTGTGTCTGCCTTTTTCTTCCTGCTTTCCTGGAGGTTTGCTGTGCTTTGCTTTTTGATGGCATGGCCTTGGAGGTGTCTTGTTCCTCGCTTGTTGCCGTGTGCTGCCCTAGAGGCATCCTGTGCTCTGCTGTTTTGCCATCACGGCCCTGATGATTGCCACCGTGTGCTTCTTTCCTGCGCTTCAGTGGAGGTGAGCCGTGCTTTCCTTCCTCTCTACACTGCCTGTAAGTACCACCCTTGCTTTGAATTTTTCTAGTTATTTTGTATAGTATTGACTTTTCTCTTTTGTATTGCAGATTGTATTTCCTGGTATAGTCTGTGTTGAAGTTTGTATTGCTATTGTAGTCTTGTACTTTGTATTGTTTATTGCCTGACCTGTTATCTTAGGACTATTTTGTACGGTATGGGTTTTCCTGTACCGTGGCTTGTTTTCTACTGTGCTGCTGCCTTGTACGATGTTTTGCGCAGTGCTTGACGCCCCCCAGTGCAGGTCACACGCTCTGTGACAGCAAGTGGGAGCAGGGTGCTGTGCACAGCCCTGCTTGGGAGTCAAGCCCAGCGAGCAGGTCTCGGGAGCCAGCCTTTGTCACCTTGAGAGCCCCGTGGCATCCTGTTCTTCGATTCATCTTTGGTGCTGCCCAGCCGGAGTCCTGCATTTTTTTGGCTTTTTTACCACGCTCCCCTTGAGGAGTCCAGCCCTTCATCGTTGTTCGTATGCCTGGGAGGATTTCTGTGCTTCGGTGCTTCCCCACGCTGCCTCGAGGATTTGTGCGCTTGCTTCTTTCCCTGCACTTGGCTGCATTTCGGCAGAATCCTTCAGGAGTCCAGTGGTTCCTTTCTTCCTCAGCATCACCTCGGAGAAGTCCTGCGCTTTGCTTCTTTGCTGCGCCAGCCTGGTGAAGTCCTGCGCTTGGTTTTTGACCACGATGCTCTGCAGGATCTCTGCTTCTGGCTTCTTGACTGTGATGTCCAAGCGGAGTCTAGCCCTCTGCATTCTCGGCTGCACCACCTTGGAGGAGTCCTGTAGTTTTGTTTGTGCAGAGCTGCCCTCGGATGTGTCCTGCACTTGTCTTCTCATCCAGATTCTTGGAGGAGTCCAGCAGTTCAGTTCTGCTTCTGCCTCCCTTTGGAGAAGTCCCGTGGTGTTTTTCCTAGCCTGCACCTCGTTGGAGGAGTCCTGCAGTTTTCTTCTCCGCCTGAGCCACCCGGGAGGAGTCCTCTGCTTTTCTTCCCCACCTGCAAGTTTGAGGAGCCCTGCGCTTTTCTTCCCGACCTGCAACTTTGAGGAGCCCTGCATTTTGTTCTTTGCGTGCACCACGCTGGATGTTTCCCACCATTTTCTTCTTTGCCTGCACCTTTCTGGAGGAGTTGTGATTTTTTCTTTTTTGCCTGTGCTGCCCTGGAGGAATCCTGCGCTTTTCTTGTTTGCTGCGATGGAATCTTGTGCTCTGCTGCTTCCTTCACCACCCATGAGGAGTGCTGTGTCTGCCTTTTTCTTCCTGCTTTCCTGGAGGTTTGCTGTGCTTTGCTTTTTGACGGCATGGCCTTGGAGGTGTCTTGTTCCTCGCTTGTTGCCGTGTGCTGCCCTAGAGGCATCCTGTGCTTTGCTGTTTTGCCATCACGGCCCTGATGATTGCCACCGTGTGCTTCTTTGCTGCGGTTCAGCAGAGGTGAGCCGTGCTTTCCTTCCTCTCCACGCTGCCTGTAAGTACCTCCCTTGCTTTGAAGTTTTCTAGTTATTTTGTATAGTATTGACTTTTCTCTTTTGTATTGCAGATTGTATTTCCTGGTATAGTCTGTGTTGAAGTTTGTATTGCTATTGTAGTCTTGTACTTTGTATTGTTTATTGCATGGCCTGTTATCTTAGGACTATTTTGTAAGGTATGGGTTTTCCTGTACCGTGGCTTGTTTTCTACTGTGCTGCTGCCTTGTACGATGTTTTGCGCAGTGCTTGACGCCCCCAAGTGCAGGTCACACGCTCTGTGACAGCAAGTGGGAGCAGGGTGCTGTGCACAGCCCTGCTCGGGAGTCAAGCCCAGCGAGCAGGTCTCGGGAGCCAGCCTTTGTCACCTTGAGAGCCCCGTGGCGTCCTGTTCTTCGATTCATCCCCTGCGCTGCCCAGGAGGAGTCCTGCATTTTTTTGGCTTTTTACCACGCTCCTCTTGAGGAGTCCAGCCCTTCATCGTTGTTCGTATGCCTGGGAGGATTTCTGTGCTTCGGTGCTTCCCCACGCTGCCTCGAGGATTTGTGCGCTTGCTTCTTTCCCTGCACTTGGCTGCATTTCGGCAGAATCCTTCAGGAGTCCAGTGGTTCATTTCTTCCTCAGCATCACCTCGGAGAAGTCCTGCGCTTTGCTTCTTTGCTGCGCCAGCCTGGTGAAGTCCTGCGCTTGGTTTTTGACCACGATGCTCTGCAGGATCTCTGTTTCTGGATTCTTGACCGTGATGTCCAAGCGGAGTCTAGCCCTCTGCATTCTCGGCTGCACCACCTTGGAGGAGTCCTGTAGTTTTGTTTGTGCAGAGCTGCCCTCGGATGTGTCCTGCACTTGTCTTCTCATCCAGATTCATGGAGAAGTCCAGCAGTTCAGTTCTACTTCTGCCTCCCTTTGGAGAAGTCCCGTGGTGTTTTTCCTAGCCTGCACCTCGTTGGAGGAGTCCTGCAGTTTTCTTCTCCGCCTGAGCCACCCGGGAGGAGTCCTGTGCTTTTATTCCCCACCTGCAGCTTTGAGGAGCCCTGCATTTGGTTGATTGCGTGCAACACGCTGGATGTTTCCCACCATTTTCTTCTTTGCCTGCACCTTTCTGGAGGAGTTGTGATTTTTTCTTTTTTGCCTGTGCTGCCCTGGAGGAATCCTGCGCTTTTCTTGTTTGCTGCGATGGCCCCGAGGAATCTTGTGCTCTGCTGCTTCCTTCACCACCCATGAGGAGTGCTGTGTCTGCCTTTTTCTTCCTGCTTTCCTGGAGGTTTGCTGTGCTTTGCTTTTTGACGGCATGGCCTTGGAGGTGTCTTGTTCCTCGCTTGTTGCCGTGTGCTGCCCTAGAGGCATCCTGTGCTCTGCTGTTTTGCCATCACGGCCCTGATGATTGCCACCGTGTGCTTCTTTCCTGCGCTTCAGTGGAGGTGAGCCGTGCTTTCCTTCCTCTCTACACTGCCTGTAAGTACCACCCTTGCTTTGAAGTTTTCTAGTTATTTTGTATAGTATTGACTTTTCTCTTTTGTACTGCAGATTGTATTTCCTGGTATAGTCTGTGTTGAAGTTTGTATTGCTATTGTAGTCTTGTACTTTGTATTGTTTATTGCATGACCTGTTGTCTTAGGAGTATTTTGTAAGGTATGGGTTTTCCTGTGCCGTGGCTTGTTTTCTACTGTGCTGCTGCCTTGTACGATGTTTTGCGCAGTGCTTGACGCCCCCAAGTGCAGGTCACACGCTCTGTGACAGCAAGTGGGAGCAGGGTGCTGTGCACAGCCCTGCTCGGGAGTCAAGCCCAGCGAGCAGGTCTCGGGAGCCAGCCTTTGTCACCTTGAGAGCCCCGTGGCATCCTGTTCTTCGATTCATCTTCGGTGCTGCCCAGCCGGAGTCCTGCATTTTTTTGGCTTTTTTACCACGCTCCCCTTGAGGAGTCCAGCCCTTCATCGTTGTTCGTATGCCTGGGAGGATTTCTGTGCTTCGGTGCTTCCCCACGCTGCCTCGTGGATTTGTGCGCTTGCTTCTTTCCCTGCACTTGGCTGCATTTCGGCAGAATCCTTCAGGAGTCCAGTGGTTCATTTCTTCCTCAGCATCACCTCGGAGAAGTCCTGCGCTTTGCTTCTTTGCTGCGCCAGCCTGGTGAAGTCCTGCGCTTGGTTTTTGACCACGATGCTCTGCAGGATCTCTGCTTCTGGCTTCTTGACCGTGATGTCCAAGCGGAGTCTAGCCCTCTGCATTCTCGGCTGCACCATCTTGGAGGAGTCCTGTAGTTTTGTTTGTGCAGAGCTGCCCTCGGATGTGTCCTGCACTTGTCTTCTCATCCAGATTCTTGGAGGAGTCCAGCAGTTCAGTTCTGCTTCTGCCTCCCTTTGGAGAAGTCCCGTGGTGTTTTTCCTAGCCTGCACCTCGTTGGAGGAGTCCTGCAGTTTTCTTCCCCGCCTGAGCCACCCGGGAGGAGTCCTGTGCTTTTCTTCCCCACCTGCAAGTTTGAGGAGCCCTGCATTTGGTTCTTTGCGTGCACCACGCTGGATGTTTCCCACCATTTTCTTCTTTGCCTGCACCTTTCTGGAGGAGTTGTGATTTTTTCTTTTTTGCCTGTGCTGCCCTGGAGGAATCCTGCGCTTTTCTTGTTTGCTGCGATGGAATCTTGTGCTCTGCTGCTTCCTTCACCAGCCATGAGGAGTGCTGTGTCTGCCTTTTTCTTCCTGCTTTCCTGGAGGTTTGCTGTGCTTTGCTTTTTGACGGCATGGCCTTGGAGGTGTCTTGTTCCTCGCTTGTTGCCGTGTGCTGCCCTAGAGGCATCCTGTGCTTTGCTGTTTTGCCATCACGGCCCTGATGATTGCCACCGTGTGCTTCTTTCCTGCGCTTCAGTGGAGGTGAGCCGTGCTTTCCTTCCTCTCTACACTGCCTGTAAGTACCACCCTTGCTTTGAAGTTTTCTAGTTATTTTGTATAGTATTGACTTTTCTCTTTTGTACTGCAGATTGTATTTCCTGGTATAGTCTGTGTTGAAGTTTGTATTGCTATTGTAGTCTTGTACTTTGTATTGTTTATTGCATGACCTGTTGTCTTAGGAGTATTTTGTAAGGTATGGGTTTTCCTGTGCCGTGGCTTGTTTTCTACTGTGCTGCTGCCTTGTACGATGTTTTGCGCAGTGCTTGACGCCCCCAAGTGCAGGTCACACGCTCTGTGACAGCAAGTGGGAGCAGGGTGCTGTACACAGCCCTGCTCGGGAGTCAAGCCCAGCGAGCAGGTCTCGGGAGCCAGCCTTTGTCACCTTGAGAGCCCCGTGGCATCCTGTTCTTCGATTCATCTTCGGTGCTGCCCAGCCGGAGTCCTGCATTTTTTTGGCTTTTTTACCACGCTCCCCTTGAGGAGTCCAGCCCTTCATCGTTGTTCGTATGCCTGGGAGGATTTCTGTGCTTCGGTGCTTCCCCACGCTGCCTCGTGGATTTGTGCGCTTGCTTCTTTCCCTGCACTTGGCTGCATTTCGGCAGAATCCTTCAGGAGTCCAGTGGTTCATTTCTTCCTCAGCATCACCTCGGAGAAGTCCTGCGCTTTGCTTCTTTGCTGCGCCAGCCTGGTGAAGTCCTGCGCTTGGTTTTTGACCACGATGCTCTGCAGGATCTCTGCTTCTGGCTTCTTGACCGTGATGTCCAAGCGGAGTCTAGCCCTCTGCATTCTCGGCTGCACCAATTTGCAAGAGTCCTGTAGTTTTGTTTGTGCAGAGCTGCCCTCGGATGTGTCCTGCACTTGTCTTCTCATCCAGATTCTTGGAGGAGTCCAGCAGTTCAGTTCTGCTTCTGCCTCCCTTTGGAGAAGTCCCGTGGTGTTTTTCCTAGCCTGCACCTCGTTGGAGGAGTCCTGCAGTTTTCTTCCCCGCCTGAGCCACCCGGGAGGAGTCCTGTGCTTTTCTTCCCCACCTGCAAGTTTGAGGAGCCCTGCATTTGGTTCTTTGCGTGCACCACGCTGGATGTTTCCCACCATTTTCTTCTTTGCCTGCACCTTTCTGGAGGAGTTGTGATTTTTTCTTTTTTGCCTGTGCTGCCCTGGAGGAATCCTGCGCTTTTCTTGTTTGCTGCGATGGAATCTTGTGCTCTGCTGCTTCCTTCACCACCCATGAGGAGTGCTGTGTCTGCCTTTTTCTTCCTGCTTTCCTGGAGGTTTGCTGTGCTTTGCTTTTTGACGGCATGGCCTTGGAGGTGTCTTGTTCCTCGCTTGTTGCCGTGTGCTGCCCTAGAGGCATCCTGTGCTTTGCTGTTTTGCCATCACGGCCCTGATGATTGCCACCGTGTGCTTCTTTGCTGCGCTTCAGCGGAGGTGAGCGGTGCTTTCCTTCCTCTCCACGCTGCCTGTAAGTACCTCCCTTGCTTTGAAGTTTTCTAGTTATTTTGTATAGTATTGACGTTTCTCTTTTGTACTGCAGATTGTATTTCCTGGTATAGTCTGTGTTGAAGTTTGTATTGCTATTGTAGTCTTTTATTTTGTATTGTTTATTGCATGACCTGTTATCTTAGGACTATTTTGTAAGGTTTGGGTTTTCCTGTACCGTGGCTTGTTTTCTACTGTGCTGCTGCCTTGTACGATGTTTTGCGCAGTGCGTGACGCCCCCCAGTGCAGGTCACACGCTCTGTGCCAGCAAGTGGGAGCAGGGTGCTGTGCACAGCCCTGCTCGGGAGTCAAGCCCAGCGAGCAGGTCTCGGGAGCCAGCCTTTGTCACCTTGAGAGCCCCGTGGCGTACTGTTCTTCGATTCATCCCCTGCGCTGTCCAGCCGGAGTCCTGCATTAGTTTGGCTTTTTTACCATGCTCCTCTTGAGGAGTCCAGCACTTCATCGTTGTTCGTATGCCTGGGAGGATTTCTGTGCTTCGGTGCTTCCCCACGCTGCCTCGTGGATTTGTGCGCTTGCTTCTTTCCCTGCACTTGGCTGCATTTCGGCAGAATCCTTCAGGAGGCCAGTGGTTCACTTCTTCCTCAGCATCACCTCGGAGAAGTCCTGCGCTTTGCTTCTTTGCTGCGCCAGCCTGGTGAAGTCCTGCGCTTGGCTTTTGACCACGATGCTCTGCAGGATCTCTGCTTCTGGCTTCTTGACCGTGATGTCCAAGCGGAGTCTAGCCCTCTGCATTCTCGGCTGCACCATCTTGGAGGAGTCCTGTAGTTTTGTTTGTGCAGAGCTGCCCTCGGATGTGTCCTGCACTTTTCTTTTCATCCAGATTCATAGAGAAGTCCAACACATCAGTTTTGCTCCTGCCTCCCTTTGGAGATGTCCTGTGGTGTTTTTCCTAGCCTGCACCTCGTTCGAGGAGTCCTCCAATTTTCTTCTCTGCCTGAGCCACCCGGGAGGAGTCCTGTGCTTTTCTTCCCCACCTGCAGCTTTGAGGAGCCCTGCATTTGGTACTTTGCGTTCACCACGCTGGATGTTTCCCACCATTTTCTTCTTTGCCTGCACCTTTCTGGAGGAGTTGTGATTTTTTCTTTTTTGCCTGTGCTGCCCTGGAGGAATCCTGCGCTTTTCTTGTTTGCTGCGATGGCCCCGAGGAATCTTGTGCTCTGCTGCTTCCTTCACCACCCACGGGGAATGCTGTGTCTGCCTTTTTCTTCCTGCTTTCCTGGAGGTTTGCTGTGCTTTGCTTTTTGACGGCATGGCCTTGGAGGTGTCTTGTTCCTCGCTTGTTGTCGTGTGCTGCCCTAGAGGCATCCTGTGCTCTGCTGTTTTGCCATCACGGCCCTGATGATTGCCACCGTGTGCTTCTTTGCTGCGCTTCAGTGGAGGTGAGCCGTGCTTTCCTTCCTCTCTACACTGCCTGTAAGTACCACCCTTGCTTTGAAGTTTTCTAGTTATTTTGTATAGTATTGACTTTTCTCTTTTGTACTGCAGATTGCATTTCCTGGTATAGTCTGTGTTGAAGTTTGTATTCCTATTGTAGTCTTGTACTTTGTATTGTTTATTGCATGACCTGTTGTCTTAGGAGTATTTTGTAAGGTATGGGTTTTCCTGTGCCGTGGCTTGTTTTCTACTGTGCTGCTGCCTTGTACGATGTTTTGCGCAGTGCTTGACGCCCCCAAGTGCAGGTCACACGCTCTGTGACAGCAAGTGGGAGCAGGGTGCTGTGCACAGCCCTGCTCGGGAGTCAAGCCCAGCGAGCAGGTCTCGGGAGCCAGCCTTTGTCACCTTGAGAGCCCCGTGGCATCCTGTTCTTCGATTCATCTTCGGTGCTGCCCAGCCGGAGTCCTGCATTTTTTTGGCTTTTTTACCACGCTCCCCTTGAGGAGTCCAGCCCTTCATCGTTGTTCGTATGCCTGGGAGGATTTCTGTGCTTCGGTGCTTCCCCACGCTGCCTCGAGGATTTGTGCGCTTGCTTCTTTCTCTGCACTTGGCTGCATTTCGGCAGAATCCTTCAGGAGTCCAGTGGTTCCTTTCTTCCTCAGCATCACCTCGGAGAAGTCCTGCGCTTTGCTTCTTTGCTGCGCCAGCCTGGTGAAGTCCTGCGCTTGGTTTTTGACCACGATGCTCTGCAGGATCTCTGCTTCTGGCTTCTTGACCGTGATGTCCAAGCGGAGTCTAGCCCTCTGCATTCTCGGCTGCACCATCTTGGAGGAGTCCTGTAGTTTTGTTTGTGCAGAGCTGCCCTCGGATGTGTCCTGCACTTGTCTTCTCATCCAGATTCTTGGAGGAGTCCAGCAGTTCAGTTCTGCTTCTGCCTCCCTTTGGAGAAGTCCCGTGGTGTTTTTCCTAGCCTGCACCTCGTTGGAGGAGTCCTGCAGTTTTCTTCTCCGCCTGAGCCACCCGGGAGGAGTCCTGTGCTTTTCTTCCCCACCTGCAAGTTTGAGGAGCCCTACATTTGGTTGTTTGCGTGCACCACGCTGGATGTTTCCCACCATTTTCTTCTTTGCCTGCACCTTTCTGGAGGAGTTGTGATTTTTCCTTTTTTGCCTGTGATGCCCTGGAGGAATCCTGCGCTTTTCTTGTTTGCTGCGATGGAATCTTGTGCTCTGCTGCTTCCTTCACCACCCATGAGGAGTGCTGTGTCTGCCTTTTTCTTCCTGCTTTCCTGGAGGTTTGCTGTGCTTTGCTTTTTGACGGCATGGCCTTGGAGGTGTCTTGTTCCTCGCTTGTTGCCGTGTGCTGCCCTAGAGGCATCCTGTGCTTTGCTGTTTTGCCATCACGGCCCTGATGATTGCCACCGTGTGCTTCTTTGCTGCGCTTCAGCGGAGGTGAGCGGTGCTTTCCTTCCTCTCCACGCTGCCTGTAAGTACCACCCTTGCTTTGAAGTTTTCTAGTTATTTTGTATAGTATTGACGTTTCTCTTTTGTACTGCAGATTGTATTTCCTGGTATAGTCTGTGTTGAAGTTTGTATTGCTATTGTAGTCTTGTACTTTGTATTGTTTATTGCATGACCTGTTATCTTAGGCCTGTTTGTAAGGTATGGGTTTTCCTGTACCGTGGCTTGTTTTCTACTGTGCTGCTGCCTTGTACGATGTTTTGCGCAGTGCTTGACGCCCCCCAGTGCAGGTCACACGCTCTGTGACAGCAAGTGGGAGCAGGGTGCTGTGCACAGCCCTGCTCAGGAGTCAAGCCCAGCGAGCATGTCTCGGGAGCCAGCCTTTGTCACCTTGAGAGCCCCGTGGCGTACTGTTCTTCGATTCATCCTCTGCGCTGTCCAGCCTGAGCCCTGCATTATTTTGGCTTTTTTACCATGCTCCTCTTGAGGAGTCCAGCCCTTCATCGTTATTCGTATGCCTGGGAGGATTTCTGTGCTTCGGTGCTTCCCCACGCTGCCTCGTGGATTTGTGCGCTTGCTTCTTTCCCTGCACTTGGCTGCATTTCGGCAGAATCCTTCAGGAGTCCAGTGGTTCATTTCTTCCTCAGCATCACCTTGGAGAAGTCCTGCGCTTTGCTTCTTTGCTGCGCCAGCCTGGTGAAGTCCTGCGCTTGGTTTTTGACCACGATGCTCTGCAGGATCTCTGCTTCTGGCTTCTTGACTGTGATGTCCAAGCGGAGTCTAGCCCTCTGCATTCTCGGCTGCACCATCTTGGAGGAGTCCTGTAGTTTTGTTTGTGCAGAGCTGCCCTCGGATGTGTCCTGCACTTTTCTTCTCATCCAGATTCATGGAGAAGTCCAGCACATCAGTTCTGCTCCTGCCTCCCTTTGGAGAAGTCCCGTGGTGTTTTTCCTAGCCTGCACCTCGTTGGAGGAGTCCTGCAATTTTCTTCTCTGCCTGAGCCACCCGGGAGGAGTCCTGTGCTTTTCTTCCCCACCTGCAACTTTGAGGAGCCCTGCATTTGGTTGTTTGCGTGCAACACGCTGGATGTTTCCCACCATTTTCTTCTTTGCCTGCACCTTTCTGGAGGAGTTGTGATTTTTTCTTTTTTTCCTGTGCTGCCCTGGAGGAATCCTGCGCTTTTCTTGTTTGCTGCGATGGAATCTTGTGCTCTGCTGCTTCCTTCACCACCCATGAGGAGTGCTGTGTCTGCCTTTTTCTTCCTGCTTTCCTGGAGGTTTGCTGTGCTTTGCTTTTTGACGGCATGGCCTTGGAGGTGTCTTGTTCCTCGCTTGTTGCCGTGTGCTGCCCTAGAGGCATCCTGTGCTTTGCTGTTTTGCCATCACGGCCCTGATGATTGCCACCGTGTGCTTCTTTGCTGCGCTTCAGCGGAGGTGAGCCGTGTTTTCCTTCCTCTCCACGCTGCCTGTAAGTACCACCCTTGCTTTGAAGTTTTCTAGTTATTTTGTATAGTATTGAATTTTCTGTTTTGTACTGCAGATTGTATTTCCTGGTATAGTCTGTGTAGAAGTTTGTATTGCTATTGTAGTCTTGTACTTTGTATTGTTTATTGCATGGCCTGTTATCTTAGGACTATTTTGTAAGGTATGGGTTTTCCTGTACCGTGGCTTGTTTTCTACTGTGCTGCTGCCTTGTACGATGTTTTGCGCAGTGCTTGACCCCCCCCAGTGCAGGTCACACGCTCTGTGACAGCAAGTGGGAGCAGGGTGCTGTACACAGCCCTGCTCGGGAGTCAAGCCCAGCGAGCAGGTCTCGGGAGCCAGCCTTTGTCACCTTGAGAGCCCCGTGGCATCCTGTTCTTCGATTCATCTTTGGTGCTGCCCAGCCAGAGTCCTGCATTTTTTTGGATTTTTTACCACGCTCCCCTTGAGGAGTCCAGCCCTTCATCGTTGTTCGTATGCCTGGGAGGATTTCTGTGCTTCGGTGCTTCCCCACGCTGCCTCGTGGATTTGTGCGCTTGCTTCTTTCCCTGCACTTGGCTGCATTTCGGCAGAATCCTTCAGGAGTCCAGTGGTTCATTTCTTCCTCAGCATCACCTCGGAGAAGTCCTGCGCTTTGCTTCTTTGCTGCGCCAGCCTGGTGAAGTCCTGCGCTTGGTTTTTGACCACGATGCTCTGCAGGATCTCTGCTTCTGGATTCTTGACCGTGATGTCCAAGCGGAGTCTAGCCCTCTGCATTCTCGGCTGCACCATCTTGGAGGAGTCCTGTAGTTTTGTTTGTGCAGAGCTGCCCTCGGATGTGTCCTGCACATGTCTTCTCATCCAGATTCTTGGAGGAGTCCAGCAGTTCTGTTCTGCTTCTGCCTCCCTTTGGAGAAGTCCCGTGGTGTTTTTCCTAGCCTGCACCTCGTTGGAGGAGTCCTGCAGTTTTCTTCTCCGCCTGAGCCACCCGGGAGGAGTCCTGTGCTTTTCTTCCCCACCTGCAAGTTTGAGGAGCCCTGCATTTGGTTCTTTGCGTGCACCACGCTGGATGTTTCCCACCATTTTCTTCTTTGCCTGCACCTTTCTGGAGGAGTTGTGATTTTTTCTTTTTTGCCTGTGCTGCCCTGGAGGAATCCTGCGCTTTTCTTGTTTGCTGCGATGGAATCTTGTGCTGTGCTGCTTCCTTCACTACCCATGAGGAGTGCTGTGTCTGCCTTTTTCTTCCTGCTTTCCTGGAGGTTTGCGGTGCTTTTTGACGGCATGGCCTTGGAGGTGTCTTGTTCCTCGCTTGTTGCCGTGTGCTGCCCTAGAGGCATCCTGTGCTTTGCTGTTTTGCCATCACGGCCCTGATGATTGCCACCGTGTGCTTCTTTGCTGCGCTTCAGCGGAGGTGAGCGGTGCTTTCCTTCCTCTCCACGCTGCCTGTAAGTACCTCCCTTGCTTTGAAGTTTTCTAGTTATTTTGTATAGTATTGACGTTTCTCTTTTGTACTGCAGATTGTATTTCCTGGTATAGTCTGTGTTGAAGTTTGTATTGCTATTGTAGTCTTGTACTTTGTATTGTTTATTGCATGACCTGTTATCTTAGGCCTGTTTTGTAAGGTATGGGTTTTCCTGTACCGTGGCTTGTTTTCTGCTGTGCTGCTGCCTTGTACGATGTTTTGCGCAGTGCGTGACGCCCCCCAGTGCAGGTCACACGCTCTGTGACAGCAAGTGGGAGCAGGGTGCTGTGCACAGCCCTGCTCGGGAGTCAAGCCCAGCGAGCAGGTCTCGGGAGCCAGCCTTTGTCACCTTGAGAGCCCCGTGGCGTCCTGTTCTTCGATTCATCCCCTGCGCTGCCCAGCTGGAATCCTGCATTATTTTGGCTTTTTTACCACGCTTCCCTTGACAAGTCCAGCCCTTCATCGTTGTTTGTATGCCTGGGAGGATTTCTGTGCTTCGGTGCTTCCCCACGCTGCCTCGAGGATTTGTGCGCTTGCTTCTTTCCCTGCACTTGGCTGCATTTCGGCAGAATCCTTCAGGAGTCCAGTGGTTCATTTCTTCCTCAGCATCACCTCGGAGAAGTCCTGCGCTTTGCTTCTTTGCTGCGCCAGCCTGGTGAAGTCCTGCGCTTGGCTTTTGACCACGATGCTCTGCAGGATCTCTGCTTCTGGCTTCTTGACCGTGATGTCCAAGCGGAGTCTAGCCTTCTGCATTCTCGGCTGCACCACCTTGGAGGAGTCCTGTAGTTCTGTTTGTGCAGAGCTGCCCTCGGATGTGTCCTGCACTTTTCTTCTCATCCAGATTCTTGGAGGAGTCCAGCAGTTCAGTTCTGCTTCTGCCTCCCTTTGGAGAAGTCCCGTGGTGTTTTTCCTATCCTGCACCTCGTTGGAGGAGTCCTGCAGTTTTCTTCTCCGCCTGAGCCACCCGGGAGGAGTCCTGTGCTTTTCTTCCCCACCTGCAAGTTTGAGGAGCCCTGCATTTGGTTCTTTGCGTGCACCACGCTGGATGTTTCCCACCATTTTCTTCTTTGCCTGCACCTTTCTGGAGGAGTTGTGATTTTTTCTTTTTTGCCTGTGCTGCCCTGGAGGAATCCTGCGCTTTTCTTGTTTGCTGCGATGGAATCTTGTGCTCTGCTGCTTCCTTCACCACCCATGAGGAGTGCTGTGTCTGCCTTTTTCTTCCTGCTTTCCTGGAGGTTTGCTGTGCTTTGCTTTTTGACGGCATGGCCTTGGAGGTGTCTTGTTCCTCGCTTGTTGCCGTGTGCTGCCCTAGAGGCATCCTGTGCTTTGCTGTTTTGCCATCACAGCCCTGATGATTGCCACTGTGTGCTTCTTTGCTGCGCTTCAGCGGAGGTGAGCCGTGTTTTCCTTCCTCTCCACGCTGCCTGTAAGTACCACCCTTGCTTTGAAGTTTTCTAGTTATTTTGTATAGTATTGACTTTTCTCTTTTGTATTGCAGATTGTATTTCCTGGTATAGTCTGTGTTGACGTTTGTATTGCTATTGTAGTCTTGTATTTTGTATTGTTTATTGCATGACCTGTTATCTTAGGACTATTTTGTAAGGTTTGGGTTTTCCTGTACCGTGGCTTGTTTTCTACTGTGCTGCTGCCTTGTACGATGTTTTGCGCAGTGCGTGACGCCCCCCAGTGCAGGTCACACGCTCTGTGACAGCAAGTGGGAGCAGGGTGCTGTGCACAGCCCTGCTTGGGAGTCAAGCCCAGCGAGCAGGTCTCGGGAGCCAGCCTTTGTCACCTTGAGAGCCCCGTGGCGTCCTGTTCTTCGATTCATCCCCTGCGCTGTCCAGCCGGAGTCCTGCATTAGTTTGGCTTTTTTACCATGCTCCTCTTGAGGAGTCCAGCACTTCATCGTTGTTCGTATGCCTGGGAGGATTTCTGTGCTTCGGTGCTTCCCCACGCTGCCTCGTGGATTTGTGCGCTTGCTTCTTTCCCTGCACTTGGCTGCATTTCGGCAGAATCCTTCAGGAGTCCAGTGGTTCATTTCTTCCTCAGCATCACCTTGGAGAAGTCCTGCGCTTTGCTTCTTTGCTGCGCCAGCCTGGTGAAGTCCTGCGCTTGGCTTTTGACCACGATGCTCTGCAGGATCTCTGCTTCTGGCTTCTTGACCGTGATGTCCAAGCGGAGTCTAGCCTTCTGCATTCTCGGCTGCACCACCTTGGAGGAGTCCTGTAGTTCTGTTTGTGCAGAGCTGCCCTCGGATGTGTCCTGCACTTTTCTTCTCATCCAGATTCTTGGAGGAGTCCAGCAGTTCAGTTCTGCTTCTGCCTCCCTTTGGAGAAGTCCCGTGGTGTTTTTCCTAGCCTGCACCTCGTTGGAGGAGTCCTGCAGTTTTCTTCTCCGCCTGAGCCACCCGGGAGGAGTCCTGTGCTTTTCTTCCCCACCTGCAAGTTTGAGGAGCCCTGCATTTGGTTCTTTGCGTGCACCACGCTGGATGTTTCCCACCATTTTCTTCTTTGCCTGCACCTTTCTGGAGGAGTTGTGATTTTTTCTTTTTTGCCTGTGCTGCCCTGGAGGAATCCTGCGCTTTTCTTGTTTGCTGCGATGGAATCTTGTGCTCTGCTGCTTCCTTCACCACCCATGAGGAGTGCTGTGTCTGCCTTTTTCTTCCTGCTTTCCTGGAGGTTTGCTGTGCTTTGCTTTTTGACGGCATGGCCTTGGAGGTGTCTTGTTCCTCGCTTGTTGCCGTGTGCTGCCCTAGAGGCATCCTGTGCTTTGCTGTTTTGCCATCACGGCCCTGATGATTGCCACCGTGTGCTTCTTTGCTGCGCTTCAGCGGAGGCGAGCCGTGTTTTCCTTCCTCTCCACGCTGCCTGTAAGTACCACCCTTGCTTTGAAGTTTTCTAGTTATTTTGTATAGTATTGACTTTTCTCTTTTGTATTGCAGATTGTATTTCCTGGTATAGTCTGTGTTGACGTTTGTATTGCTATTGTAGTCTTGTACTTTGTATTGTTTATTGCCTGACCTGTTATCTTAGGACTATTTTGTAAGGTTTGGGTTTTCCTGTACCGTGGCTTGTTTTCTACTGTGCTGCTGCCTTGTACGATGTTTTGCGCAGTGCGTGACGCCCCCCAGTGCAGGTCACACGCTCTGTGACAGCAAGTGGGAGCAGGGTGCTGTGCACAGCCCTGCTTGGGAGTCAAGCCCAGCGAGCAGGTCTCGGGAGCCAGCCTTTGTCACCTTGAGAGCCCCGTGGCGTCCTGTTCTTCGATTCATCCCCTGCGCTGCCCAGCTGGAATCCTGCATTATTTTGGCTTTTTTACCACGCTTCCCTTGACAAGTCCAGCCCTTCATCGTTGTTTGTATGCCTGGGAGGATTTCTGTGCTTCGGTGCTTCCCCACGCTGCCTCGAGGATTTGTGCGCTTGCTTCTTTCCCTGCACTTGGCTGCATTTCGGCAGAATCCTTCAGGAGTCCAGTGGTTCATTTCTTCCTCAGCATCACCTCGGAGAAGTCCTGCGCTTTGCTTCTTTGCTGCGCCAGCCTGGTGAAGTCCTGCGCTTGGCTTTTGACCACGATGCTCTGCAGGATCTCTGCTTCTGGCTTCTTGACCGTGATGTCCAAGCGGAGTCTAGCCTTCTGCATTCTCGGCTGCACCACCTTGGAGGAGTCCTGTAGTTTTGTTTGTGCAGAGCTGCCCTCGGATGTGTCCTGCACTTTTCTTCTCATCCAGATTCATGGAGAAGTCCAGCAGTTCAGTTCTGCTTCTGCCTCCCTTTGGAGAAGTCCCGTGGTGTTTTTCCTAGCCTGCACCTCGTTGGAGGAGTCCTGCAATTTCCTTCTCTGCCTGAGCCACCCGGGAGGAGTCCTGTGCTTTTCTTCCCCACCTGCAACTTTGAGGAGCCCTGCATTTGGTTGTTAGCGTGCAACACGCTGGATGTTTCCCACCATTTTCTTCTTTGCCTGCACCTTTCTGGAGGAGTTGTGATTTTTTCTTTTTTGCCTGTGCTGCCCTGGAGGAATCCTGCGCTTTTCTTGTTTGCTGCGATGGAATCTTGTGCTCTGCTGCTTCCTTCACCACCCATGAGGAGTGCTGTGTCTGCCTTTTTCTTCCTGCTTTCCTGGAGGTTTGCTGTGCTTTGCTTTTTGACGGCATGGCCTTGGAGGTGTCTTGTTCCTCGCTTGTTGCCGTGTGCTGCCCTAGAGGCATCCTGTGCTTTGCTGTTTTGCCATCACGGCCCTGATGATTGCCACCGTGTGCTTCTTTGCTGCGCTTCAGCGGAGGTGAGCGGTGCTTTCCTTCCTCTCCACGCTGCCTGTAAGTACCACCCTTGCTTTGAAGTTTTCTAGTTATTTTGTATAGTATTGAATTTTCTGTTTTGTACTGCAGATTGTATTTCCTGGTATAGTCTGTGTAGAAGTTTGTATTGCTATTGTAGTCTTGTACTTTGTATTGTTTATTGCATGGCCTGTTATCTTAGGACTATTTTGTAAGGTATGGGTTTTCCTGTACCGTGGCTTGTTTTCTACTGTGCTGCTGCCTTGTACGATGTTTTGCGCAGTGCTTGACGCCCCCCAGTGCAGGTCACACGCTCTGTGACAGCAAGTGGGAGCAGGGTGCTGTACACAGCCCTGCTCGGGAGTCAAGCCCAGCGAGCAGGTCTCGGGAGCCAGCCTTTGTCACCTTGAGAGCCCCGTGGCATCCTGTTCTTCGATTCATCTTTGGTGCTGCCCAGCCAGAGTCCTGCATTTTTTTGGATTTTTTACCACGCTCCCCTTGAGGAGTCCAGCCCTTCATCGTTGTTCGTATGCCTGGGAGGATTTCTGTGCTTCGGTGCTTCCCCACGCTGCCTCGTGGATTTGTGCGCTTGCTTCTTTCCCTGCACTTGGCTGCATTTCGGCAGAATCCTTCAGGAGTCCAGTGGTTCATTTCTTCCTCAGCATCACCTCGGAGAATTCCTGCGCTTTGCTTCTTTGCTGCGCCAGCCTGGTGAAGTCCTGCGCTTGGTTTTTGACCACGATGCTCTGCAGGATCTCTGCTTCTGGATTCTTGACCGTGATGTCCAAGCGGAGTCTAGCCCTCTGCATTCTCGGCTGCACCATCTTGGAGGAGTCCTGTAGTTTTGTTTGTGCAGAGCTGCCCTCGGATGTGTCCTGCACATGTCTTCTCATCCAGATTCTTGGAGGAGTCCAGCAGTTCTGTTCTGCTTCTGCCTCCCTTTGGAGAAGTCCCGTGGTGTTTTTCCTAGCCTGCACCTCGTTGGAGGAGTCCTGCAGTTTTCTTCTCCGCCTGAGCCACCCGGGAGGAGTCCTGTGCTTTTCTTCCCCACCTGCAAGTTTGAGGAGCCCTGCATTTGGTTCTTTGCGTGCACCACGCTGGATGTTTCCCACCATTTTCTTCTTTGCCTGCACCTTTCTGGAGGAGTTGTGATTTTTTCTTTTTTGCCTGTGCTGCCCTGGAGGAATCCTGCGCTTTTCTTGTTTGCTGCGATGGAATCTTGTGCTCTGCTGCTTCCTTCACCACCCACGGGGAATGCTGTGTCTGCCTTTTTCTTCCTGCTTTCCTGGAGGTTTGCTGTGCTTTTTGACGGCATGGCCTTGGAGGTGTCTTGTTCCTCGCTTGTTGCCGTGTGCTGCCCTAGAGGCATCCTGTGCTTTGCTGTTTTGCCATCACGGCCCTGATGATTGCCACCGTGTGCTTCTTTGCTGCGCTTCAGCGGAGGTGAGCGGTGCTTTCCTTCCTCTCCACGCTGCCTGTAAGTACCTCCCTTGCTTTGAAGTTTTCTAGTTATTTTGTATAGTATTGACTTTTCTCTTTTGTACTGCAGATTGTATTTCCTGGTATAGTCTGTGTTGAAGTTTGTATTGCTATTGTAGTCTTGTACTTTGTATTGTTTATTGCATGACCTGTTATCTTAGGCCTGTTTTGTAAGGTATGGGTTTTCCTGTACCGTGGCTTGTTTTCTGCTGTGCTGCTGCCTTGTACGATGTTTTGCGCAGTGCGTGACGCCCCCCAGTGCAGGTCACACGCTCTGTGACAGCAAGTGGGAGCAGGGTGCTGTGCACAGCCCTGCTTGGGAGTCAAGCCCAGCGAGCAGGTCTCGGGAGCCAGCCTTTGTCACCTTGAGAGCCCCGTGGCGTCCTGTTCTTCGATTCATCCCCTGCGCTGCCCAGCTGGAATCCTGCATTATTTTGGCTTTTTTACCACGCTTCCCTTGACAAGTCCAGCCCTTCATCGTTGTTTGTATGCCTGGGAGGATTTCTGTGCTTCGGTGCTTCCCCACGCTGCCTCGAGGATTTGTGCGCTTGCTTCTTTCCCTGCACTTGGCTGCATTTCGGCAGAATCCTTCAGGAGTCCAGTGGTTCATTTCTTCCTCAGCATCACCTCGGAGAAGTCCTGCGCTTTGCTTCTTTGCTGCGCCAGCCTGGTGAAGTCCTGCGCTTGGCTTTTGACCACGATGCTCTGCAGGATCTCTGCTTCTGGCTTCTTGACCGTGATGTCCAAGCGGAGTCTAGCCTTCTGCATTCTCGGCTGCACCACCTTGGAGGAGTCCTGTAGTTCTGTTTGTGCAGAGCTGCCCTCGGATGTGTCCTGCACTTTTCTTCTCATCCAGATTCTTGGAGGAGTCCAGCAGTTCAGTTCTGCTTCTGCCTCCCTTTGGAGAAGTCCCGTGGTGTTTTTCCTAGCCTGCACCTCGTTGGAGGAGTCCTGCAGTTTTCTTCTCCGCCTGAGCCACCCGGGAGGAGTCCTGTGCTTTTCTTCCCCACCTGCAAGTTTGAGGAGCCCTGCATTTGGTTCTTTGCGTGCACCACGCTGGATGTTTCCCACCATTTTCTTCTTTGCCTGCACCTTTCTGGAGGAGTTGTGATTTTTTCTTTTTTGCCTGTGCTGCCCTGGAGGAATCCTGCGCTTTTCTTTTTTGCTGCGATGGAATCTTGTGCTCTGCTGCTTCCTTCACCACCCATGAGGAGTGCTGTGTCTGCCTTTTTCTTCCTGCTTTCCTGGAGGTTTGCTGTGCTTTGTTTTTTGACGGCATGGCCTTGGAGGTGTCTTGTTCCTCGCTTGTTGCCGTGTGCTGCCCTAGAGGCATCCTGTGCTTTGCTGTTTTGCCATCACAGCCCTGATGATTGCCACCGTGTGCTTCTTTGCTGCGCTTCAGCGGAGGCGAGCCGTGTTTTCCTTCCTCTCCACGCTGCCTGTAAGTACCACCCTTGCTTTGAAGTTTTCTAGTTATTTTGTATAGTATTGACGTTTCTCTTTTGTACTGCAGATTGTATTTCCTGGTATAGTCTGTGTTGAAGTTTGTATTGCTATTGTAGTCTTGTACTTTGTATTGTTTATTGCATGACCTGTTATCTTAGGCCTGTTTTGTAAGGTATGGGTTTTCCTGTACCGTGGCTTGTTTTCTACTGTGCTGCTGCCTTGTACGATGTTTTGCGCAGTGCTTGACGCCCCCCAGTGCAGGTCACACGCTCTGTGACAGCAAGTGGGAGCAGGGTGCTGTGCACAGCCCTGCTCGGGAGTCAAGCCCAGCGAGCATGTCTCGGGAGCCAGCCTTTGTCACCTTGAGAGCCCCGTGGCGTACTGTTCTTCGATTCATCCTCTGCGCTGTCCAGCCTGAGCCCTGCATTATTTTGGCTTTTTTACCATGCTCCTCTTGAGGAGTCCAGCCCTTCATCGTTATTCGTATGCCTGGGAGGATTTCTGTGCTTCGGTGCTTCCCCACGCTGCCTCGTGGATTTGTGCGCTTGCTTCTTTCCCTGCACTTGGCTGCATTTCGGCAGAATCCTTCAGGAGTCCAGTGGTTCATTTCTTCCTCAGCATCACCTTGGAGAAGTCCTGCGCTTTGCTTCTTTGCTGCGCCAGCCTGGTGAAGTCCTGCGCTTGGTTTTTGACCACGATGCTCTGCAGGATCTCTGCTTCTGGCTTCTTGACTGTGATGTCCAAGCGGAGTCTAGCCCTCTGCATTCTCGGCTGCACCATCTTGGAGGAGTCCTGTAGTTTTGTTTGTGCAGAGCTGCCCTCGGATGTGTCCTGCACTTTTCTTCTCATCCAGATTCATGGAGAAGTCCAGCACATCAGTTCTGCTCCTGCCTCCCTTTGGAGAAGTCCCGTGGTGTTTTTCCTAGCCTGCACCTCGTTGGAGGAGTCCTGCAATTTTCTTCTCTGCCTGAGCCACCCGGGAGGAGTCCTGTGCTTTTCTTCCCCACCTGCAACTTTGAGGAGCCCTGCATTTGGTTGTTTGCGTGCAACACGCTGGATGTTTCCCACCATTTTCTTCTTTGCCTGCACCTTTCTGGAGGAGTTGTGATTTTTTCTTTTTTGCCTGTGCTGCCCTGGAGGAATCCTGCGCTTTTCTTGTTTGCTGCGATGGAATCTTGTGCTCTGCTGCTTTCTTCACCACCCACGGGGAATGCTGTGTCTGCCTTTTTCTTCCTGCTTACCTGGAGGTTTGCTGTGCTTTTTGACGGCATGGCCTTGGAGGTGTCTTGTTCCTCGCTTGTTGCCGTGTGCTGCCCTAGAGGCATCCTGTGCTTTGCTGTTTTGCCATCACGGCCCTGATGATTGCCACCGTGTGCTTCTTTGCTGCGCTTCAGCGGAGGTGAGCGGTGCTTTCCTTCCTCTCCACGCTGCCTGTAAGTACCACCCTTGCTTTGAAGTTTTCTAGTTATTTTGTATAGTATTGACTTTTCTCTTTTGTATTGCAGATTGTATTTCCTGGTATAGTCTGTGTTGAAGTTTGTATTGCTATTGTAGTCTTGTACTTTGTATTGTTTATTGCATGACCTGTTGTCTTAGGAGTATTTTGTAAGGTATGGGTTTTCCTGTACCGTGGCTTGTTTTCTACTGTGCTGCTGCCTTGTACGATGTTTTGCGCAGTGCTTGACGCCCCCCAGTGCAGGTCACACGCTCTGTGACAGCAAGTGGGAGCAGGGTGCTGTGCACAGCCCTGCTCGGGAGTCAAGCCCAGCGAGCAGGTCTCGGGAGCCAGCCTTTGTCACCTTGAGAGCCCCGTGGCGTCCTGGTCTTCGATTCATCCTCTGCCCTGTCCAGCCGGAGTCCTGCATTATTTTGGCTTTTTTACCATGCTCCTCTTGAGGAGTCCAGCCCTTCATCGTTGTTCGTATGCCTGGGAGGATTTCTGTGCTTCGGTGCTTCCCCACGCTGCCTCGTGGATTTGTGCGCTTGCTTCTTTCCCTGCACTTGGCTGCATTTCGGCAGAATCCTTCAGGAGTCCAGTGGTTCATTTCTTCCTCAGCATCACCTTGGAGAAGTCCTGCGCTTTGCTTCTTTGCTGCGCCAGACTGGTGAAGTCCTGCGCTTGGCTTTTGACCACGATGCTCTGCAGGATCTCTGCTTCTGGCTTCTTGACTGTGATGTCCAAGCGGAGTCTAGCCCTCTGCATTCTCGGCTGCACCACCTTGGAGGAGTCCTGTAGTTTTGTTTGTGCAGAGCTGCCCTCGGATGTGTCCTGCACTTGTCTTCTCATCCAGATTCATGGAGAAGTCCAGCAGTTCAGTTCTACTTCTGCCTCCCTTTGGAGAAGTCCCGTGGTGTTTTTCCTAGCCTGCACCTCCTTGGAGGAGTCCTGCAATTTTCTTCTCTGCCTGAGCCACCCGGGAGGAGTCCTGTGCTTTTCTTCCCCACCTGCAACTTTGAGGAGCCCTGAATTTGGTTGTTTGCGTGCAACACGCTGGATGTTTCCCACCATTTTCTTCTTTGCCTGCACCTTTCTGGAGGAGTTGTGATTTTTTCTTTTTTTCCTGTGCTGCCCTGGAGGAATCCTGCGCTTTTCTTGTTTGCTGCGATGGAATCTTGTGCTCTGCTGCTTCCTTCACCACCCATGAGGAGTGCTGTGTCTGCCTTTTTCTTCCTGCTTTCCTGGAGGTTTGCTGTGCTTTGCTTTTTGACGGCATGGCCTTGGAGGTGTCTTGTTCCTCGCTTGTTGCCGTGTGCTGCCCTAGAGGCATCCTGTGCTTTGCTGTTTTGCCATCACGGCCCTGATGATTGCCACCGTGTGCTTCTTTGCTGCGCTTCAGCGGAGGTGAGCCGTGTTTTCCTTCCTCTCCACGCTGCCTGTAAGTACCACCCTTGCTTTGAAGTTTTCTAGTTATTTTGTATAGTATTGAATTTTCTGTTTTGTACTGCAGATTGTATTTCCTGGTATAGTCTGTGTAGAAGTTTGTATTGCTATTGTAGTCTTGTACTTTGTATTGTTTATTGCATGGCCTGTTATCTTAGGACTATTTTGTAAGGTATGGGTTTTCCTGTACCGTGGCTTGTTTTCTACTGTGCTGCTGCCTTGTACGATGTTTTGCGCAGTGCTTGACGCCCCCCAGTGCAGGTCACACGCTCTGTGACAGCAAGTGGGAGCAGGGTGCTGTACACAGCCCTGCTCGGGAGTCAAGCCCAGCGAGCAGGTCTCGGGAGCCAGCCTTTGTCACCTTGAGAGCCCCGTGGCATCCTGTTCTTCGATTCATCTTTGGTGCTGCCCAGCCAGAGTCCTGCATTTTTTTGGATTTTTTACCACGCTCCCCTTGAGGAGTCCAGCCCTTCATCGTTGTTCGTATGCCTGGGAGGATTTCTGTGCTTCGGTGCTTCCCCACGCTGCCTCGTGGATTTGCGCGCTTGCTTCTTTCCCTGCACTTGGCTGCATTTCGGCAGAATCCTTCAGGAGTCCAGTGGTTCATTTCTTCCTCAGCATCACCTCGGAGAAGTCCTGCGCTTTGCTTCTTTGCTGCGCCAGCCTGGTGAAGTCCTGCGCTTGGTTTTTGACCACGATGCTCTGCAGGATCTCTGCTTCTGGATTCTTGACCGTGATGTCCAAGCGGAGTCTAGCCTTCTGCATTCTCGGCTGCACCACCTTGGAGGAGTCCTGTAGTTCTGTTTGTGCAGAGCTGCCCTCGGATGTGTCCTGCACTTTTCTTCTCATCCAGATTCTTGGAGGAGTCCAGCAGTTCAGTTCTGCTTCTGCCTCCCTTTGGAGAAGTCCCGTGGTGTTTTTCCTATCCTGCACCTCGTTGGAGGAGTCCTGCAGTTTTCTTCTCCGCCTGAGCCACCCGGGAGGAGTCCTGTGCTTTTCTTCCCCACCTGCAAGTTTGAGGAGCCCTGCATTTGGTTCTTTGCGTGCACCACGCTGGATGTTTCCCACCATTTTCTTCTTTGCCTGCACCTTTCTGGAGGAGTTGTGATTTTTTCTTTTTTGCCTGTGCTGCCCTGGAGGAATCCTGCGCTTTTCTTGTTTGCTGCGATGGAATCTTGTGCTCTGCTGCTTCCTTCACCACCCATGAGGAGTGCTGTGTCTGCCTTTTTCTTCCTGCTTTCCTGGAGGTTTGCTGTGCTTTGCTTTTTGACGGCATGGCCTTGGAGGTGTCTTGTTCCTCGCTTGTTGCCGTGTGCTGCCCTAGAGGCATCCTGTGCTTTGCTGTTTTGCCATCACGGCCCTGATGATTGCCACCGTGTGCTTCTTTGCTGCGCTTCAGCGGAGGCGAGCCGTGTTTTCCTTCCTCTCCACGCTGCCTGTAAGTACCACCCTTGCTTTGAAGTTTTCTAGTTATTTTGTATAGTATTGACTTTTCTCTTTTGTATTGCAGATTGTATTTCCTGGTATAGTCTGTGTTGACGTTTGTATTGCTATTGTAGTCTTGTATTTTGTATTGTTTATTGCATGACCTGTTATCTTAGGACTATTTTGTAAGGTTTGGGTTTTCCTGTACCGTGGCTTGTTTTCTACTGTGCTGCTGCCTTGTACGATGTTTTGCGCAGTGCGTGACGCCCCCCAGTGCAGGTCACACGCTCTGTGACAGCAAGTGGGAGCAGGGTGCTGTGCACAGCCCTGCTTGGGAGTCAAGCCCAGCGAGCAGGTCTCGGGAGCCAGCTTTTGTCACCTTGAGAGCCCCGTGGCGTCCTGTTCTTCGATTCATCCTCTGCGCTGTCCAGCCGGAGTCCTGCATTAGTTTGGCTTTTTTACAATTCTCCTCTTGAGGAGTCCAGCCCTTCATCGTTGTTCGTATGCCTGGGAGGATTTCTGTGCTTCGGTGCTTCCCCACGCTGCCTCGTGGATTTGTGCGCTTGCTTCTTTCCCTGCACTTGGCTGCATTTCGGCAGAATCCTTCAGGAGTCCAGTGGTTCATTTCTTCCTCAGCATCACCTCGGAGAAGTCCTGCACTTTGCTTCTTTGCTGCGCCAGCCTGGTGAAGTCCTGCGCTTGGCTTTTGACCACGATGCTCTGCAGGATCTCTGCTTCTGGCTTCTTGACCGTGATGTCCAAGCGGAGTCTAGCCCTCTGCATTCTCGGCTGCACCATCTTGGAGGAGTCCTGTAGTTTTGTTTGTGCAGAGCTGCCCTCGGATGTGTCCTGCACTTTTCTTTTCATCCAGATTCATAGAGAAGTCCAACACATCAGTTTTGCTCCTGCCTCCCTTTGGAGATGTCCTGTGGTGTTTTTCCTAGCCTGCACCTCGTTGGAGGAGTCCTGCAATTTTCTTCTCTGCCTGAGCCACCCGGGAGGAGTCCTGTGCTTTTCTTCCCCACCTGCAGCTTTGAGGAGCCCTGCATTTGGTACTTTGCGTTCACCACGCTGGATGTTTCCCACCATTTTCTTCTTTGCCTGCACCTTTCTGGAGGAGTTGTGATTTTTTCTTTTTTGCCTGTGCTGCCCTGGAGGAATCCTGCGCTTTTCTTGTTTGCTGCGATGGCCCCGAGGAATCTTGTGCTCTGCTGCTTCCTTCACCACCCACGGGGAATGCTGTGTCTGCCTTTTTCTTCCTGCTTTCCTGGAGGTTTGCTGTGCTTTGCTTTTTGACGGCATGGCCTTGGAGGTGTCTTGTTCCTCGCTTGTTGCCGTGTGCTGCCCTAGAGGCATCCTGTGCTCTGCTGTTTTGCCATCACGGCCCTGATGATTGCCACCGTGTGCTTCTTTGCTGCGCTTCAGTGGAGGTGAGCCGTGCTTTCCTTCCTCTCTACACTGCCTGTAAGTACCACCCTTGCTTTGAAGTTTTCTAGTTATTTTGTATAGTATTGACTTTTCTGTTTTGTACTGCAGATTGCATTTCCTGGTATAGTCTGTGTTGAAGTTTGTATTCCTATTGTAGTCTTGTACTTTGTATTGTTTATTGCATGACCTGTTCTCTTAGGAGTATTTTGTAAGGTATGGGTTTTCCTGTGCCGTGGCTTGTTTTCTACTGTGCTGCTGCCTTGTACGATGTTTTGCGCAGTGCTTGACGCCCCCAAGTGCAGGTCACACGATCTGTGAGAGCAAGTGGGAGCAGGGTGCTGTGCACAGCCCTGCTCGGGAGTCAAGCCCAGCGAGCAGGTCTCGGGAGCCAGCCTTTGTCACCTTGAGAGCCCCGTGGCATCCTGTTCTTCGATTCATCTTCGGTGCTGCCCAGCCGGAGTCCTGCATTTTTTTGGCTTTTTTACCACGCTCCCCTTGAGGAGTCCAGCCCTTCATCGTTGTTCGTATGCCTGGGAGGATTTCTGTGCTTCGGTGCTTCCCCACGCTGCCTCGAGGATTTGTGCGCTTGCTTCTTTCCCTGCACTTGGCTGCATTTCGGCAGAATCCTTCAGGAGTCCAGTGGTTCCTTTCTTCCTCAGCATCACCTCGGAGAAGTCCTGCGCTTTGCTTCTTTGCTGCGCCAGCCTGGTGAAGTCCTGCGCTTGGTTTTTGACCACGATGCTCTGCAGGATCTCTGCTTCTGGATTCTTGACCGTGATGTCCAAGCGGAGTCTAGCCCTCTGCATTCTCGGCTGCACCATCTTGGAGGAGTCCTGTAGTTTTGTTTGTGCAGAGCTGCCCTCGGATGTGTCCTGCACTTGTCTTCTCATCCAGATTCTTGGAGGAGTCCAGCAGTTCAGTTCTGCTTCTGCCTCCCTTTGGAGAAGTCCCGTGGTGTTTTTCCTAGCCTGCACCTCGTTGGAGGAGTCCTGCAGTTTTCTTCTCCGCCTGAGCCACCCGGGAGGAGTCCTGTGCTTTTCTTCCCCACCTGCAAGTTTGAGGAGCCCTGCATTTGGTTGTTTGCGTGCACCACGCTGGATGTTTCCCACCATTTTCTTCTTTGCCTGCACCTTTCTGGAGGAGTTGTGATTTTTCCTTTTTTGCCTGTGATGCCCTGGAGGAATCCTGCGCTTTTCTTGTTTGCTGCGATGGAATCTTGTGCTCTGCTGCTTCCTTCACCACCCATGAGGAGTGCTGTGTCTGCCTTTTTCTTCCTGCTTTCCTGGAGGTTTGCTGTGCTTTGCTTTTTGACGGCATGGCCTTGGAGGTGTCTTGTTCCTCGCTTGTTGCCGTGTGCTGCCCTAGAGGCATCCTCTGCTTTGCTGTTTTGCCATCACGGCCCTGATGATTGCCACCGTGTGCTTCTTTGCTGCGCTTCAGCGGAGGTGAGCCGTGCTTTCCTTCCTCTCCACGCTGCCTGTAAGTACCACCCTTGCTTTGAAGTTTTCTAGTTATTTTGTATAGTATTGACGTTTCTCTTTTGTACTGCAGATTGTATTTCCTGGTATAGTCTGTGTTGAAGTTTGTATTGCTATTGTAGTCTTGTACTTTGTATTGTTTATTGCATGACCTGTTATCTTAGGCCTGTTTTGTAAGGTATGGGTTTTCCTGTACTGTGGCTTGTTTTCTACTGTGCTGCTGCCTTGTACGATGTTTTGCGCAGTGCTTGACGCCCCCCAGTGCAGGTCACACGCTCTGTGACAGCAAGTGGGAGCAGGGTGCTGTGCAGAGCCCTGCTCGGGAGTCAAGCCCAGCGAGCATGTCTCGGGAGCCAGCCTTTGTCACCTTGAGAGCCCCGTGGCATCCTGTTCTTCGATTCATCCTCTGCGCTGTCCAGCCTGAGCCCTGCATTATTTTGGCTTTTTTACCATGCTCCTCTTGAGGAGTCCAGCCCTTCATCGTTATTCGTATGCCTGGGAGGATTTCTGTGCTTCGGTGCTTCCCCACGCTGCCTCGTGGATTTGTGCGCTTGCTTCTTTCCCTGCACTTGGCTGCATTTCGGCAGAATCCTTCAGGAGTCCAGTGGTTCATTTCTTCCTCAGCATCACCTTGGAGAAGTCCTGCGCTTTGCTTCTTTGCTGCGCCAGCCTGGTGAAGTCCTGCGCTTGGTTTTTGACCACGATGCTCTGCAGGATCTCTGCTTCTGGCTTCTTGACTGTGATGTCCAAGCGGAGTCTAGCCCTCTGCATTCTCGGCTGCACCATCTTGGAGGAGTCCTGTAGTTTTGTTTGTGCAGAGCTGCCCTCGGATGTGTCCTGCACTTTTCTTCTCATCCAGATTCATGGAGAAGTCCAGCACATCAGTTCTGCTCCTGCCTCCCTTTGGAGAAGTCCCGTGGTGTTTTTCCTAGCCTGCGCCTCGTTGGAGGAGTCCTGCAATTTCCTTCTCTGCCTGAGCCACCCGGGAGGAGTCCTGTGCTTTTCTTCCCCACCTGCAAGTTTGAGGAGCCCTGCATTTGGTTCTTTGCGTGCACCACGCTGGATGTTTCCCACCATTTTCTTCTTTGCCTGCACCTTTCTGGAGGAGTTGTGATTTTTTCTTTTTTGCCTGTGCTGCCCTGGAGGAATCCTGCGCTTTTCTTGTTTGCTGCGATGGAATCTTGTGCTCTGCTGCTTCCTTCACTACCCATGAGGAGTGCTGTGTCTGCCTTTTTCTTCCTGCTTTCCTGGAGGTTTGCTGTGCTTTTTGACGGCATGGCCTTGGGGGTGTCTTGTTCCTCGCTTGTTGCCGTGTGCTGCCCTAGAGGCATCCTGTGCTTTGCTGTTTTGCCATCACGGCCCTGATGATTGCCACCGTGTGCTTCTTTGCTGCGCTTCAGCGGAGGTGAGCGGTGCTTTCCTTCCTCTCCACGCTGCCTGTAAGTACCTCCCTTGCTTTGAAGTTTTCTAGTTATTTTGTATAGTATTGACTTTTCTCTTTTGTACTGCAGATTGTATTTCCTGGTATAGTCTGTGTTGAAGTTTGTATTGCTATTGTAGTCTTGTACTTTGTATTGTTTATTGCATGACCTGTTATCTTAGGCCTGTTTTGTAAGGTATGGGTTTTCCTGTACCGTGGCTTGTTTTCTGCTGTGCTGCTGCCTTGTACGATGTTTTGCGCAGTGCTTGACGCCCCCCAGTGCAGGTCACACGCTCTGTGACAGCAAGTGGGAGCAGGGTGCTGTGCACAGCCCTGCTCGGGAGTCAAGCCCAGCGAGCAGGTCTCGGGAGCCAGCCTTTGTCACCTTGAGAGCCCCGTGGCGTCCTGTTCTTCGATTCATCCCCTGCGCTGCCCAGCTGGAATCCTGCATTATTTTGGCTTTTTTACCACGCTTCCCTTGACAAGTCCAGCCCTTCATCGTTGTTTGTATGCCTGGGAGGATTTCTGTGCTTCGGTGCTTCCCCACGCTGCCTCGAGGATTTGTGCGCTTGCTTCTTTCCCTGCACTTGGCTGCATTTCGGCAGAATCCTTCAGGAGTCCAGTGGTTCATTTCTTCCTCAGCATCACCTCGGAGAAGTCCTGCGCTTTGCTTCTTTGCTGCGCCAGCCTGGTGAAGTCCTGCGCTTGGCTTTTGACCACGATGCTCTGCAGGATCTCTGCTTCTGGCTTCTTGACCGTGATGTCCAAGCGGAGTCTAGCCTTCTGCATTCTCGGCTGCACCACCTTGGAGGAGTCCTGTAGTTTTGTTTGTGCAGAGCTGCCCTCGGATGTGTCCTGCACTTTTCTTCTCATCCAGATTCATGGAGAAGTCCAGCAGTTCAGTTCTGCTTCTGCCTCCCTTTGGAGAAGTCCCGTGGTGTTTTTCCTAGCCTGCACCTCGTTGGAGGAGTCCTGCAATTTCCTTCTCTGCCTGAGCCACCCGGGAGGAGTCCTGTGCTTTTCTTCCCCACCTGCAACTTTGAGGAGCCCTGCATTTGGTTGTTAGCGTGCAACACGCTGGATGTTTCCCACCATTTTCTTCTTTGCCTGCACCTTTCTGGAGGAGTTGTGATTTTTTCTTTTTTGCCTGTGCTGCCCTGGAGGAATCCTGCGCTTTTCTTGTTTGCTGCGATGGAATCTTGTGCGCTGCTGCTTCCTTCACCACCCATGAGGAGTGCTGTGTCTGCCTTTTTCTTCCTGCTTTCCTGGAGGTTTGCTGTGCTTTGCTTTTTGACGGCATGGCCTTGGAGGTGTCTTGTTCCTCGCTTGTTGCCGTGTGCTGCCCTAGAGGCATCCTGTGCTTTGCTGTTTTGCCATCACGGCCCTGATGATTGCCACCGTGTGCTTCTTTGCTGCGCTTCAGCGGAGGTGAGCGGTGCTTTCCTTCCTCTCCACGCTGCCTGTAAGTACCACCCTTGCTTTGAAGTTTTCTAGTTATTTTGTATAGTATTGAATTTTCTGTTTTGTACTGCAGATTGTATTTCCTGGTATAGTCTGTGTAGAAGTTTGTATTGCTATTGTAGTCTTGTACTTTGTATTGTTTATTGCATGGCCTGTTATCTTAGGACTATTTTGTAAGGTATGGGTTTTCCTGTACCGTGGCTTGTTTTCTACTGTGCTGCTGCCTTGTACGATGTTTTGCGCAGTGCTTGACGCCCCCCAGTGCAGGTCACACGCTCTGTGACAGCAAGTGGGAGCAGGGTGCTGTACACAGCCCTGCTCGGGAGTCAAGCCCAGCGAGCAGGTCTCGGGAGCCAGCCTTTGTCACCTTGAGAGCCCCGTGGCATCCTGTTCTTCGATTCATCTTTGGTGCTGCCCAGCCAGAGTCCTGCATTTTTTTGGATTTTTTACCACGCTCCCCTTGAGGAGTCCAGCCCTTCATTGTTGTTCGTATGCCTGGGAGGATTTCTGTGCTTCGGTGCTTCCCCACGCTGCCTCGTGGATTTGTGCGCTTGCTTCTTTCCCTGCACTTGGCTGCATTTCGGCAGAATCCTTCAGGAGTCCAGTGGTTCATTTCTTCCTCAGCATCACCTCGGAGAAGTCCTGCGCTTTGCTTCTTTGCTGCGCCAGCCTGGTGAAGTCCTGCGCTTGGCTTTTGACCACGATGCTCTGCAGGATCTCTGCTTCTGGATTCTTGACCGTGATGTCCAAGCGGAGTCTAGCCCTCTGCATTCTCGGCTGCACCATCTTGGAGGAGTCCTGTAGTTTTGTTTGTGCAGAGCTGCCCTCGGATGTGTCCTGCACATGTCTTCTCATCCAGATTCTTGGAGGAGTCCAGCAGTTCTGTTCTGCTTCTGCCTCCCTTTGGAGAAGTCCCGTGGTGTTTTTCCTAGCCTGCACCTCGTTGGAGGAGTCCTGCAGTTTTCTTCTCCGCCTGAGCCACCCGGGAGGAGTCCTGTGCTTTTCTTCCCCACCTGCAAGTTTGAGGAGCCCTGCATTTGGTTCTTTGCGTGCACCACGCTGGATGTTTCCCACCATTTTCTTCTTTGCCTGCACCTTTCTGGAGGAGTTGTGATTTTTTCTTTTTTGCCTGTGCTGCCCTGGAGGAATCCTGCGCTTTTCTTGTTTGCTGCGATGGAATCTTGTGCTCTGCTGCTTCCTTCACCACCCATGAGGAGTGCTGTGTCTGCCTTTTTCTTCCTGCTTTCCTGGAGGTTTGCTGTGCTTTTTGACGGCATGGCCTTGGAGGTGTCTTGTTCCTCGCTTGTTGCCGTGTGCTGCCCTAGAGGCATCCTGTGCTTTGCTGTTTTGCCATCACGGCCCTGATGATTGCCACCGTGTGCTTCTTTGCTGCGCTTCAGCGGAGGTGAGCGGTGCTTTCCTTCCTCTCCACGCTGCCTGTAAGTACCTCCCTTGCTTTGAAGTTTTCTAGTTATTTTGTATAGTATTGACTTTTCTCTTTTGTACTGCAGATTGTATTTCCTGGTATAGTCTGTGTTGAAGTTTGTATTGCTATTGTAGTCTTGTACTTTGTATTGTTTATTGCATGACCTGTTATCTTAGGCCTGTTTTGTAAGGTATGGGTTTTCCTGTACCGTGGCTTGTTTTCTGCTGTGCTGCTGCCTTGTACGATGTTTTGCGCAGTGCGTGACGCCCCCCAGTGCAGGTCACACGCTCTGTGACAGCAAGTGGGAGCAGGGTGCTGTGCACAGCCCTGCTTGGGAGTCAAGCCCAGCGAGCAGGTCTCGGGAGCCAGCCTTTGTCACCTTGAGAGCCCCGTGGCGTCCTGTTCTTCGATTCATCCCCTGCGCTGCCCAGCTGGAATCCTGCATTATTTTGGCTTTTTTACCACGCTTCCCTTGACAAGTCCAGCCCTTCATCGTTGTTTGTATGCCTGGGAGGATTTCTGTGCTTCGGTGCTTCCCCACGCTGCCTCGAGGATTTGTGCGCTTGCTTCTTTCCCTGCACTTGGCTGCATTTCGGCAGAATCCTTCAGGAGTCCAGTGGTTCATTTCTTCCTCAGCATCACCTCGGAGAAGTCCTGCGCTTTGCTTCTTTGCTGCGCCAGCCTGGTGAAGTCCTGCGCTTGGCTTTTGACCACGATGCTCTGCAGGATCTCTGCTTCTGGCTTCTTGACCGTGATGTCCAAGCGGAGTCTAGCCTTCTGCATTCTCGGCTGCACCACCTTGGAGGAGTCCTGTAGTTCTGTTTGTGCAGAGCTGCCCTCGGATGTGTCCTGCACTTTTCTTCTCATCCAGATTCTTGGAGGAGTCCAGCAGTTCAGTTCTGCTTCTGCCTCCCTTTGGAGAAGTCCCGTGGTGTTTTTCCTAGCCTGCACCTCGTTGGAGGAGTCCTGCAGTTTTCTTCTCCGCCTGAGCCACCCGGGAGGAGTCCTGTGCTTTTCTTCCCCACCTGCAAGTTTGAGGAGCCCTGCATTTGGTTCTTTGCGTGCACCACGCTGGATGTTTCCCACCATTTTCTTCTTTGCCTGCACCTTTCTGGAGGAGTTGTGATTTTTTCTTTTTTGCCTGTGCTGCCCTGGAGGAATCCTGCGCTTTTCTTTTTTGCTGCGATGGAATCTTGTGCTCTGCTGCTTCCTTCACCACCCATGAGGAGTGCTGTGTCTGCCTTTTTCTTCCTGCTTTCCTGGAGGTTTGCTGTGCTTTGTTTTTTGACGGCATGGCCTTGGAGGTGTCTTGTTCCTCGCTTGTTGCCGTGTGCTGCCCTAGAGGCATCCTGTGCTTTGCTGTTTTGCCATCACAGCCCTGATGATTGCCACCGTGTGCTTCTTTGCTGCGCTTCAGCGGAGGTGAGCCGTGTTTTCCTTCCTCTCCACGCTGCCTGTAAGTACCACACTTGCTTTGAAGTTTTCTAGTTATTTTGTATAGTATTGACTTTTCTCTATTGTATTGCAGATTGTACTTCCTGGTATAGTCTGTGTTGACGTTTGTATTGCTATTGTAGTCTTGTATTTTGTATTGTTTATTGCATGACCTGTTATCTTAGGACTATTTTGTAAGGTTTGGGTTTTCCTGTACCGTGGCTTGTTTTCTACTGTGCTGCTGCCTTGTACGATGTTTTGCGCAGTGCTTGACGCCCCCCAGTGCAGGTCACACGCTCTGTGACAGCAAGTGGGAGCAGGGTGCTGTACACAGCCCTGCTCGGGAGTCAAGCCCAGCGAGCATGTCTCGGGAGCCAGCCTTTGTCACCTTGAGAGCCCCGTGGCATCCTGTTCTTCGATTCATCTTTGGTGCTGCCCAGCCAGAGTCCTGCATTTTTTTGGATTTTTTACCACGCTCCCCTTGAGGAGTCCAGCCCTTCATCGTTGTTCGTATGCCTGGGAGGATTTCTGTGCTTCGGTGCTTCCCCACGCTGCCTCGTGGATTTGTGCGCTTGCTTCTTTCCCTGCACTTGGCTGCATTTCGGCAGAATCCTTCAGGAGTCCAGTGGTTCATTTCTTCCTCAGCATCACCTCGGAGAATTCCTGCGCTTTGCTTCTTTGCTGCGCCAGCCTGGTGAAGTCCTGCGCTTGGTTTTTGACCACGATGCTCTGCAGGATCTCTGCTTCTGGATTCTTGACCGTGATGTCCAAGCGGAGTCTAGCCCTCTGCATTCTCGGCTGCACCATCTTGGAGGAGTCCTGTAGTTTTGTTTGTGCAGAGCTGCCCTCGGATGTGTCCTGCACATGTCTTCTCATCCAGATTCTTGGAGGAGTCCAGCAGTTCTGTTCTGCTTCTGCCTCCCTTTGGAGAAGTCCCGTGGTGTTTTTCCTAGCCTGCACCTCGTTGGAGGAGTCCTGCAGTTTTCTTCTCCGCCTGAGCCACCCGGGAGGAGTCCTGTGCTTTTCTTCCCCACCTGCAAGTTTGAGGAGCCCTGCATTTGGTTCTTTGCGTGCACCACGCTGGATGTTTCCCACCATTTTCTTCTTTGCCTGCACCTTTCTGGAGGAGTTGTGATTTTTTCTTTTTTGCCTGTGCTGCCCTGGAGGAATCCTGCGCTTTTCTTGTTTGCTGCGATGGAATCTTGTGCTCTGCTGCTTCCTTCACTACCCATGAGGAGTGCTGTGTCTGCCTTTTTCTTCCTGCTTTCCTGGAGGTTTGCTGTGCTTTTTGACGGCATGGCCTTGGAGGTGTCTTGTTCCTCGCTTGTTGCCGTGTGCTGCCCTAGAGGCATCCTGTGCTTTGCTGTTTTGCCATCACGGCCCTGATGATTGCCACCGTGTGCTTCTTTGCTGCGCTTCAGCGGAGGTGAGCGGTGCTTTCCTTCCTCTCCACGCTGCCTGTAAGTACCTCCCTTGCTTTGAAGTTTTCTAGTTATTTTGTATAGTATTGACTTTTCTCTTTTGTACTGCAGATTGTATTTCCTGGTATAGTCTGTGTTGAAGTTTGTATTGCTATTGTAGTCTTGTACTTTGTATTGTTTATTGCATGACCTGTTATCTTAGGCCTGTTTTGTAAGGTATGGGTTTTCCTGTACCGTGGCTTGTTTTCTGCTGTGCTGCTGCCTTGTACGATGTTTTGCGCAGTGCGTGACGCCCCCCAGTGCAGGTCACACGCTCTGTGACAGCAAGTGGGAGCAGGGTGCTGTGCACAGCCCTGCTCGGGAGTCAAGCCCAGCGAGCAGGTCTCGGGAGCCAGCCTTTGTCACCTTGAGAGCCCCGTGGCGTCCTGTTCTTCGATTCATCCCCTGCGCTGCCCAGCTGGAATCCTGCATTATTTTGGCTTTTTTACCACGCTTCCCTTGACAAGTCCAGCCCTTCATCGTTGTTTGTATGCCTGGGAGGATTTCTGTGCTTCGGTGCTTCCCCACGCTGCCTCGAGGATTTGTGCGCTTGCTTCTTTCCCTGCACTTGGCTGCATTTCGGCAGAATCCTTCAGGAGTCCAGTGGTTCATTTCTTCCTCAGCATCACCTCGGAGAAGTCCTGCGCTTTGCTTCTTTGCTGCGCCAGCCTGGTGAAGTCCTGCGCTTGGCTTTTGACCACGATGCTCTGCAGGATCTCTGCTTCTGGCTTCTTGACCGTGATGTCCAAGCGGAGTCTAGCCTTCTGCATTCTCGGCTGCACCACCTTGGAGGAGTCCTGTAGTTCTGTTTGTGCAGAGCTGCCCTCGGATGTGTCCTGCACTTTTCTTCTCATCCAGATTCTTGGAGGAGTCCAGCAGTTCAGTTCTGCTTCTGCCTCCCTTTGGAGAAGTCCCGTGGTGTTTTTCCTAGCCTGCACCTCGTTGGAGGAGTCCTGCAGTTTTCTTCTCCGCCTGAGCCACCCGGGAGGAGTCCTGTGCTTTTCTTCCCCACATGCAAGTTTGAGGAGCCCTGCATATGGTTCTTTGCGTGCACCACGCTGGATGTTTCCCACCATTTTCTTCTTTGCCTGCACCTTTCTGGAGGAGTTGTGATTTTTTCTTTTTTGCCTGTGCTGCCCTGGAGGAATCCTGCGCTTTTCTTTTTTGCTGCGATGGAATCTTGTGCTCTGCTGCTTCCTTCACCACCCATGAGGAGTGCTGTGTCTGCCTTTTTCTTCCTGCTTTCCTGGAGGTTTGCTGTGCTTTGTTTTTTGACGGCATGGCCTTGGAGGTGTCTTGTTCCTCGCTTGTTGCCGTGTGCTGCCCTAGAGGCATCCTGTGCTTTGCTGTTTTGCCATCACAGCCCTGATGATTGCCACCGTGTGCTTCTTTGCTGCGCTTCAGCGGAGGTGAGCCGTGTTTTCCTTCCTCTCCACGCTGCCTGTAAGTACCACCCTTGCTTTGAAGTTTTCTAGTTATTTTGTATAGTATTGACTTTTCTCTTTTGTATTGCAGATTGTACTTCCTGGTATAGTCTGTGTTGACGTTTGTATTGCTATTGTAGTCTTGTATTTTGTATTGTTTATTGCATGACCTGTTATCTTAGGACTATTTTGTAAGGTTTGGGTTTTCCTGTACCGTGGCTTGTTTTCTACTGTGCTGCTGCCTTGTACGATGTTTTGCGCAGTGCGTGACGCCCCCCAGTGCAGGTCACACGCTCTGTGACAGCAAGTGGGAGCAGGGTGCTGTGCACAGCCCTGCTCGGGAGTCAAGCCCAGCGAGCAGGTCTCGGGAGCCAGCCTTTGTCACCTTGAGAGCCCCGTGGCGTCCTGTTCTTCGATTCATCCCCTGCGCTGCCCAGCTGGAATCCTGCATTATTTTGGCTTTTTTACCACGCTTCCCTTGACAAGTCCAGCCCTTCATCGTTGTTTGTATGCCTGGGAGGATTTCTGTGCTTCGGTGCTTCCCCACGCTGCCTCGAGGATTTGTGCGCTTGCTTCTTTCCCTGCACTTGGCTGCATTTCGGCAGAATCCTTCAGGAGTCCAGTGGTTCATTTCTTCCTCAGCATCACCTCGGAGAAGTCCTGCGCTTTGCTTCTTTGCTGCGCCAGCCTGGTGAAGTCCTGCGCTTGGCTTTTGACCACGATGCTCTGCAGGATCTCTGCTTCTGGCTTCTTGACCGTGATGTCCAAGCGGAGTCTAGCCTTCTGCATTCTCGGCTGCACCACCTTGGAGGAGTCCTGTAGTTCTGTTTGTGCAGAGCTGCCCTCGGATGTGTCCTGCACTTTTCTTCTCATCCAGATTCTTGGAGGAGTCCAGCAGTTCAGTTCTGCTTCTGCCTCCCTTTGGAGAAGTCCCGTGGTGTTTTTCCTAGCCTGCACCTCGTTGGAGGAGTCCTGCAGTTTTCTTCTCCGCCTGAGCCACCCGGGAGGAGTCCTGTGCTTTTCTTCCCCACCTGCAAGTTTGAGGAGCCCTGCATTTGGTTCTTTGCGTGCACCACGCTGGATGTTTCCCACCATTTTCTTCTTTGCCTGCACCTTTCTGGAGGAGTTGTGATTTTTTCTTTTTTGCCTGTGCTGCCCTGGAGGAATCCTGCGCTTTTCTTTTTTGCTGCGATGGAATCTTGTGCTCTGCTGCTTCCTTCACCACCCATGAGGAGTGCTGTGTCTGCCTTTTTCTTCCTGCTTTCCTGGAGGTTTGCTGTGCTTTGTTTTTTGACGGCATGGCCTTGGAGGTGTCTTGTTCCTCGCTTGTTGCCGTGTGCTGCCCTAGAGGCATCCTGTGCTTTGCTGTTTTGCCATCACAGCCCTGATGATTGCCACCGTGTGCTTCTTTGCTGCGCTTCAGCGGAGGTGAGCCGTGTTTTCCTTCCTCTCCACGCTGCCTGTAAGTACCACCCTTGCTTTGAAGTTTTCTAGTTATTTTGTATAGTATTGACTTTTCTCTTTTGTATTGCAGATTGTACTTCCTGGTATAGTCTGTGTTGACGTTTGTATTGCTATTGTAGTCTTGTACTTTGTATTGTTTATTGCATGACCTGTTATCTTAGGACTATTTTGTAAGGTTTGGGTTTTCCTGTACCGTGGCTTGTTTTCTACTGTGCTGCTGCCTTGTACGATGTTTTGCGCAGTGCGTGACGCCCCCCAGTGCAGGTCACACGCTCTGTGACAGCAAGTGGGAGCAGGGTGCTGTGCACAGCCCTGCTTGGGAGTCAAGCCCAGCGAGCAGGTCTCGGGAGCCAGCCTTTGTCACCTTGAGAGCCCCGTGGCGTCCTGTTCTTCGATTCATCCCCTGCGCTGTCCAGCCGGAGTCCTGCATTAGTTTGGCTTTTTTACCATGCTCCTCTTGAGGAGTCCAGCACTTCATCGTTGTTCGTATGCCTGGGAGGATTTCTGTGCTTCGGTGCTTCCCCACGCTGCCTCGTGGATTTGTGCGCTTGCTTCTTTCCCTGCACTTGGCTGCATTTCGGCAGAATCCTTCAGGAGTCCAGTGGTTCATTTCTTCCTCAGCATCACCTCGGAGAAGTCCTGCGCTTTGCTTCTTTGCTGCGCCAGCCTGGTGAAGTCCTGCGCTTGGCTTTTGACCACGATGCTCTGCAGGATCTCTGCTTCTGGCTTCTTGACCGTGATGTCCAAGCGGAGTCTAGCCCTCTGCATTCTCGGCTGCACCACCTTGGAGGAGTCCTGTAGTTCTGTTTGTGCAGAGCTGCCCTCGGATGTGTCCTGCACTTTTCTTCTCATCCAGATTCTTGGAGGAGTCCAGCAGTTCAGTTCTGCTTCTGCCTCCCTTTGGAGAAGTCCCGTGGTGTTTTTCCTAGCCTGCACCTCGTTGGAGGAGTCCTGCAGTTTTCTTCTCCGCCTGAGCCACCCAGGAGGAGTCCTGTGCTTTTCTTCCCCACCTGCAAGTTTGAGGAGCCCTGCATTTGGTTCTTTGCGTGCACCACGCTGGATGTTTCCCACCATTTTCTTCTTTGCCTGCACCTTTCTGGAGGAGTTGTGATTTTTTCTTTTTTGCCTGTGCTGCCCTGGAGGAATCCTGCGCTTTTCTTGTTTGCTGCGATGGAATCTTGTGCTCTGCTGCTTCCTTCACCACCCATGAGGAGTGCTGTGTCTGCCTTTTTCTTCCTGCTTTCCTGGAGGTTTGCTGTGCTTTGCTTTTTGACGGCATGGCCTTGGAGGTGTCTTGTTCCTCGCTTGTTGCCGTGTGCTGCCCTAGAGGCATCCTGTGCTTTGCTGTTTTGCCATCACGGCCCTGATGATTGCCACCGTGTGCTTCTTTGCTGCGCTTCAGCGGAGGTGAGCGGTGCTTTCCTTCCTCTCCACGCTGCCTGTAAGTACCACCCTTGCTTTGAAGTTTTCTAGTTATTTTGTATAGTATTGACTTTTCTCTTTTGTACTGCAGATTGTATTTCCTGGTATAGTCTGTGTTGAAGTTTGTATTGCTATTGTAGTCTTGTATTTTGTATTGTTTATTGCATGACCTGTTATCTTAGGACTATTTTGTAAGGTTTGGGTTTTCCTGTACCGTGGCTTGTTTTCTACTGTGCTGCTGCCTTGTACGATGTTTTGCGCAGTGCGTGACGCCCCCCAGTGCAGGTCACACGCTCTGTGACAGCAAGTGGGAGCAGGGTGCTGTGCACAGCCCTGCTTGGGAGTCAAGCCCAGCGAGCAGGTCTCGGGAGCCAGCCTTTGTCACCTTGAGAGCCCCGTGGCGTCCTGTTCTTCGATTCATCCCCTGCGCTGTCCAGCCGGAGTCCTGCATTAGTTTGGCTTTTTTACCATGCTCCTCTTGAGGAGTCCAGCCCTTCATCATTGTTCGTATGCCTGGGAGGATTTCTGTGCTTCGGTGCTTCCCCACGCTGCCTCGTGGATTTGTGCGCTTGCTTCTTTCCCTGCACTTGGCTGCATTTCGGCAGAATCCTTCAGGAGTCCAGTGGTTCATTTCTTCCTCAGCATCACCTCGGAGAAGTCCTGCGCTTTGCTTCTTTGCTGCGCCAGCCTGGTGAAGTCCTGCGCTTGGTTTTTGACCACGATGCTCTGCAGGATCTCTGCTTCTGGCTTCTTGACTGTGATGTCCAAGCGGAGTCTAGCCCTCTGCATTCTCGGCTGCACCATCTTGGAGGAGTCCTGTAGTTTTGTTTGTGCAGAGCTGCCCTCGGATGTGTCCTGCACTTTTCTTTTCATCCAGATTCATAGAGAAGTCCAACACATCAGTTTTGCTCCTGCCTCCCTTTGGAGATGTCCTGTGGTGTTTTTCCTAGCCTGCACCTCGTTCGAGGAGTCCTGCAATTTTCTTCTCTGCCTGAGCCACCCGGGAGGAGTCCTGTGCTTTTCTTCCCCACCTGCAGCTTTGAGGAGCCCTGCATTTGGTACTTTGCATTCAACACGCTGGATGTTTCCCAACATTTTCTTCTTTGCCTGCACCTTTCTGGAGGAGTTGTGATTTTTTCTTTTTTGCCTGTGCTGCCCTGGAGGAATCCTGCGCTTTTCTTCTTTGCTGCGATGGCCCAGAGGAATCTTGTGCTCTGCTGCTTCCTTCACCACCCATGAGGAGTGCTGTGTCTGCCTTTTTCTTCCTGCTTTCCTGGAGGTTTGCTGTGCTTTGTTTTTAGACGGCATGGCCTTGGAGGTGTCTTGTTCCTCGCTTGTTGCCGTGTGCTGCCCTAGAGGCATCCTGTGCTTTGCTGTTTTGCCATCACGGCCCTGATGATTGCCACCGTGTGCTTCTTTGCTGCGCTTCAGCGGAGGTGAGCGGTGCTTTCCTTCCTCTCCACGCTGCCTGTAAGTACCACCCTTGCTTTGAAGTTTTCTAGTTATTTTGTATAGTATTGACTTTTCTCTTTTGTACTGCAGATTGTATTTCCTGGTATAGTCTGTGTTGAAGTTTGTATTGCTATTGTAGTCTTGTGCTTTGTATTATCTATTGCATGACCTGTTATCTTAGGAGTATTTTGTAAGGTATGGGTTTTCCTGTACCGTGGCTTGTTTTCTACTGTGCTGCTGCCTTGTACGATGTTTTGCGCAGTGCGTGACGCCCCCCAGTGCAGGTCACACGCTCTGTGAGAGCAAGTGGGAGCAGGGTGCTGTGCACAGCCCTGCTCGGGAGTCAAGCCCAGCGAGCAGGTCTCGGGAGCCAGCCTTTGTCACCTTGAGAGCCCCGTGGCATCCTGTTCTTCGATTCATCTTCGGTGCTGCCCAGCCGGAGTCCTGCATTTTTTTGGCTTTTTTACCACGCTCCCCTTGAGGAGTCCAGCCCTTCATCGTTGTTCGTGTGCCTGGGAGGATTTCTGTGCTTCGGTGCTTCCCCACGCTGCCTCGAGGATTTGTGCGCTTGCTTCTTTCCCTGCACTTGGCTGCATTTCGGCAGAATCCTTCAGGAGTCCAGTGGTTCATTTCTTCCTCAGCATCACCTCGGAGAAGTCCTGCGCTTTGCTTCTTTGCTGCGCCAGCCTGGTGAAGTCCTGCGCTTGGCTTTTGACCACGATGCTCTGCAGGATCTCTGCTTCTGGCTTCTTGACTGTGATGTCCAAGCGGAGTCTAGCACTCTGCATTCTCGGCTGCACCACCTTGGAGGAGTCCTGTAGTTCTGTTTGTGCAGAGCTGCCCTCGGATGTGTCCTGCACTTTTCTTCTCATCCAGATTCTTGGAGGAGTCCAGCAGTTCAGTTCTGCTTCTGCCTCCCTTTGGAGAAGTCCCGTGGTGTTTTTCCTAGCCTGCACCTCGTTGGAGGAGTCCTGCAGTTTTCTTCTCCTCCTGAGCCACCCGGGAGGAGTCCTGTGCTTTTCTTCCCCACCTGCAAGTTTGAGGAGCCCTGCATTTGGTTCTTTGCGTGCAGCACGCTGGATGTTTCCCACCATTTTCTTCTTTGCCTGCACCTTTCTGGAGGAGTTGTGATTTTTTCTTTTTTGTTGTGCTGCCCTGGAGGAATCCTGCGCTTTTCTTGTTTGCTGCGATGGAATCTTGTGCTCTGCTGCTTCCTTCACCACCCATGAGGAGTGCTGTGTCTGCCTTTTTCTTCCTGCTTTCCTGGAGGTTTGCTGTGCTTTGCTTTTTGACGGCATGGCCTTGGAGGTGTCTTGTTCCTCGCTTGTTGCCGTGTGCTGCCCTAGAGGCATCCTGTGCTTTACTGTTTTGCCATCACGGCCCTGATGATTGCCACCGTGTGCTTCTTTGCTGCGCTTCAGCGGAGGTGAGCGGTGCTTTCCTTCCTCTCCACGCTGCCTGTAAGTACCACCCTTGCTTTGAAGTTTTCTAGTTATTTTGTATAGTATTGACTTTTCTCTTTTGTATTGCAGATTGTATTTCCTGGTATAGTCTGTGTTGAAGTTTGTATTGCTATTGTAGTCTTGTACTTTGTATTGTTTATTGCATGGCCTGTTATCTTAGGATTATTTTGTAAGGTATGGGTTTTCCTGTACTGTGGCTTGTTTTCTACTGTGCTGCTGCCTTGTACGATGTTTTGCGCAGTGCGTGACGCCCCCAAGGGCAGGTCACACGCTCTGTGACAGCAAGTGGGAGCAGGGTGCTGTGCACAGCCCTGCTCGGGAGTCAAGCCCAGCGAGCAGGTCTCGGGAGCCAGCCTTTGTCACCTTGAGAGCCCCGTGGCATCCTCTTCTTCGATTCATTCCCTGCGCAGTCCGGCCGGAGTCCTGCATTATTTTGGCTTTTTTACCACGCTCCTCTTGAGGAGTCCAGCACTTCATCGTTGTTCGTATGCCTGGGAGGATTTCTGTGCTTCGGTGCTTCCCCACGTTGCCTCGTTGATTTTTGCACTTGCTTCTTTCCCTGCACTTGGCTGCATTTCCACAGAATCCTTCAGGAGTCCAGTGGTTCATTTCTTCCTCAGCATCACCTCGGAGAAGTCCTGCGCTTTGCTTCTTTGCTGCGCCAGCCTGATGAAGTCCTGCGCTTGGTTTTTGACCACGATGCTCTGCAGGATCTCTGCTTCTGGCTTCTTGACCGTGATGTCCAAGCGGAGTCTAGCCCTCTGCATTCTTGGCTGCACCTTCTTGGAGGAATCCTGTAGTTTTGTTTGTGCAGAGCTGCCCTCGGATGTGTCCTGCACTTTTCTTCTCATCCAGATTCATGGAGAAGTCCAGCAGTTCAGTTCTACTTCTGCCTCCCTTTGGAGAAGTCCCGTGGTGTTTTTCCTAGCCTGCACCTCGTTCGAGGAGTCCTGCAATTTTCTTCTCTGCCTGAGCCACCCGGGAGGAGTCCTCTGCTTTTCTTCCCCACCTGCAGCTTTGAGGAGCCCTGCATTTGGTTGTTTGCGTTCACCACGCTGGATGTTTCCCACCATTTTCTTCTTTGCCTGCACCTTTCTGGAGGAGTTGTGATTTTTTCTTTTTTGCCTGTGCTGCCCTGGAGGAATCCTGCGCTATTCTTGTTTGCTGCGATGGAATCTTGTGCTCTGCTGCTTCCTTCACCACCCATGAGGAGTGCTGTGTCTGCCTTTTTCTTCCTGCTTTCCTGGAGGTTTGCTGTGCTTTGTTTTTTGACGGCATGGCCTTGGAGGTGTCTTGTTCCTCGCTTGTTGCCGTGTGCTGCCCTAGAGGCATCCTGTGCTTTGCTGTTTTGCCATCACAGCCCTGATGATTGCCACCGTGTGCTTCTTTGCTGCGCTTCAGCGGAGGTGAGCCGTGTTTTCCTTCCTCTCCACGCTGCCTGTAAGTACCACCCTTGCTTTGAAGTTTTCTAGTTATTTTGTATAGTATTGACTTTTCTCTTTTGTATTGCAGATTGTATTTCCTGGTATAGTCTGTGTTGACGTTTGTATTGCTATTGTAGTCTTGTATTTTGTATTGTTTATTGCATGACCTGTTATCTTAGGACTATTTTGTAAGGTTTGGGTTTTCCTGTACCGTGGCTTGTTTTCTACTGTGCTGCTGCCTTGTACGATGTTTTGCGCAGTGCGTGACGCCCCCCAGTGCAGGTCACACGCTCTGTGACAGCAAGTGGGAGCAGGGTGCTGTGCACAGCCCTGCTTGGGAGTCAAGCCCAGCGAGCAGGTCTCGGGAGCCAGCCTTTGTCACCTTGAGAGCCCCGTGGCGTCCTGTTCTTCGATTCATCCCCTGCGCTGTCCAGCCGGAGTCCTGCATTAGTTTGGCTTTTTTACCATGCTCCTCTTGAGGAGTCCAGCACTTCATCGTTGTTCGTATGCCTGGGAGGATTTCTGTGCTTCGGTGCTTCCCCACGCTGCCTCGAGGATTTGTGCGCTTGCTTCTTTCCCTGCACTTGGCTGCATTTCGGCAGAATCCTTCAGGAGTCCAGTGGTTCATTTCTTCCTCAGCATCACCTCGGAGAAGTCCTGCGCTTTGCTTCTTTGCTGCGCCAGCCTGGTGAAGTCCTGCGCTTGGCTTTTGACCACGATGCTCTGCAGGATCTCTGCTTCTGGCTTCTTGACCGTGATGTCCAAGCGGAGTCTAGCCCTCTGCATTCTCGGCTGCACCATCTTGGAGGAGTCCTGTAGTTTTGTTTGTGCAGAGCTGCCCTCGGATGTGTCCTGCACTTTTCTTCTCATCCAGATTCTTGGAGGAGTCCAGCAGTTCAGTTCTGCTTCTGCCTCCCTTTGGAGAAGTCCCGTGGTGTTTTTCCTAGCCTGCACCTCGTTGGAGGAGTCCTGCAGTTTTCTTCTCCTCCTGAGCCACCCGGGAGGAGTCCTGTGCTTTTCTTCCCCACCTGCAAGTTTGAGGAGCCCTGCATTTGGTTCTTTGCGTGCAGCACGCTGGATGTTTCCCACCATTTTCTTCTTTGCCTGCACCTTTCTGGAGGAGTTGTGATTTTTTCTTTTTTGTTGTGCTGCCCTGGAGGAATCCTGCGCTTTTCTTGTTTGCTGCGATGGAATCTTGTGCTCTGCTGCTTCCTTCACCACCCATGAGGAGTGCTGTGTCTGCCTTTTTCTTCCTGCTTTCCTGGAGGTTTTCTGTGCTTTGCTTTTTGACGGCATGGCCTTGGAGGTGTCTTGTTCCTCGCTTGTTGCCGTGTGCTGCCCTAGAGGCATCCTGTGCTTTACTGTTTTGCCATCACGGCCCTGATGATTGCCACCGTGTGCTTCTTTGCTGCGCTTCAGCGGAGGTGAGCGGTGCTTTCCTTCCTCTCCACGCTGCCTGTAAGTACCACCCTTGCTTTGAAGTTTTCTAGTTATTTTGTATAGTATTGACTTTTCTCTTTTGTACTGCAGATTGTATTTCCTGGTATAGTCTGTGTTGAAGTTTGTATTGCTATTGTAGTCTTGTACTTTGTATTGTTTATTGCATGGCCTGTTATCTTAGGATTATTTTGTAAGGTATGGGTTTTCCTGTACTGTGGCTTGTTTTCTACTGTGCTGCTGCCTTGTACGATGTTTTGCGCAGTGCGTGACGCCCCCAAGTGCAGGTCACACGCTCTGTGACAGCAAGTGGGAGCAGGGTGCTGTGCACAGCCCTGCTCGGGAGTCAAGCCCAGCGAGCAGGTCTCGGGAGCCAGCCTTTGTCACCTTGAGAGCCCCGTGGCATCCTCTTCTTCGATTCATTCCCTGCGCAGTCCGGCCGGAGTCCTGCATTATTTTGGCTTTTTTACCACGCTCCTCTTGAGGAGTCCAGCACTTCATCGTTGTTCGTATGCCTGGGAGGATTTCTGTGCTTCGGTGCTTCCCCACGTTGCCTCGTTGATTTGTGCACTTGCTTCTTTCCCTGCACTTGGCTGCATTTCCGCAGAATCCTTCAGGAGTCCAGTGGTTCATTTCTTCCTCAGCATCACCTCGGAGAAGTCCTGCGCTTTGCTTCTTTGCTGCGCCAGCCTGATGAAGTCCTGCGCTTGGTTTTTGACCACGATGCTCTGCAGGATCTCTGCTTCTGGCTTCTTGACCGTGATGTCCAAGCGGAGTCTAGCCCTCTGCATTCTTGGCTGCACCTTCTTGGAGGAATCCTGTAGTTTTGTTTGTGCAGAGCTGCCCTCGGATGTGTCCTGCACTTTTCTTCTCATCCAGATTCATGGAGAAGTCCAGCAGTTCAGTTCTACTTCTGCCTCCCTTTGGAGAAGTCCCGTGGTGTTTTTCCTAGCCTGCACCTCGTTCGAGGAGTCCTGCAATTTTCTTCTCTGCCTGAGCCACCCGGGAGGAGTCCTCTGCTTTTCTTCCCCACCTGCAGCTTTGAGGAGCCCTGCATTTGGTTGTTTGCGTTCACCACGCTGGATGTTTCCCACCATTTTCTTCTTTGCCTGCACCTTTCTGGAGGAGTTGTGATTTTTTCTTTTTTGCCTGTGCTGCCCTGGAGGAATCCTGCGCTATTCTTGTTTGCTGCGATGGAATCTTGTGCTCTGCTGCTTCCTTCACCACCCATGAGGAGTGCTGTGTCTGCCTTTTTCTTCCTGCTTTCCTGGAGGTTTGCTGTGCTTTGTTTTTTGACGGCATGGCCTTGGAGGTGTCTTGTTCCTCGCTTGTTGCCGTGTGCTGCCCTAGAGGCATCCTGTGCTTTGCTGTTTTGCCATCACGGCCCTGATGATTGCCACCGTGTGCTTTTTTGCTGTGCTTCAGCGGAGGTGAGCGGTGCTTTCCTTCCTCTCCACGCTGCCTGTAAGTACCACCCTTGCTTTGAAGTTTTCTAGTTATTTTGTATAGTATTGACTTTTCTCTTTTGTACTGCAGATTGTATTTCCTGGTATAGTCTGTGTAGAAGTTTGTATTGCTATTGTAGTCTTGTACTTTGTATTGTTTATTGCATGACCTGTTATCTTAGGCCTGTTTTGTAAGGTATGGGTTTTCCTGTACCGTGGCTTGTTTTCTACTGTGCTGCTGCCTTGTACGATGTTTTGCGCAGTGCTTGACGTCCCCAAGTGCAGGTCACACGCTCTGTGACAGCAAGTGGGAGCAGGGTGCTGTGCACAGCCCTGCTCGGGAGTCAAGCCCAGCGAGCAGGTCTCGGGAGCCAGCCTTTGTCACCTTGAGAGCCTCGTGGCATCCTGTTCTTCGATTCATCATCTGCGCTGCCCAGCCGGAGTCCTGCATTTTTTTTGGCTTTTTTGCCATGCTCCCCTTGAGGAGTCCAGCCCTTCATCGTTGTTCGTATGCCTGGGAGGATTTCTGTGCTTCGGTGCTTCCCCACGCTGCCTCGTGGATTTGTGCGCTTGCTTCTTTCCCTGCACTTGGCTGCATTTCGGCAGAATCCTTCAGGATTCCAGTGGTTCATTTCTTCCTCAGCATCACCTTGGAGAAGTCCTGCACTTTGCTTCTTTGCTGCGCCAGCCTGGTGAAGTCCTGCGCTTGGCTTTTGACCACGATGCTCTGCAGGATCTCTGCTTCTGGCTTCTTGACCGTGATGTCCAAGCGGAGTCTAGCCCTCTGCATTCTCGGCTGCACCACCTTGGAGGAGTCCTGTAGTTTTGTATGTGCAGAGCTGCCCTCGGATGTGTCCTGCACTTTTCTTCTCATCCAGATTCATGGAGAAATCCAGCACATCAGTTCTACTCCTGCCTCCCTTTGGAGAAGTCCCGTGGTGTTTTTCCTAGCCTGCACCTCGTTCGAGGAGTCCTGCAATTTTCTTCTCAGCCTGAGCCACCCGGAAGGAGTCCTGTGCTTTTCTTCCCCACCTGCAGCTTTGAGGAGCCCTGCATTTGGTTGTTTGCGTGCACCACGCTGGATGTTTCCCACCATTTTCTTCTTTGCCTGCACCTTTCTGGAGGAGTTGTGATTTTTTCTTTTTTGCCTGTGCTGCCCTGGAGGAATCCTGCGCTTTTCTTGTTTGCTGCGATGGAATCTTGTGCTCTGCTGCTTCCTTCACCACCCATGAGGAGTGCTGTGTCTGCCTTTTTCTTCCTGCTTTCCTGGAGGTTTGCTGTGCTTTTTGACGGCATGGCCTTGGAGGTGTCTTGTTCCTCGCTTGTTGCCGTGTGCTGCCCTAGAGGCATCCTGTGCTTTGCTGTTTTGCCATCACGGCCCTGATGATTGCCACCGTGTGCTTCTTTGCTGCGCTTCAGCGGAGGTGAGCGGTGCTTTCCTTCCTCTCCACGCTGCCTCTAAGTACCACCCTTGCTTTGAATTTTTCTAGTTATTTTGTATAGTATTGACTTTTCTCGTTTGTACTGCAGATTGTATTTCCTGGTATTATCTGTGTTGAAGTTTGTATTGCTATTGTAGTCTTGTACTTTTAATTGTTTATTGCATGGCCTGTTATCTTAGGACTATTTTGTAAGGTTTGGGTTTTCCTGTACCGTGGCTTGTTTTCTACTGTGCTGCTGCCTTGTACGATGTTTTGCGCAGTGCGTGACGCCCCCCAGTGCAGGTCACACGCTCTGTGAGAGCAAGTGGGAGCAGGGTGCTGTGCACAGCCCTGCTCGGGAGTCAAGCCCAGCGAGCAGGTCTCGGGAGCCAGCCTTTGTCACCTTGAGAGCCCCGTGGCGTCCTGTTCTTCGATTCATCCCCTGCGCTGCCCAGCTGGAATCCTGCATTATTTTGGCTTTTTTACCACGCTCCCCTTGAGGAGTCCAGCCCTTCATCGTTGTTCGTATGCCTGGGAGGATTTCTGTGCTTCGGTGCTTCCCCACGCTGCCTCGTGGATTTGTGCGCTTGCTTCTTTCCCTGCACTTGGCTGCATTTCGGCAGAATCCTTCAGGAGTCCAGTGGTTCCTTTCTTCCTCAGCATCACCTCGGAGAAGTCCTGCGCTTTGCTTCTTTGCTGCGCCAACCTGCTGAAGTCCTGCGCTTGGCTTTTGACCACGATGCTCTGCAGGATCTCTCCTTCTGGCTTCTTGACTGTGATGTCCAAGCAGAGTCTAGCCCTCTGCATTCTCGACTGCACCATCTTGGAGGAGTCCTGTAGTTTTGTTTGTGCAGAGCTGCCCTCGGATGTGTCCTGCACTTTTCTTCTCATCCAGATTCATGGAGAAGTCCAACACATCAGTTTTGCTCCTGCCTCCCTTTGGAGATGTCCTGTGGTGTTTTTCCTAGCCTGCACCTCGTTCGAGGAGTCCTGCAATTTTCTTCTCTGCCTGAGCCACCCGGGAGGAGTCCTGTGCTTTTCTTCCCCACCTGCAGCTTTGAGGAGCCCTGCATTTGGTTGTTTGCGTTCACCACGCTGGATGTTTCCCACCATTTTCTTCTTTGCCTGCACCTTTCTGGAGGAGTTGTGATTTTTTCTTTTTTGCCTGTGCTGCCCTGGAGGAATCCTGCGCTTTTCTTGTTTGCTGCGATGGCCCAGAGGAATCTTGTGCTCTGCTGCTTCCTTCACCACCCATGAGGAGTGCTGTGTCTGCCTTTTTCTTCCTGCTTTCCTGGAGGTTTGCTGTGCTTTGTTTTTTGACGGCATGGCCTTGGAGGTGTCTTGTTCCTCGCTTGTTGCCGTGTGCTGCCCTAGAGGCATCCTGTGCTTTGCTGTTTTGCCATCACAGCCCTGATGATTGCCACCGTGTGCTTCTTTGCTGCGCTTCAGCGGAGGTGAGCCGTGCTTTCCTTCCTCTCCACGCTGCCTGTAAGTACCACCCTTGCTTTGAAGATTTCTAGTTATTTTATATATTATTGACTTTTCTCTTTTGTACTGCAGATTGTATTTCCTGGTATAGCCTGTGTTGAAGTTTGTATTGCTATTGTAGTCTTGTGCTTTGTATTATTTATTGCATGACCTGTTATCTTAGGAGTATTTTGTAAGGTATGGGTTTTCCTGTACCGTGGCTTGTTTTCTACTGTGCTGCTGCCTTGTACGATGTTTTGCGCAGTGCGTGACGCCCCCCAGTGCAGGTCACATGCTCTGTGACAGCAAGTGGGAGCAGGGTGCTGTGCACAGCCCTGCTCGGGAGTCAAGCCCAGCGAGCAGGTCTCGGGAGCCAGCCTTTGTCACCTTGAGAGCCCCGTGGCATCCTGTTCTTCGATTCATCTTCGGTGCTGCCCAGCCGGAGTCCTGCATTTTTTTGGCTTTTTTACCACGCTCCCCTTGAGGAGTCCAGCCCTTCATCGTTGTTCGTGTGCCTGGGAGGATTTCTGTGCTTCAGTGCTTCCCCACGCTGCCTCGTGGATTTGTGCGCTTGCTTCTTTCCCTGCACTTGGCTGCATTTCGGCAGAATCCTTCAGGAGTCCAGTGGTGCATTTCTTCCTCAGCATCACCTCGGAGAAGTCCTGCGCTTTGCTTCTTTGCTGCGCCAGCCTGGTGAAGTCCTGCGCTTGGTTTTTGACCATGATGCTCTGCAGGATCTCTGCTTCTGGCTTCTTGACCGTGATGTCCAAGCGGAGTCTAGCCCTCTGCATTCTCGGCTGCACCATCTTGGAGGAGTCCTGTAGTTTTGTTTGTGCAGAGCTGCCCTCGGATGTGTCCTGCACTTGTCTTCTCATCCAGATTCTTGGAGGAGTCTAGCAGTTCAGTTCTGCTTCTGCCTCCCTTTGGAGAAGTCCCGTGGTGTTTTTCCTAGCCTGCACTTCGTTGGAGGAGTCCTGCAGTTTTCTTCCCCGCCTGAGCCACCCGGGAGGAGTCCTGTGCTTTTCTTCCCCACCTGCAGCTTTGAGGAGCCCTGCATTTGGTTCTTTGCGTTCACCACACTGGATGTATCCCACCATTTTCTTCTTTGCCTGCACCTTTCTGGAGGAGTTGTGATTTTTTCTTTTTTGCCTGTGCTGCCCTGGAGGAATCCTGCGCTTTTCTTGTTTGCTGCGATGGCCCAGAGGAATCTTGTGCTCTGCTGCTTCCTTCACCACCCATGATGAGTGCTGTGTCTGCCTTTTTCTTCCTGCTTTCCTGGAGGTTTGCTGTGCTTTGCTTTTTGACGGCATGGCCTTGGAGGTGTCTTGTTCCTCGCTTGTTGCCGTGTGCTGCCCTAGAGGCATCCTGTGCTTTGCTTTTTTGCCATCACGGCCCTGATTATTGCCACCGTGTGCTTCTTTGCTGCGCTTCAGCGGAGGTGAGCGGTGCTTTCCTTCCTCTCCACGCTGCCTGTAAGTACCACCCTTGCTTTGAAGTTTTCTAGTTATTTTGTATAGTATTGACTTTTCTCTTTTGTATTGCAGATTGTATTTCCTTGTATAGTCTGTATTGAAGTTTGTATTGCTATTGTAGTCTTGTGCTTTGTATTGTTTATTGCATGACCTGTTATCTTAGGAGTATTTTGTAAGGTATGGGTTTTCCTGTACCGTGGCTTGTTTTCTACTGTGCTGCTGCCTTGTACGATGTTTTGCGCAGTGCGTGACGCCCCCCAGTGCAGGTCACACGCTCTGTGCCAGCAAGTGGGAGCAGGGTGCTGTGCACAGCCCTGCTCGGGAGTCAAGCCCAGCGAGCAGGTCTCAGGAGCCAGCCTTTGTCACCTTGAGAGCCCCGTGGCGTCCTGTTCTTCGATTCATCTTCGGTGCTGCCCAGCCGGAGTCCTGCATTATTTTGGCTTTTTTACCACGCTCCCCTTGAGGAGTCCAGCCCTTCATCGTTGTTCGTATGCCTGGGAGGATTTCTGTGCTTCGGTGCTTCCCCACGCTGCCTCGTGGATTTGTGCGCTTGCTTCTTTCTCTGCACTTGGCTGCATTTCGGCAGAATCCTTCAGGAGTCCAGTGGTTCCTTTCTTCCTCAGCATCACCTCGGAGAAGTCCTGCGCTTTGCTTCTTTGCTGCGCCAGCCTGGTGAAGTCCTGCGCTTGGTTTTTGACCACGATGCTCTGCAGGATCTCTGCTTCTGGCTTCTTGACCGTGATGTCCAAGCGGAGTCTAGCCCTCTGCATTCTCGGCTGCACCATCTTGGAGGAGTCCTGTAGTTTTGTTTGTGCAGAGCTGCCCTCGGATGTGTCCTGCACTTGTCTTCTCATCCAGATTCATTGAGAAGTCCAGCACCTCAGTTCTACTTCTGCCTCCCTTTGGAGAAGTCCCGTGGTTTTTTTCCTAGCCTGCACCTCGTTTGAGGAGTCCTGCAGTTTTCTTCTCTGCCTGAGCCACCCGGGAGGAGTCCTGTGCTTTTCTTCCCCACCTGCAGCTTTGAGGAGCCCTGCATTTGGTTGTTTGCGTTCACCACGCTGGATGTTTCCCACTATTTTCTTCTTTGCCTGCACCTTTCTGGAGGAGTTGTGATTTTTTCTTTTTTGCCTGTGCTGCCCTGGAGGAATCCTGCGCTTTTCTTGTTTGCTGCGATGGAATCTTGTGCTCTGCTGCTTTCTTCACCACCCATGAGGAGTGCTGTGTCTGCCTTTTTCTTCCTGCTTTCCTGGAGGTTTGCTGTGCTTTGTTTTTTGACGGCATGGCCTTGGAGGTGTCTTGTTCCTCGCTTGTTGCCGTGTGCTGCCCTAGAGGCATCCTGTGCTTTGCTGTTTTGCCATCACGGCCCTGATGATTGCCACCGTGTGCTTCTTTGCTGCGCTTCAGCGGAGGTGAGCCGTGCTTTCCTTCCTCTCTACACTGCCTGTAAGTACCACCCTTGCTTTGAAGTTTTCTAGTTATTTTGTATAGTATTGACTTTTCTCTTTTGTATTGCAGATTGTATTTCCTGGTATAGTCTGTGTTGAAGTTTGTATTGCTGTTGTAGTCTTGTACTTTGTATTGTTTATTGCATGGCCTGTTATCTTAGGCCTGTTTTGTAAGGTATGGGTTTTCCTGTACCGTGGCTTGTTTTCTACTGTGCTGCTGCCTTGTACGATGTTTTGCGCAGTGCTTGACGTCCCCAAGTACAGGTCACACGCTCTGTGACAGCAAGTGGGAGCAGGGTGCTGTGCACAGCCCTGCTCGGGAGTCAAGCCCAGCGAGCAGGTCTCGGGAGCCAGCCTTTGTCACCTTGAGAGCCCCGTGGCGTCCTGTTCTTCGATTCATCCCCTGCGCTGCCCAGCTGGAATCCTGCATTATTTTGGCTTTTTTACCACGCTTCCCTTGACAAGTCCAGCCCTTCATCGTTGTTCGTATGCCTGGGAGGATTTCTGTGCTTCGGTGCTTCCCCACGCTGCCTCGAGGATTTGTGCGCTTGCTTCTTTCCCTGCACTTGGCTGCATTTCGGCAGAATCCTTCAGGAGTCCAGTGGTTCATTTCTTCCTCAGCATCACCTCGGAGAAGTCCTGTGCTTTGCTTCTTTGCTGCGCCAGCCTGGTGAAGTCCTGCGCTTGGTTTTTGACCACGATGCTCTGCAGATCTCTGCTTCTGGCTTCTTGACCGTGATGTCCAAGCGGAGTCTAGCCCTCTGCATTCTCGGCTGCACCATCTTGGAGGAGTCCTGTAGTTTTGTTTGTGCAGAGCTGCCCTCGGATGTGTCCTGCACTTTTCTTCTCATCCAGATTCATGGAGAAGTCCAGCAGTTCAGTTCTGCTCCTGCCTCCCTTTGGAGAAGTCCCGTGGTGTTTTTCCTAGCCTGCACCTCGTTGGAGGAGTCCTGCAGTTTTGTTCTCCGCCTGAGTCACCCGGGAGGAGTCCTGTGCTTTTCTTCCCCAACCTGCAGCTTTGAGGAGCCCTGCATTTGGTTCTTTGCATGCACTACCCTGGACATTTCTCACGCTTTTCTTGTTCACCTGCACCTCTTTGAGGCTTTCTTGTTGGCTTGTTTGTTTTGTATTGTCTGTATCATCTTATCTGCTTTGGATATTGAGTGCATTGTGTTTCGTATTTTACGGTACATTGTCTGTATAGTATGCCATGGTTTTAATCAAATTACATGTATGGGACTCTCTGTACCCTGTTGTACTTATCAGATCCCTTTTTTTTATTGCTGTATGAATACAACTGTATTTTGTAATATTTTGTATTATATCAAGGTAATGATACTCCATTATTCACACATAGTACTGAAATATTAATATCAATGGGCTTTGTGTGAATAATTGCAATAACGATCTAGTGGAGGTTACTAAGTTTTTCTGGACTCTTTTTATCCTTGGCTTATGCTCAGTGTTTTCCTGGGTTAGAAGAAATAGGAAGTCCCATGTGTTCTGATTATTTAGGGTCAATTCCTTTAGCAACTTTCAGTATTTTTAAGTAAGCCTTGAAGCAAAATACACCTTTTTTAAAAAAAAAACAGTTATCACATTCCTACAAATCTGTAACTGTAGAGTACATAGTTTGACAATAAATTATAAAATGCATAGCTAAATGTAATATTCACCGCAGCGGAAATTAGTGCTACCTCTGCAAGTTGCATCCTGTTATTACAGAGATACCTGTACTCAAACTCTTCTGGCCCAAACCTGGTATCTGTAATTGCAAGCAGAGAAGTAAAATCAGAAAAAAATCCAAACCACCCATCCTAAACCTTATTGTTTCTTAAATAAAAATACATACTTGCTTCTACTGTAAGAATTATTTTTTTCTCTACTTTTGAATATCCTTTACTTCCATAAGGAGCTTAGTGCAGTACTATAACACACTTGAACTAAGCTGGAAGTTAAGCAAAAATGGATACAGAAGGAGGAAGGCAGTCCAGCATGTATAGAAGACGATTAGAGAACAATCATTCTCTTATCCAGTTGGATTCCTAATCATAGAATCATAGAATAACCAGGTTGGAAGAGACCCACTGGATCATCATGTCCAACCATTCCTATCAAACACTAAACCATGCCCCTTAGCACCTCGTCCACCCGTGCCTTAAACACCTCCAGGGAAGGTGACTCGACTACCTCCCTGGGCAGCCTGTTCCAGTGCCCAATGACCCTTTCTGTGGAAGATTTTTCCTAATGTCCAGCCTAACCCTCCCCTGGCAGAGCTTGAGGCCATTTCCTCTCGTCCTGTCCCCTGTCACTTGGAAGAAGAGGCCAGCACCCTCCTCTCTACAACCTCCTTTCAGGTGGTTGTAGAGAGCAATGAAGTCTCCCCTCAGCCTCCTCTTCTCCAGGCTAAACAACCCCAGCTCTCTCAGCTGTTCATGTTAGTGGTTTTTTGTAATTATGGAATTTCTGGGCCATGTGATATATGTATAGATATTTCTTTTAAATAAATTGATGTGATAGCAAGCAATAGAGTTTCCTCTCTCTCTTTTACAAAACAGGCTTGAAAACAGTGATATGACAGTGACAATTGCATGCACTGTGAGTTACCTTTCTACTAGGCTGGCTTCATTAACATGTGATCTCTCTAGAAGACTGGAAAACCCCAAGAGTTAATAAAAAGCAGACCAATCCCTGCAAGAGGAGTCCTTGGTAATCTACTCCCCATCTTATTTCAGTGCTATTGTCAGAGAAGAGCTGAGAGAAAATTCTACATTGCAGCAGATGTTCATGTCTGTAAACCCAATCCTAAGGGTACCAGATCAAATTGTTTTTTAATTAACAAAGAGCCTTCATTGAAAATGCCCTCTGCCCATATCCCAATTCAGATTATACTATTACACAGCTTAAGGAAGCATTTTGTTATACGCTAGGCAACCAAAATTTGTATTAGCCTCAGTTTCTAAAGTTGAAATCATTACTGAAATAGAGTTCTCTATAATAGCACACATTGATAATCGTGGCTAAGTCTCACTATGAAGAAAGAAGGGCTTGTCTTTTTTTTTTGATAAACCATGTGTTTTGACCTCCTCTACAACCAGTAGTATTGGAGCCCACCTCGACCTGCACAGAGGAAATAGGAGGGTAAAAAGGGTTCTTTTGATATCCGTGTGGCAAATGGGAGACCAACAACTCCCCCAGGGTTAATTCAAATGCAGAAGAGATACTCGAGTGCACAATTGAGTCGCAGGTTCTCAGAGTTGCAAAAACAGATTCTAATCTGTTCAGAGCGCAGGCTGATACCTTGAACACAGCCAAGGGCACCAAACAAACTACACCATAACTCTGATTCACTCCAGTACACCATAGTGCCAAGGAAGAAAGCAGGTACAGTAAGTTAAGTAAGAAAGAGAGAGAAAGAAGTAGCAGGGGAAAAAGAAAAATTATCACTACTCTAGTGGGGCACAGTGGTTCCTCAGGAAAACACGGTCCATCCAGCAGCAACTCCTCCAGCAGCAATTCTTCAGGGACGTGTGGTGCAGGAGTTCTTCTTAAGGACAGTCCTTCCTCAGGCCAATCCTATGGGGTGGTGGGCACACACACTGTGCCTTCTCTGTAGGTACTACTTATAGGGCCCTATTAGCATGGGGAGGGATGGAGCCATGTCTTTTTCTACACCTCACCATCTCATCGTTAACCAGGAGCCACAGAAAAGCCCATTGGGTGCACACAGCCCTTCACCCCTACAATGTCTGAGAAACAACAAATGCAAATAAAGAAGTCGGGCTTTACACCAAGAAAACACACTTGCATCCACTGGGGTTTTAATGTCTGAATGAGAATTTGACCACCAGTTTAGACTATTTTGATACATCGTGCAGTTCTTCCTTAGACTGGATTTTTGCTATCATGGGTGTCTGTCTCATAAAGGATTAGTTAGGCATCAGCATATGTAGACATTAATGATTCATCTGTTGGAAAAACAAGACTGTAACAATGAATGATTTTATTGAGTGTATCATACTACATTACAAATCACAAGACTAAAAAGGATTGCAAGGAAGTCATTGAGGCTAAACCCTGTTCCACGTCATGATCAGGTATTGTTATTGTTGCAGATACTGCCCTACTTGCATACTTTGCATTGAGTACTGCTCTGATGTGCATACATAATTTTCAGTCGCTAGCATATCAGTAGGTGGAAAACGTGATTGCAGGTGTTGTGTAAACTGTGAGGTAAATAGTGGGCAGGAAGGTAATGCCATGAGCTACACGATGCCTCTTGCTGACAAACAGTTGCCTCTTCAACGCCAAAAGACTCATCCTAGCGCAATTCCCCTATAGCCATGTTGTTCAGCAGGTCAAGTGTACTTACTTTGGCAGCCAATCTTGTCCAGACAGCCTGGATTCTCTAATTGGTGGTGGAAGTTTATGAAAAATATTTTTATACCTTACTGTATGGATAAGGTCTTGAAAACACTTACTTGGGGGGAATAGCTCTTCTTTATGTGGGAGACCATTCATAGAATCATAGAATCACCAGGTTGGAAAAGACCCACTGGATCATCGAGTCCAACCACTCCTATCAAATACTAAACCGTGCCCCTCAGCACCTCATCCACCCATCCCTTAAACACCTCCAGGGAAGGTGACTCAACCACCTCCCTAGGCAGAACAGATTCAAATCTATTCCCCTATTAATGGCACAAATTGATTTAGTACATGGCTTGCAAGAAGCGTGGGTTTGATTCAAGCTATTTCATACTTTTACAGTACCAGAGCAGAACTGCAAAATGAGAAAACAATGGAAAAACCTGCTGGTTGTAAAGTCCCAACTAAAGCTCCCAGAGAAAGTCAAGGAACGTTTTCACAAAGCACAAAAACTGACTGAGGAAAATAAAGCAAAATGGTGAAGCATGCTAGGGTATCAAGATGAAATTAATATAAACACCTCACCCTGAGGTCTTACATTGTCAGCAAACTGTGGCTCAAAGTAGTACACGCTGAAACATGCCAGCTGTGTTTTATTGTTTGGTTTTCCATTTCATGATGTTATTTAAAACATATGTCATGATGGTATTCTAATCCAACCGTATATTACAAAAATAACTTCTTCAAATAGCCTAGCTTCCACCACCTCTCGCTGAACAGACCATTGTGTGGAAAAATAAAAGAAACTTTTAAGTATACTGAAAAATATTAAAATATACTACTTTTTCCAAGGAGCAGCAAGAGCTGGGAGGAATGGGCTAGGAGCCGAGGGTGACCATGGCAGGGCAGTGTCTTCACACCACAACACAGTTCTGCAGTGGCTCAGCGGGACAAACAAAGCCATGCACTGGAAGCAGGTCCCAGGCACAGTCGGGGATGAATCATGTCCAGGGACTATCCAGGGAGCCCCAGGAATGTGTGGCTCTCCCCAGCCAAGAGCAGCAGGAGACAGGGCTGAAAATAAGCACAACAGTTACCTGAATTGAGAAACAGACCAACAACTCAGGGCTTAAACGGAGATTGTGGACCCATGGATGGAGGGTCCCTACCTGCAAGGGCCCTCGGGCATCAACTAAGGAAGAAATAATGAGTGGCACGATGAAGACGGCCTGCAGTTTTAGCCCCTTGCTCAGCAACATTTTATCAGATGCAGTGACCCTCCAACTAATGTTGATGTGGTGACCATAACATTGAGAACAAATCTCTAATACGTATATTCTCTTCTGTGAAGCTGACAAATACTTAACATAGTTAACTTTTTCCAGCTGCCATAGTTTTGCTACAAAACTTGATCAAAAAAGATCTCATGAAACTGAATATATTTGGGATTTGTCCGCTACCGGTCTGTGGGCAAACATCATGGTTATTTGACTAATGCACATATATGTATCACAATGTAAATGCATACTCACTGCATTCTAAAAGCATCGAGATATTGTTTTTCTCACACATAGGTTTCTGGTGTCTTTATGACCTGGAATTGCCTTGGTCTTAGCTTTTTTATAGGGTAAAGTATAAACTGTGCCTCTTGTGCTGTTGTTTAATGTCTCAGCCTTCTTCCTTACATTGTCACTTTTGTTGCACCTCTTCATCTCCATTTTTGAAGATATTATGAGCAGTGCAGTAGGAGGAATGTTACATAAATGATTCAGGTGATACTTCGTACTAACTACATGTCACGTCTTTTCTAAGTTAGCTTTTAGGTAGAAGATTCTCAAAGAGATGCTGATCCATTCAACCATCAGGTTTATTCTACTAGGAAAAAAGAAAAAAAAAACATTTTTCACAAACTAAGAACAACTTCAGCTTTATCCTGAAAGCCGTATCAGCCTTGATGATGAGTGTGTAGGATATACTGAATATGCCTGCATCTAATTTCTACTGAATGGTTTTCTGAATTATCAAATATATCTGCCAGTATTCTTGGCTGTTACTTGTGCAATCAATCCAAAACAGTAATTAAAAGCCAAACACAGAACTAATGTGTGGATTGACCTACCTTTTTAAAATAAACCCAAACATGTTCTATTCAAAACAGACTTATTGCCATAGAAGAGCAAAGGGAAGAATTTGAGAAGTGCTTTTGTCTCTACTTTTCTAAGTCTTTTTTTCTGCACATAAGTACAGTACTCCAGGCCAGTTCCTCCTGTGTCCCCACCTGCTTTCTTCCTTTTGAATCAATGAGGTGCTCAAATACCTTTTAATTAAAGCACTGTCATTGGCTAAACAAATTTGAAAGCAAATAGAAATTATAGCAAATTGCAACACATGAGGATGACACTCCTAACAAGAATATCTAAATAAAAGTCTAGGTTCTGCTTAGATATTACATCAGATAAAGTTAAATATATTTTTAAACACTTATGTCAGTGAATTCTCGTAGGAAAGAATGCAATTAATTATTAGATGCTACAATAATAAATACATTACCCTATATTATTTAATACTGAGCCAGTCTTGATTATCCTGCACAGGTTGCTGTTAAGCCCTTTGATTCATACTGGATTGAAATCATTTATGGGAAAGATTTGGGTCATCCAATTTGCTGAAACCAGTGGGTACTCTTTGGATATCAATCAGGGGTTATAATCTGGTGTGGTTCTGTGATTACAATGTGAATGAGTTATGAATTGATTAGCAGATCCCTCCTTCTTTTTGCTAAGGAGGAATCACCTATTTATTCCAACATAAACAGGAAATTAAGAGCCAAAGCGATGATTTTGTTTTGTCAGCAAACATTTTCCTTTCCAATGATGCAGGTAAATGAAAAAATACCTCTTAAAAGGGATACAAATGACATAAAAGCACCAACAATATTTCTATACAAGTATATAAATAAAAGTTCTAAGAAAAAAACACCTAGATGTATTTTAAAAGAACAGATATTTTATTTTTACATTAAAAAAAAGAACCAAAAACAGACCAAAAAAACACTTCAGTGAGTCTGCTGATCCAAATCTCCTTACCAGGTGCACATGCATTCATATCTATTTTGGAGCCAGATTCCTCAACAAGTCACATTGTAAGAACTTGCATTCAAAAGGGACTGAAGAGTAATGCTCAAACATTTGTTCACTCTGAGTAAAGAAAAGATAGCACTTTAACATAATAAAGAGAATAAATTAGTATTTGATTCAACTTGACACATTTAATAGTTAATGTCTACCAAACTGAAGTCCTGTTGCAATAAGGCAGCTGCAGAACACAAAAGGAGAGGGAGAAAGGACAGACCAAATGTCTATTTGTAGTAGAAAAACAAAATGTACTCTCTGTTCTGATGAAGCGCCTCAGCTCTCAGCTGCGTCAGCAGCTGCTGGAGGCATGTGAATGCTTCTGGTGATTGCAGCAGAAAGACCTCTTATTTTCTGATGGTCATCTGTCCACCCAACAACATTTGTTACGAGAGGATATTCTGAAACATCTGCTTGACCATGTAAGACTGTTAACGGTTGTCAATTATTGGCTATTTATGACAATATTGCCCCCATTGCCAGATCTTGAATTGCTGTCTGAGCTTTTTCCTATTGAAGTAGCCATTGCACCAAAATGTCTCAAGGAATGTGATGCATGTGGTGAATTCAGAACTCAAACCATGAGAACATACTCTCAAAAAATTGTAATCAAAGTAACACATTTAGTTTTTATTGTGGCTCTCATATTTAGATCTAACTAAACTTAACAAAATAAGAAAGAGGAATGATTCTTCCTGAATTTACCAGGAGATTTTCAGTGTGAGTGAAGATTCATAACAAAAAAAATAACATTATGTGAGATATTTGGGGGAGCTAGTGGGAGTTTTTCATACAGATGAGGTGGTTTTCTTTTTCAGTATCATAACAAATGGATGCCAGAGACTCTCAGAATGAAATGACCTGAGCTCCAGAAGAATAAATAAAACTTGTTTAGAAGAAAGTATGGAACTCAATAGCAGAAATTACTCTTTCCCTGACAGCTCTTTCCCCTTTTAGTACTCCGGTGGTCTAGAATATCATTTTTAGAAGCAATGAAATTAAACTTGACAGAAGCTTAGCCTGTGAAAAGTTATAAATAATTTGAAGCAAAGTAGGACTTTGCATGCACATAATTTTTAGCACGCTTTCATCCTCAAACATGAGATTAGACTCTTTGCTCTGTATTAAAGCCGTTCATCAGCTGAGGAAGTTGGGTTTAAGTAATACGGAGGCCATTCATGAGAACCCACCTGGCTTCTGTAGTTTCAGGGCAGGATGTCTTTTGGCTGCCTGTTCTTCTGAGTGGCAGTCCATGTCCTCCTTGCTTCTCAGGATATCTGCTTGATGGTATTTTAGACCCTGACCCCCTTTCCCACCTCCCCGTGATTCTTAGGGCTGTGGTGTACAGTGACGTGAGAATTTTCTTTCAGAATGATCTATTTCTTTCTCCCATGGTTCTGGCAAAGAGATTCCTGCCACAACAGATATTTCTTTCACTGCCACTTTGAAATGAGCAAGTCTGAGGAGAGGAAAAGCCAAATCTGGGGCAGCACATAGGCAGCACAGCTAAGAGCAGCCAGGCACACAAAGAAAGTATCTGTGCTAGCCAGGGAGGAAGAGGGACCAGCGCACAACTTTACACCTCTTCTCCGCATTGATCCCGTGCTAGATTGAGGGGACAGGGGTAGTCAGGAAGGGTTACGTTTCTGTTGTGGCGTTGGGGTCCTCTACTTAGCAAGGGTTATCTTCATGAATTTGTCCTCTTAATACTGCACTATAACAAAGAGGAAAGTCTACACTTCAGAGTTTAAAGTTCACATCTTACCCTCTGGGCTGCTATCATGGTGGATGCTACCAATGCCTTTGGAATAGCATGAACGAGCAGACCTACTGTGTTAGGAAGGGCAGTTAAGTCCCTGCTTGCAGCCTGCTGTCTTGCAGTACTTGTGAACTCTCTGTGTTGACATGACTTCCAATCCTACATTTTGATTCTAAAAAGCCTCCAGTGAACAGCCTTAGTTCCTGCCTCTTCTGAAGTGTCTTCTTCCCGAGCTGATTCCACCAGAGAGCAGCACAAGCCTAGGAATCTGCTGACCTTCTTTGCTTTGACCTAGATTCCTTTTAAAGCTACCTGCTACATCAACGCAGACATACCTTTTAATAACGGAAGACAAAGTCCACCTTGGCTCGGGACTAAGCAATTCGTATCTGCATCCAAGCCTTATAGCTGACTGTGGGTTAAACTGTCTACCTGGTAGCTGATAGTACTCACTATCGGTATGCAAAAAACATGTTCCTACTTTTCTCTCCATAGTATGTGCTGTTACATCTCTTTAACTGTCCTGTACAAGTGATATACAGTAAATACATGCCAGTAATTTTTGCAGGATGCACCTTTAGGAAAGAATGATGGATTGATGGTATTACTGCAGAACATGGATTCAACCTGTGTGGGCCTGTTTATTGCAAGTATTTTCATTTCCACCAGCTCTTGGGCTCCGTGAAGAAGTTAGAGGGGGAGCTAGAAGTAAATATACCCAACAGGACATGTTGTCTGCAAGCACTCATGAGAAACAGACCAACATGGCAAATAGCTTAACTGCTAAGTTTCTCCCTGGCAATGAATTACAGTGAATGAAAAATATAATTCATCCTGCATCTGCCTCTTCTTTCCTCCGCCTCCTATTCTAGACGCTTGGGAAAGGCATTGTCTGTCCTGCAGCTAATTTTGGTCTTGAGTTTGGGCCCAGTAATTTCCAAAAGCTAAATCAAGACTATGTTTGGACACAATTTGTGAAGATAAAAGAGAGTTCTGTGTGATAACACAGTTTAAGGGCTTGTCCTTAAACTGCTCGCTAGGGTAGACTGAAATCCTAGTCTATTGATCTGGGGGGGTGGGGATGGTGTGGGGGTGTTACACTGTGGAAATTAATATAGACTCAGAAAATTGCATCTTTTGTCCCATGGGGCAAATGGGCGATACCAGCCACTTCACACCCTTTCTGTGCTGCTGATGGCCAAGTCCACATTCTCCATATGGTAAAGCAGAAGTTCTGAAGTACCCAGCTGCATAGGGAGAGTCTCCATAGGAATCTGAACAGGCTGGACCACTGGGCAGAGTCCAATGGCATGAGGTTTAACAAGGCCAAATGCCGGGTCCTGCACTTGGGGCACAACAACCCTGTGCAGCTACAGACTAGGAGAAGCCTGGCTGGAAAGCTGCCAGGAGGAGAAGGACCTGGGGGTGTTGGTTGACAGCGACTGAACATGAGCCAGCAGTGTGCCCAGGTGGCCAAGAAGGCCAATGGCATCTTGGCTTGTATCAGAAATGGTGTGACCAGCAGGTCCAGGGAGGTTATTCTCCCTCTGTACTCAGCACTGGTGAGACCGCACCTCAAGTACTGTGTTCAGCTCTGGGCCCCTCACCACAAGAAGGATGTTGAGGCTCTGGAGCGAGTCCAGAGAAGAGCAACGAAGCTGATGAAGGGGCTGGAGAACAGGCCTTATGAGGAGCGGCTGAGAGAGCTGGGGTTGTTTAGCCTGGAGAAGAGGAGGCTGAGGGGAGACCTCATTGCTCTCTACAACTACCTGAAGGGAGGTTGTGGAGAGGAGGGTGCTGGCCTCTTCTCCCAAGTGACAGGGGACAGGATGAGAGGGAATGGCCTCAAGCTCCGCCAGGGGAGATTTAGGCTTGAGATAAGGAAACAATTCTTCACAGAGAGGGTGGTTAGGCATTGGAACAGATGCCCAGGGAGGGGGCTGAGTCACCATCCCTGGAGATGTTTAAAGGATGGGTAGATGAGGTGCTCAGGAATATGGTTTAGTGGCAGATAAGAATAGTTGGACTCAATGATCCAATAGGTCTTTTCCAACGAGGTGATTCTCTGATCCTATGATCTTTAGCAGCGGAGGGAGAGGAACAGTAATGGAGAGTGGTCGTGTTCTTGTGCTGACTGCACGTTCCACCCCTGTAAGAAAAGCAGAGCAGCTGATGATTAAGCCTTTAATTTATGCATATGACATCAAGTATGTTAACAAGAAATTGAATTGATGGGTTTGATCATCTTACAGTGGACACAATTCACAATAAAATACTTTTCTTTTGGCAAGGAGAATTAAAGAAAGAAATCCATGTTCAGACCTACAAAATGTGTCAATAGCATCCACTTTGCAAGGTTCATTTCTGTAGTATTAATTGATTGACTTGGCTTTAGACAGGATGGAAAAGGATGAAATCAAGGAACATCACTGCAGTATATGTTTCTCTGTGCACCAGTTTATAAAAAACTGAGAAGTAACAGGTCCTGCAATAGCTTTTCCAGTTTTCATTTCCCACCACTATCCTTTCCACAAATATATGCATACTCAGAAATCAAAGGAGACTAGTAGAAAGGTAATTGAATTTCTAGACCTTACTGCAAGAACTGTTAATGTACTTCATCCTACGGATAATAACATAATGGAACTGATTCCCTCTTCCACACATTGTAGTGGTATGCTTTTTTTCAAATCTAGTTCCAAGGCTAAATGTTATTACCGAAGTTAGTCTTTCAAATTTGATTTAAATACACAAGTCTGAGGTTGAGCTGCCAACATTTGATTGCTTTCAAAATGAAAGGGGTTTTACAGAAACTGTTGCATGTTTTCTTGTAATTTTTGTCAGCAGAAAATGCCACAGATTTCTCTCTTTTATGAGTTTCTCTGAACAAGAATTATTGAATAAGCAAAGTTTTGGGTAAAGCTGCATATAGATTCAAAAGTATTTTAGCAAAGTTGGAAAGTAGAGACTATAGAATATATATACCTGAGAAGGATTTCTTCTTTCTAAATATGTGTAGGAGACAGTAGACAAGTTCTTTATAGCAGGCATCAAGGAAAACAAGAAGATGACAGTCTTCTGCTGTTCTCTTTTCCACTATCAAGATACTTTTGTTTAAAAAAGTATCAACCCAGTTCTGCTTCATTTTTCTATTTTTTTCCTTCTTTTTTAATATAAAGGCTGAGTTATTTAATTCAAAATATGCATTTATCCAGATTAAATTATCAGTGCTCTACCACTGTCCCCTTTTTTTTGCTGATGCTTTTTGCTTTTTTTGCTGATCCTTGCTCTTAGTGTCAGAGCCAGCTGCCCGCCTGGATCTCAGTTCTGCTTTTAAGTTTTTGGGAGGTCTTGGTTATTCTTAAACTAAGTAGAAAAAGCAGAAAACTAGGTCTTTGCAGTCTAGTATGTTTGATTTTTAAAATAATGATCAGCCATAATTACTGATAAAGTGTCAAACAATTATGCAGATCACAACTGCAACTGGGTGTTCCCCCTTAGGTTTATACCTTTTTCAGGGGAGGCTGTGGTGACTGACAAGACCAGCAAGCGGGTCAGAAACAGAAGAGAAGGGTTAACAATGTATCTGCATATATAGAAGAGAGAAGGAGACAATATTCGGAAAAGAAGTCTATTCATTTAGAAGTCAGGAATGAAAAGAAAAGGATGGGTCATTTCCAAATAAACTTGTCGCATTTTAAGTGACACTTTGCTCTGGCATTTTCTTTTGATTAGTTTAAGTGGTTGCTGAACATACTGGCTTTTAAAAAATATACTCTTTACTGCCTATTTTTTTAATATACCTTACAGGGACTTAAATCGTCAGCTCAGAAGTACTGGTTCACCTGAGGGTGAGGGAGCAATAAGTCAGTACTGGGAATTTGAAATGCTGCAATTCCTCAAATATTCTGTATACATTTAGTTCATAGCTTCACTCAAAGACATATTCAAAGCCTTGAAGAAACTGGCAAGAGAGACCAGGTCTTCAGTGATGTTTCAGCACCTAATCCTACAGGAATATAAGAATGTTGGTCCCTATTTTTAATGTTATGTGTTGAGCTCTAAGTCACCCAGAAAGGTTTTTAACATGGAAAGACATTCTTTGTATTTTAAGTGCCAGATGTACAGAATTTCTCAGCAGTTTTTAGTTTTCTCAGCAAAAAATATAGGATATTCAGTGAGTGTGGCTGTCTGCCCATCTACATATATTTGTTCCTCCTGTAAGTTATAGAAAAATATTATTTACTGTGTTGTTTGTAAAATGTAAGAGCTAACATGCCAGAAGCTAAAGGACTTCAGCAAAACAATTTTGACATGGGGAAATTTCAGGGGAAACTGCAGCTTTACAATGAAAAAAGAAACTTTTTCCTCCATAACATCACCCATTAAAAAAATTCTACTGAAAACTTTCAACAATTTCTTTGTTCAACAGCAGTATAATCAGAAAAATGTATGCCTTATTAAATAGGTTTTTCTACTTTTCTTTTCCCAATAGAGTCAAATGATAGTGTTCAATTTTCAGTTTATCAGTTCTCAAAGAAAATTTTGGATCATGTTACTTTTTTTTTTAGGCAAGAAGTACCAGCTTCCATTTGGTCAACTTGCTTGTGTTGCTTTCAGACTGAGGCAGGAGAAAGGAGACTGCTTGTGTGTGAATGACAAAGGGGAACAGAGAACAGCTATAGAGGGAAAAATTTAAAGCCATGTAAATCAAGAAGAATTTGTAATGTTACATAAACTGGTAATATACACTTTCCCTTGCCGTAGATAACAGTTAATTGTTACTATTCTTGCAAGTTCAAAAGTCTGCAATAGAGATATTTCAGATATGCAATACCAGCTGTGGAGGTTTTTTCCCCCCATTTGTCTCTGCCAAACAATACTCCACATCTATTTGCCAATTTTGATCATGATAGTATCAAAAACATATGAAAATGTTTTGAAATATATTATTTTAAAACTCAGATGACACAGGAAATTGAAGGATGCTATGTGAAACAAGAAAATTGCATCTGAGCTTCTTCGTAAAATATATATTTGGGACATTATTCAGAGCTTCTAAGAAAATGATTACAAAAAGCAAGTCAAGCTTACTGGCCTTTTCTGATACAATTAGTTACACAATATATTTAGAACAGAGATACTAACTTTGATGAGCTGATACTGTATAAACCCAGTTTCTGTTCCCATTTCTGTCACCACCCCCTCAAAAAAAAAAAAAATCTGATCTTCTGTCTCTGCCTGTTCATCATCTCTGCCTGGCTGCCACTAATGGAACTAACCCTCAGGTCAGTGCTGAGGCCAGGGTTTTACATCAACAGTTCTAATTCACCTCTTCAAGTCAGTTTACTGTTGGTTTCCTATTATACTATACATCGATGCTATTTTTATGGCTTCCTTCATTTTACTGGTGCTATGGTACCTGTGCTTTTGCCTAAGCATCATGAAAAGTCAGAGTTAAACTGCATATTATAAAGAAAAATCAGAGAAAATTCTGTAAATAAACTTTAAAGCACTCAAAGACTGATGTTGCTTAATACTACCCACACGAGCACCAGCTTCTCTGACAGAAAGGATGCTTAATCTTAAGCCTATTCTCAGAGCCCATCTTTACCTAAGGAGCTGCTATCAAACTCTTGTATGGTACAATGAAGAGTCCTGTATGACTGGAAAGTATCATATCATAGAATAAAAGACTCATAGAGTGCTTTGGGTTGGAAGGGACCTTTACAGGTCATCTAGTCCAAGCCCCTGCAGAAGCAGGGACATCTTTATCTAGATCAGGTTGCTCAGAACCCCATCCAACCTGACCTTGAATATTTCCAAGTATGAGACTTCCACTGCCTTCCCGGGCAACCTGTTCCAGTATTTCACCACTTTCACTGTAAAAAAATTCAGTCTAAATCTATCCTTCCTTAGTTTAAAAACATTCTCCCTCCTTATCCTATCACTTCATACCCTGATAAAGAGCCCCTCCCCATCTTTCCTCCTGCAAGCCCTCTTTAAGTACTTGAAGGCTGCTATAAGGTGTCCCCAGAGCCTTCTCTTCTCCAGGCTGAAATGTGAAATATCAGTATCAAATCCTATAAAAAAAACCAGGAAATTTACAAAAACACTAACCCAGGATTTGCAGTGTTTCCAGATCAGAAGAGTTTCAGATTTCCTGGATGAACCTCAGAAACACAATTCTGTGTTCCTACATCACTGGACTTCTTAATTTCATCTACTTTAGCAGGGACATTTACGAAGCAGTAGTCAGTTATTAAAGTAATCGGGTCCAGAGAATGGTCCCGGTTTTGTGAGTGTCCAAATCCCCTAAATCACCATCTCCCTCTGCAGGAGCTACAGCCACACTACAAGACCAAATCCTTATTTATATGCAATAAGATATTTAAAAGGTCTGGATACAGTGAAAACTACTTAATCAATTAAGATTTAAAATTAAGCAGTTACTAGGTCTCTGAAATTGTCACAAAATTGCATGTTAATTTTTAAAACTAGTGTTAAAAAAATCAGTCATCATGTAGTGGACCTGACAGAAGCTATTTATGTTAGCTTTTTTTTTTATTTATTTACAACAGACGTAGAAACTACTCTGGACATTACAAAGAAGTTAATCTTCTTCTATTAAATGTTAAATGCATTGTTAGAATTTATGTCAAAATATGCTGTGGTGTTCTATTTTGAAACACAAGCTAAATTTACACTGATTTGAGCTAATGTACATGCCTGAAAATCCTTTGAATACAAAAAAGTGTAGAACTTGGTTTAAGACATTCCCTCAGATTGGTTACAGGTTTCATTGGTTTACTTTTTTCCATTTGTTTTAATTGTTACTGTTTGCCTATTATTGCTGCAGATATTGACTTAGAAGTCCCAGAGAGTAAAATTATTTGGTTATTGCAGATTTCCTTCTGACTGTTAACATATACTGTTATGCAACTTTTACTTATCAGTGAGACAGTAATAACTCTGTCTACTAAAATGGCATGGGGAGCTTGAATTCATCTACCAAGTGTCACGAGAACCCACATAGTTTTTACTAAGATTGTGATCGATTTCATTTAATCTTACCACAGTTTCATCTACCCCTCCAAGTTATATAGGAATCCTACTGATGATCAGGAAAAAGAAAAAAAACCAAACCAACCCACAATACAATACCTGAGACAATGGGCTAAGTCTGCAAATGAACCTGAACTACCAGTTGACCTTCATTATTACGGCCACATTCACCTAGGTCTTCCTTCCATCTAGATTATTCTCATGGCTTGTTTAAGCTCAGGCTTTTGAGTTGTGCTGAAGGTGAAGGTCATACCTAGCTTTGTCCTTTGCTGTCCTGACTTGATGACTAGTTTTCCCAGATGAACCTCAGCCCTATGTTGTAGTCATGTCCTGAGCCCCAACTCCTGCTGCTCCTGACTGGTATCACTTGGTGGGCACTGGATATATTGCATTACCTTGCCATGTGAGGGACTGTCAGTAGACCCTAAGAGCGACTCAGCTGTGTCCCCTGGTGTTTTGGGATTGTTGTCCTGCTCGCTGGGGTGACTGCCCTGCTGTGTCACCCTTGGCTCCCAGCTCATCCTCTCTCTCAGAATAAGCTTGCTCTTGCTGACGCTGGGTATCTTTCCACCCAGCAAAACCTTCAGCTTTGACCTAGGAACTGAGCACTTAAGGACAGAGTTTACCAAAAGCAGTATGTTCAGTTAGAAGCTATCCTATGCAGACCATAGGGAATGATTAGGAAAAGAGTCACACAAAAGAATATAGGTCTTCCTGTAGAAGTTCGGATTTAGCTTTACTAGACCTTATGCAAGAGAAATAGGCTTACTGGAACACAGCAGAGATTGATCCAAGTACATCCCTTTTTCTCTCTCAATGACAAGTAATAGTGATGTTCAGAAAAGCATAAAGAAATGGCACAAAAGGATTATTCCTTGTATACATTTCTGCAAATACATAGATACATGGACCTACAAGGCAAAGTGACACCAACTTGCTGCATTTGATAGCCCACAGTGGACATAACCTCTGTAATCTTTTTAATCCATTTAGATGTTTGACCTCTACAATAACCCGTGTTAATGAGTTCTTCTGTTATGTGATGTGCATCCTTCCATTGTGAGCCTGCTGCTTGGATGCTGTCTGCTTCTTGGTGCAGAGAATCAGAAACCAAATCTCAAGAAAAAACAGGAGAAAATGTGAGACAAGAGGAAAGAGGAGCAAAAAGCATGGGTGACAATTCCCAAGCTGCAAGATAGACAAAAAGCATTTCATATGTCCTCCTGCCCTTCTTATGATTGATATAACCAGGCTATGTGTTCCAGAAAACACACTGCATGCAGCTCAAGAGCCTAAATAAGACAAATCTCTGAAGAAGAGTGGGCCAAAGTGAGTTGTTTATTTCTTTCCAGCAGTATCCAAGTGACAGAGTTCAAATCTGGATGTGCTTTATTTGTGTGCGAGGTAAACACACAAGCCAGTAAGGGTTCCTGGGTGAAGTCAGCATAAATGCAAGGCATGCCTTCCCACAGTGCATACTTTTTTGTAATAGAGAAGTAAAACAACAAACAGAGCTGAAAGAAATAACAAGAAATAAAATACTTTGTGTTCCGATCCATCTTGAATGTTTATCTAGTAAATATATAGTTCAACTGCCTGAACCATCCAGATTGATTTAATTTTTAAAACATCATCTGTGCAGACCATGTTCCAGGGAAGACAGGTTTTATTATAATACATGACACATCGCTTGCCTGGCTGCACAGCAGAGCTTTCAAATGGGTCTTTGAAGGCCTTTTTTTTCCTGAGAGGAATAGCCTGCTTTTCTTGCCGGGGCAGTGGACCTCACATCATGAAACAAACAGGAGCTCCTGTCCTTCATGCAAAGCCTTACTATTTATTTCTTTGGATGTCTGGTCACTCTGGAAAACATTCACTCTGTTGAAAAAATGTCCCTGTTCGTCCATTTTAACTTCCATTCACAATCAACACATCACTGGCTCTTTTATATATTTAAACAGTAGCAGGTGGCATTTTGGCAATTTGGCTGTCAGTCCATGCTCACCTGCTGGCAAGTGCTTGCAGTTTTATTTTAAGTGAGACAGATGAAAATTACTGTCAAACAGAAATTAAACATTCTGAACTACTTGAGTAATCAGATGGTTTAGTGAAGTCAGGAGTCTTCCAAAGGGCATAAACAATGTATTTTTTTAATTTAAACCATATGATTTTCCCCTCTCATCTGAAGAATAGTCTTACTGACACTAAATGCCATTTAGCATGCAAGTAATGGAAATAGAAAACACATATTCTAGGCATTTTACTTTAACTTTTACAATGTACCTTTGACTATCATCTAGTTGACCAGAAGACTTGAAAAAGCAGACTGTTGTCAGAAAATGCTTTACTAAATTCTATTTGGTATAAATGATTAGAAAAGCATTTGAAGAAATACTTCTTCCCACTTACGCCAAAATTCTTCAGTTAAATGCTTAAACCAAAATTACATTTGTCTCTATTTTCAATACTCTTAAAAACATTGCTGTTTCTCTTACAAAATGGAAAATACAGCCTTCACAATAACCTTGTGAATTGCTTACTCAGAGTCCTAATGGTCTGTATGTTCTTCATTTTTATAGGTTGAATTCCTGCTTTAGCTCTGTGTTGCTGTAAAATTCAGTACAGTCAGAGCTGCCGTGGATCTTTGAAATTATTTCAAGTTTGCAAGGAGTAAGAAGGTCTTGGATAAATGTTCTGTTGGTATTTAACCTTAAAGGCTATGTTTCTGAGAAAACACCAGTATCCTCCCTTAATACGCACTGCTGTTTTAAGTGGCATAACAAAGAAACTGAAGATAAAACAAGAGACAAAATCTGCAGTTTTTATGTGACTTCTCTTCCTTGTCTCCGATTTCACCCACGCAAGTCTGTCATCAGCATTATTTTTTATTTTAATAAGGCCAAACAGTACTCATTTTTTTCCTACTGACTTTCAAAAGAAAGCATATTGTTGTTTCATTTTATATTATTACTTATGTGAATCTTTATATAGCCAAAAAATTATACATGAAAATTTATAGCTTCTGGTTAAACCAGTTTTGCAAAATTCTACTTGGCACTCTCTTTAGCCAATAGTATTTTCTGATAAGAAAACAAAAATAAGTTAATGCATTTTATTACTGCAATCTCCAGGTCCTAGGATAGGCCAGACTGATTTTAATTTATTCATTTCTCTACTAGATTAAAAAACAATGCATCACCTTGAAATGCTAGAAGTCATGTACTAAAATAAAGATAAAAAATATCGTAACTCAAATCGTCTGAAGATCAGTCATGAGCCATCTGAACTTCCCGACTGAAACTGTGGTATTTCTCTGGGGGCTAGTTTAATGTAATCCTAAATCTGTCCTTCCTCTGATTGAGTCCTACCTTAATGGTTTCATTAATGCTGAGAGTCCACTTAGATGCAAAACTTAGCAACTCTTTGGAAATAATTCTACATTCAGCTTTACAATCTTTCTGAAAATAAGCCTTCAAATTCATCAGCCTCTGCACGACAAAATCCTGTGTCGTAACCCTGACCTACGTAAGACTGCAGAGGCATCAGGAAGCATCCATTTTCATTCAGTTAAGGCACACACCTCTGGGTAGACCTTTATTTGCAGTGCTTCAGACCCTCACGTTACTTTAATATTGATCATTCCAAAAACCACTTCCCAGAAGGTCCAAGACATCCGAGTAACATTCTAACCCTGGCGGAAGTCCATGTCCAGAGAGAACTAGAGTCTCCTAAATTTTAATGCCAACATATGGCTGTGGTATAAGCAGGCATTCCAGGAATCCTATCTATGGAAGCTAGAGGCTCTTGATTACTTTGACCAACCTTAGCATACTCACATATTAATGCAGTGATTAGTATGGTAAAATGTTTACAGGCACTACTCACCCAGTAGCAAAAGAAGCTGCTGGGGCTCTTTGCCCAGAGCATCTTGTGCTCAGGAGATGATACATTTCTGCTACAAGCCCTGGCTAAATTTCTACATGCAGGACCAGACTCTGCCCTGGTGTATTTTTCTAGTATTCCTGGATGACCAAAACTAGGTGAACATTTGAAAAGAGCAAAGGATTTTTTTCATGCTGACACATGAAAGTTTAAGGTACTTTCTGGAGCTGAAGAGCAGGCAAAGCTACTATGGAGATATAGGCTTGCTCTTACATGACAGGCATGAAAGCAACATCATTAATTCCTTATGTTCAATCAGTATTTGCACCAGTTGTTGAATGTAATTGTTAGAAGATGCTAAAAAAAACTATAAATACAGGTAGCAATGAGATTCTGGATAGATAATCCATACCTGCATAACAATACTCTCACTACCACTATACTAGATAATGTTCAGATACATTAATTTCTGTTCCAGGTTTGGAAATCCAAGACTGGTTCCCAAAAGAAATTTGACTTACAATTAAGGAAAAATTGTGATCACTTGCAAGCCTTAACCACTGTGGAAACTAAACACAGCCATGGAAGGGAAAATTTCTGCTTAGACAAGTGCTGTGCAGAGAGCCGACCTTCAATAGTTCCTTTTTATTATTAAATAATTGAAGAACAGTACAGATCAGAGAAGAGATCTACAGCTTTGATTTATGGTTTATCAATGTCATTTTTTTAATTGGTATATTACATCATTTTGAAGCCTGAAAATAGGAATACAATTTTGGGAATGAGAAAGCCAAAGAGTATATAATTTCAAGAATAATCCCTGCTGAACAAATGATTTTCAGTAGTTATTGTATTTTTATGTTTCCTCTCCTGGGATCATCTAAGATAGGCAAAGTGATGCTGTCTCTGTTTCTAGTGGCCTGAGAGTACTGATGTTTAAACTGCAGCCCTCTAATCCTCTAAGGTCAGATCATTTAGCAGAGATATTTATCTCCAGGCAGAAGCATCAAGCCCTTTATTTCTCCAAAGTTTCATTGAAGAGATATATTGAATTTCAGCACACTTCAATAAGACCTGAAGAAACAGAGCCTCCCTAGAAGCACGGCTGCTCTCCAGCTTTGTAGGTTGAGCTACTCTCCAGCTTTGTAGGTTGAGCTGCTCTCCAGCTTTGTAGGTTGAGCTGCCTAGCTCTGGTGCTCCCCCGAAGCTCACACTATCAGCTGCCATGTCAGTCTCCCATCGTTATTATTTTAATTAATCAGCGTCCCAGGGAAAAGCCAAACAAAACACCACTAAAATCAGATCTCCCAGACTGGTTGGACTTCTCCTAATTCTTCCCTTTCCCCTTCATGTTTGACCTTTTTCTTTAAGAACATACGGAAAATAACCGTAAAAGGATGGAGTTCTTTTATGTTTTAGAAGATATCTGGGCCCATCAAAAGAGAATTAAATTTTCTCATGTTTTATTATACTCTTCTAACAGAAGACCAAATTAATTTTTGTTAGTTCAATATAAATTTTATGTCTGAATGTCCAAAAATATTTGCAAAGTGTCAGAATAATGGAGATTATTATTAAAGATTATGGGGCTATTTTGTTAACTGCTTTTTCTCACCTGTAAAAGATGTCATGCATACCTTCTCAATCTCCCAGTTTTAGAAAATAAGGTGGTTACAGCTGCTTGGATGCCAGATTAGAGAGGGACTGGGAATTGAAACACAGAGAAGCAGCCCACATTTTGCATTGAAAGCTATTCATAATTATTGTTATTTTCAGCTGGCACTGACTGTTGAGGAATCAGTGTAGGATTCCCTTGCAGGAGTTAGTTGGGCCCAAATCATATGTGATCACACAAGATCAGAAAAGAACAAGTTTTTGTCTCTTTTCCCAGGCATGGGAAAGGCTAAGGGTTGAAAAAATAGTTTCACTTATGTTGTTAATAAACCCATACTTATGAGATGGAAAAAAAATTACTACTGACCCCACTATAGGGACAGAAATCACTTAGAAATGCAGAGTGAAGGTAGAAATAAATTCTGTGCTGAAAGAATTTAAATATATGCTGGAAAGCAAAAGCAAGAGATTTACTCTTGAGTAGAACCTGTGGGCTCCCCAGCACAAGACAGATGTTGCTGCCGTACTGGAGGGAGTTCAGCAGAAGAAAGGCCATCAAATTGGGCAGGGAACAGGGGCCCGTGGCACACCAGGAGAGGTTGTGGGAGCTGGGCTTCCCCTGCCTTCAGTAAATAAGACAGGCTAAACAGGGAAGCTGGTGGGCTCTTCCATTATCTTGTGGGTAGTTGCAGTCAACACCCAGCCAGACTCTTCTCAGAGCTGCCCAGCCAAGACAGGAGGCAACAGACACCAGCTGCAGGAAAGGAGATGCCATCTGCAGAGAAGAAAGAAAATAACCTTCAGATTATTTGATCAGGGAGATCAGACAGGAGAATGAGCTGCCCAGAAAGGCTGCAGGATCTCCAGCCTGGAGATGATCAGAACTTGAATAACTAAAGCACTCAGCAACCCAATCAAATTCTGAAAGGAGCAGGGGCAGGACCTGCAGAGATCGTAGCCAACTTAAATTACTCTGTGGCTCTCTGTACAGAAGTAGTATATACTACAATCTTCTGGGATATTTGGAAAATATCCAGAAGCTGTTTGGGAAAATATACCAAAAGCCATTACTTATACAAAGTGGAGTGGTGCCAACAAGAGAGACAATTTATATTTGTATTGGTAGTGTTTTGGGAGCCAAGGTTCATGATGGACCACAGCTCCTGCTTAAACTCCTGTGTCCATCCAATAGAATCACCTGAAATTTTCCTTACTAGGTCTCTAACGCAGCTGGTTCTGCGTAGGAAAATCCAGGCACAAACTTCTGCTGCACTTCCACCTGAAAAGATCAAGATTGTGCATTTTTTAGGTCCTTGGAGACAGCCTTAATTAGTCTGATCTTTTGCAGGAACTTTTAATTAAAGTAAAATGAGCAACAGCAGCATCTTAGCTTGCAGTTTGAAGTTTTGATATAGTTCCAGCAGATACAGAACTCAGTCCACTAACTTATCCTCACAGTCAGCACAATCTCCTTGCAAATCTTGATGTTTGCTGAACTGTTTCCACTTCAGGTGAAAAAAAAATCAATTTACAAAACCCCACTAAACAAAACTTAGGTTCTATTAGGGTCTAAACACCACTAAACTTAGGGTCTATTCACAGAGTGGAACTAAACTCTACTTTACATATCCCAAAGCTAGCTCTAAACAATCATATACATTTATATATGTGACCATAGTATTGCACAGAGATATTAGGAACCATTAGGAAATGGTGCCAAGGGCACTGTGGATTTAAACCCACCATCAGATTTCCCAAGTACAACTCCAAGATGACCTTGGAAATAGATGACACCGTGATCTAAAGATGGTTAAAGCCAGACAAAAATCTTTTAGCAGCTCTTGCTCACCCTCTAGGCGTGCATGGGGAGAAAATTTGGTCTTGGACCTAGATCAGTTCAGCCGTGAAGATGTAAGCTAAATATACCATGTGGTACATAATTTGTTTCATGATGAAGAAGAAGAAAGAAAGAAAAAATAAAAACTTTGTGCTTTCTGCTGTCTTTATTAGTCTTATTTTGCATCTGTGCTATGCACAAGCTGAAGTCATGGATCACCATCATGCGGTGCTGTGCAGTGTGCAAATGTAAGAAGTAATATATCCTCTGCCTGAACCTATCTATAATTTAAGCCTGTGGGGCAAATGACAGTCAATGCTAAAGTATCCTGCTAGCCAAAAATGTAAAATACTGCAAATTCATTCAGTTTTTCTTGAGCTTTCACTCATTTCTTATTTGAGAAGGAAAACACTCCCATTGCCATCAGTGAGAAACCTTAACTAAATCAGGATAAAATTAATCTGCCTTTCCTCAAATCCCACACAGCATATGAACAAAATCAGGGCCATTTGTCTTGTCTGTCCCTGAGGTCTGCCTGCTTTTTAAGGCTCTTTTCTTCTTTCTCACTGGCTGTCTGAGGGAACTTTTCTTTAAGTTCTAGAAATTCGCTTAAGTAATATACACAGAAAATAAATCTCTTGTGTGTGCCACATCATAATCAGCATTTGGTTTATAATGAAGTGTAAGCTACGAAACACTTCAGCAGACAAGGAAATAACCGGGAGTTGATGTGAAAGATGGAGGAGAAAGAACCCTTTATAGAATATATTAAAAAGGAGACAAAATGAGGTCAACGAGAAGTGAAGGTTTGCTGAAAACCAGTGCTGTAAACAAACCTTTATGCAACCTTTAAAGAAAAAACTAACAGCTGTAGTAGCAGGGGTGCTATAGAAGCCAGTTTTCCTGTTGATTTCTGTCTCCTGCGGGCTGCCTTAGGAACAAGTTCTGACTAAAGCTTTTGCCACCAGGGGGCCATTCTGAGAGGACTCTCTGCTGTCAGGACTCCCTAACGAAGCACCCCTAATAAGCACCCAGGCAAACACATCAGTCCTGCACAGCACGGTCTCATAAGCCTCCATTCCCTTCAAAGAGGGGGGGAAACATTATTTGGTAGAATTAAAATAACATGGCATCAGATGAATTAGGTCATCCACATCATGTAAAAATAGAACAAGGAGCTCTTAAAATGCACAGTCATCTTCTGCTGTCCTACATCCCACTTCGCATCCTTTTGTTGCTACTCCTGGTTGCTCCAAGGTAGGTTTCAGGACATGACTGCCAAAAATAAGGACCATGTGGCAATTTGCAGCTGATGGCAATATGGGCTGCAAAGAAAAAAACATTTGCTATCTAGACTATTTGAACGAAACACTTTAAAACAGGTAAGCATTTTATCTTCCTTAAAAGCTGATTTGGTCGATCCATAACGGCAAAATGTTATCACATTAAACAGCAGTAGGTATATGTAAAGCACTGTCTGATCTCTATTAGAAAGTGAAAATTGTCATATATTGGACATTATTAAAAGGACCTACATGTAAAGAAGAGTCCTGCTGCTAACATGCTTAATTAAACAGTCTTATAAACTGGCGTTATTCATGTACCAGCACTCAGCACCGTTTCACAAGCAGAAGTCACCCCTCAGCCCCATTCTGCTATGTCCCTGCCTCCTGCCACGCTGTTTGCTCTGACTATCTTTTGAACCCTTCTGTGCAGAAATCACAGTGACAAGAAACCCCCACACATCACTACTTCTTTTTTCATTTCAAGGTACTCCTTTCTTTGCAATTTCTCCTTTGCATAAATCTGACTCCTTGCATTGCTACAATGTCTGTTACTGCCTGGTGTGGGAAAGGAATCCAGGATTTCCTGGCTCTAAGAGAAGGCAGCAGCAAGCCAACTGCCGAACTCCCACAGGGATAAAAATGTTTATCTGGAAATCATGCTGGTGCTGCAGATACTGGGATGGTTGGAAGCATGCTGTTTCTGTGCTGTCCCACCTAAAATAATGAAGGACAGACAACAAGAGGAAGCTGCCCACGAGATCTGCCCTGACAAGGCTGCAAGTGGTGCAATGCATGGTGGATGAACAACATGCTGGAAGGGGCCCCTGGCATCAGGCAGGCTGGGCACACACACTGCCAGCACATAGGAAACCACCACCTCTCCAAATATTAGCTGAAACCAGAACCACCTCCCCCCACATAGAAATTCCTGGGTCAAGCTAATGGAGTTCAAATAACTCACAGGGTTTGTTTGTTTGGTTTTCTTTTTCTCATTCCTCCTGATTTTTTTTGTTGGTTTTTTGTTTTTTTTTTTTCCAAAGGACTTCGATCTAGCACTTCAAATTCTCTCCCCTCCATCCCATCTCCAAGCCCTGTGGTCCCCTCTTTTGAAAATGACGGCTGAATAGGGGCAGAGCACAGAAGGAACTGTCTTGTGAAGACCCAGTTTCTTCTCTGGTAGTTTGCTGTTACTAAGACATTCTTAAATGCCTGTTTCCAGCAGAATACACAGGCAAGCATTCTAGCAGCACAGCTGATGTATTTGAAGTACAAAAAGAAGCACGTGGAAAATGTAAAATCAGCCCCGCAAGCAGGTCTAGTTGAACAGAAGACTCTCTTTTCAGATTAAAGAAATTGTAAGGCGTATATGTAAGATAAACATCTGATACATAGTACTTTACCAGTTGAGATTTTTCGGCAAATTACCTGTATAATGTGCTTGGTCTTAAGGGTAAGAATTCAGACATCTTGTTGCTAGTTGAGAAGGATTGGCTCCCAGCAGTAAGCAACGCAGTGTGTCTGCTTGCAGGGTTCTGGGTTGATCTTGGCCTGAGTATCCGTTCTGTCCTCTGGCATAGGTTTACATGCATTTTTGAGAATGCTTCAAGCTGCAAACTTTGTTTAGTCATTCCTGTGGAAAGCTGCCTTGTCACCTCATTTACTCTTGGTTGACAGCATAATGCACGTAGAGCGTTTTGAGCAGTTACATTCTCTGATCTCTGGCTCATTTCCAGGGTCATGTATCAGTGACAGTCTTGCATTTAAGCTTACAGTGACTCTTTCTACTGATTGTTCAGTTCAGTTTATGCAAGATAAAAATCAGGAGAAGGAAGACTTTTTGATTCTAATTTAAGAAAGTGCTGCATGATGGACAGCTCATTCACACTGCTGTCCCTTGGCAAGTTGTTATTATACTCTTTAGACAAAATTGTCATTTTGGCATCTATTCATTACTACTAATTATGTTATAATAAAACCAATTTGGTTTAGAATTTATTTTATCTTTATAGGAATTAAGGAGCAGAAATGGCACCAAATGAATCAGAGTATGGATACCTAATTAGTAGTAATCAAAACACAACAGATTATCCAGATCTTCTTTGTCACTATAGTAAACAACAGTGTGGGCCCTTGTGGTAGCACACATCCTCACAGCTCACACTTATTGTGATTCTGTGCAAGGCAGCTTTACCACCGGTCTTATTTATGATTTGTTTCTCACTCTTATTCCTTCCTCCAGAAAGCACAAAGATCCTTTCACTACCTAAAACAAACATAGAACTGCCAGATGCCTAGAGTGAGCAGATAAGGAGGGGGAGAGAGCCCCCTGTCTCTCTCCTCTGCTCTCAGTCAGCCGTGTAGAAACTGTCTTTAGCATCCTAGGGCTGCTCTTAGCCTGGGCAGACTAAGAAGCAAGTCCCATCTCCTGTCCAACACCTCAGGAGGTCCCTGATTTATAGCTGTGGTCACTAAAGGGTGCTGGGGGCACATGAACAGGTTCCTGACTGCTGTTCTTCTGCTATACTTCTCAAAGACAGGGTAGGATGGATTCAGCTTACGCCTTCCGGAGAGGCAAATGCAGCAAACAAAGAAAACCTCATCCAAAAAACTAGCCAAAGAAAATCTCACCACTGTTTACAGAGAAGCCTCACGTTTCTGTCCTTGTTTCAGACACTCACAGAAGTAATAAGTGCTTGATTTTCTACTCATAACTTCCAATGGGTTCCTCAGGACTCGTATTTTCTCAGTTTATACACACTTTCCATCAACAGTGCTCAGTAAGCAGTTGAAAGAGCCTTCTTTGGTAGCTTTTTTCCTGTATTTTTTTTTTTCAGGTAACTTTATCCTGTTCAGATTTGCTCGACTTGGCAACTGAGTGCTTGTTTTGGTTACACTACATTTAAATCTCCCCCAAATACTCTTGCACTTGTGTAGACCAAGGAAAAATTCACCCAACAGTGTTTTCAGCTTTCTAGACTAGCACAACCTATATCAAACCACTTCAAACTTCCCTTTACTATCTCTATTGCCCAAATTGTCATGAAATAAAAGTGAATTTTACTGTAGAGAAGGTGACAGAGGCAGCACCTTTATATCAGAAAGAGTTGCAGATACAAAAAGAGACTATTTGCAAAAGTATGAAAAATTCTCGCTCAAAGATTGATTGATAGATAAAAATATTGGTTTAGTATAGCACTCCTAAATCTAGGACATCTAGCAGGGTGCATTATTAATGGCAGCTCTTGTGGTTCATTATTTTTGTAAGGAACAAAATTACTTTGTAATTTAAAGATGAGAAGATTCTGCACATATTAGCAATAAGGTAAGCATGTTTAAAATTATAAAATTTACACACCTGCTCACATAGGAACAGTTTCATTGGGTGAAGGGGCTTGTGCAGCTCTATTTCCATCATGAAGTTGGACATTCCTCAAAACCAAAAAAGATTTATTGTGCATATACCATGCATACTTCTTGCATACATGTTGTATGTAGGATTTATATTATCCCATGGTTCTAAGGGGCCTCTGTGGTGCAGTTTCTGCTCATACCAGTACTAACGTGTCCAGAGTTTGATCAGATTACTCAGTGCCTTGGCCAATCAGGTTCTGAACATCTTCAGGTTCTAAAAGTCTTCCTGCCCTGCTCCCCAGCTTGGTGTCATTGATGAGCTTGCAAAAGCTGACTTTTGTCCCATCATCCTGGAACAAAGACATTAAACATTGCTGCCACCTCCACTGAAACTTAAAGAATATAGCTAGCAACCAGACATCACCTGGCTTTTAACTGCTCTCCATTACTTTCAAAGCCCAGCGGTCCAGTCAGTCTGACACTCATCTAATAGTTCACCCAAGTCTGTATGTCTCCAGCCCAATTACAAAGATATTATGGGAGACCATGCTGCAAGCTGTGTTAAAGTGAAGCTGTACTACCTGTTGCTTTCTCCTCATACACTGAATCAGTCACTGCATCATAGAAGGCAGCGAGTTTTGATAAACCTTTGCTCTTAGCAAATCCACATGGGCAGTTCCCCTTTGCCTTCTCCCAAGAAGAAATAACTTCGGTGATCTTCCTGAGGACTGACCAGTTGGTAGGCCCCTGGCTTCTCCTTCTGCCTTTTTTTGAACATGGCTGTGATGATGGCTTCTGCCAACTGGCTATAGCAGACTACTCCCTAAATCACAGGACCCCGTGAAACACGTGCAGTGCATGCACCACTGGTTCCATCTGCTGCCTGAGATCTCAAGCAACTAAATATGAAATATGGTTTTGAACTGTAATTGTTTATTCATACTTATTTCAGACTGTCATCTCAATGGAGTGCAAATACTACATTTTCAAAAGATAGGTTAGTCTTTTGTATGTAATATCATTGCTTTCTTGGAGATACTTAGGAATTTAAACTTAAAGATGAAAATTATAAAATCCACACTAAAGAGCTGATCTACCATAGAACTGTACTACTTGTATTCTGTTTATACTGGTATGTTTTATAATATGCAGAAATTATACATAATTCTAGGTGTATTTTATACATTCATTACAATTTATGTGGAATTAAATAGACCAAATAAACATATAACTAAATCCTTACCTAATCCATAATTTGCCTTAGAGGGAGGTTAAGGAGGATACGGGTGCAGAAATCTGCTGCTAAACAGAGGCCATCAAGAAAATAGAGCTAGGGTCCTCTTGGTGGTACAAAGAGAAAGGCAATTTTTAAACATTGCAGCAAGGAAAATTCCAGGTGGACATAAGAAAAAAGTTTAGGTTAAGCTCTGAAACAAGGTGGCCACAGGGACTGAGAATGTCCATCCCTGCAGGTACGCAGAACTCAGTGGAGCAAAGTGCGCATACATATATCTGTACATTAACTGTGTGTTTAGAATAGATTGTGAGCTTTTGAGGATTGCTTTATGGACAGCATCCTTGCCATCGGCTCTAAGACACTTCATTTCTTGCACCTGGTCCTGCATAAGCTTTCAAGGGTTACTATAACTGATGGGTGCACCTTCAAGTACAAGTGAATTTCACTCTAAATTGTTCTCGGCTACCTGGGAGAGAGAAGCATCCATTTGGAAACAGAACACATGAAATGCTACGTTTTTCAAGGAAAACATTGGTCATGAGAAACATTCAAGAAGAACCTGTATTTGTGACACAATTTTCTTTTAGGGTGGCATTATATGAAAAGTGTTCTTCTGACTATCTCAACAGTCCCACAGGAGTGGGATACAGTGAAACATTTATATTCCAGTTATGCTTAAAAATCTTAATTGCAAACATTGACAGAACTGATACTCATTTACTCTAGGTTGTCGTTTTTATTGACCTTCCAATTAAAGACAATCAAGCACTGGGAGTTGAAACTGATAAATTTTTAATATGCTGAGTTGCAGAAGGACAAAGAAGGCTAAATGAGGGGTTCAGAACATCCCTTCCCTCCAATATACATCATGGTACCTCTGCCAAGATTAATCAGCCTTTGGACCTTTAAACATGGAATAGCAGCTAGCCTGAAGCTCAGAAAAAGTGTCTAACTTTTCCTCTTATTGAGATTGTTGCTTGATCAGTACTTAGAATTGTATTTTGGTTTCAATTTGGAGTAGCTAAGCTGAAGAGACATCACTCATTCATATTCTCTGCTTCAAGGTTCTCCTAGCAATCAAAAGGACTGGAATTTGAAAGCAGGACATTTCAGGTTATGGCTAAAGGTCTTGGATTTATCACATTAAAACTCTCACATACTACATGTCCTTTTACCTTCTGGGCTGTTATTACTGCTGTTTCCAGGTTATAGACGGGGTGGTGGTGTATTTTAGATGCAGTTATTCTCCTTCCTTCAAATAAATTATCGTTATGTCCTGATGTTCCTTTTAGCCCGTGGTCAGCCTCTCACGCATCATTTCTTTGAGATCATCATCAATGCAAATTACTGCTGACAATTTATTGACTCACTTGCCTCTGAAGATCTTACTCCTTTTTGTTTTAAGTTCATGTGAAAGAAGTCTGATTAATCACTCTGTATAGAAAAGACCTGATATGGGCTTCTACCAGTCTGACTTCATTTCTCTGCCAAGGAAACAGTTAAAGCAGTCCAGTTATTTGTGACAGGTACACTGGCTCACTAAAATCTGGTTTTATATTGGCTTGTTTCTTATTTACCTGTACAGCAGGCAGTCCCAACACTGGACTCAATTGTGCATCTGCAAATATAGAGTAAATATTTGAATAAGTAAAAATGGTTTCTGCATATCATCTGCAACAAGGCTGGTGCTGGAACAACCATCTTCTAATCAACATGTGTAATTTCAGAGCAATAATCTAAAAAGTGCATAAAGTGGCAAATCCCACTTCAGGTTAAAGTGACTGCGAAATCCGAAACACTGTCTTATTACTAGTAACATACCATTTTTTCCCAGACCATTTCTGACCTGTGTTTCTCCAGTTTCGTCTTGGAGTGCTCTGGATTTCATTTCAAGGATTACAAAACCAATGTAATTTTATTTTAATCTCATTCAAATTCTAAAATTTACATTATAATGCTTTTATTCTCCTTGACATTTAATGGGAGGAGGACTTTCCCTGAAGATAGACATTTTAATTTGCCCACATTTGCCACCAAATTCACCAGGGCTGTCTGATGGACAAGTAAATACAGAACTGGCTTTGTATCTGTTTTGTCATGTCCTGCTGGCACTCTGAGTGTCTTAGTGTGCTGGAGAAGAGCAAGATGGACCCTTTTACCCCACTGAGCTGAACTTGTTACTGTCTCATGTTAACTGGAGGTCTCTTCCTAATTCCCAGTGAACTTGCAGCCACACAACAATGTGATTACGTTTACATCCTTCACTTTCCACATCCTTCACTTTGTCCTGAATTCATCAGGCCTCATTGAGGGCTATAATGAAGCCATGAAACTGGATAACGGTTATTATGTTTTTAGTGCCAACTTCAAGATCTGAATAGCATGGGATTTTCAGAATTGGGCTTCCCATGTCTCTCCTGTCTCAAAACAGGTTTTGTGTGGCTGAGATGGAGGTAGGGAGGCACAGCTTACCACAGAAAATAGCAGAAAGGACAGAAAGCATCCTCTCATGTGATCCTGAAGACTGATATCAAACCACAAAAACCTTCTTAAGAAACCTCCATGATGACTCTAAGGATGAAAGTTCACCACAGAAGCACAGAGGAAGATGGTGAGACCTATTTGTAGTATTACAGCACTAACTTAATGATCTGGTGTTTATTTTGAAACCATTCACACTGAAATGCTTTTGTGAGCAATATAAAACTTTATGCAAGAGATACGGAAGTTTACCATCTTTTACTGGTGACTGAGTAATCAGTTTTTCTCTTACATAATACTAGGAAGACTACTATTCCACCTGGATTTTCAGTTTCCATTACAAAAACCTTACAACACAGCTGCACTGCTTCCCTCCATCAGCCCCCTTTTATTTTCCCCATACAGAATCTGGGACAAATGCAGTCCTGCTTCCAGGAATCTTCTTTCACTTAAGAAAAAGGGATGTTCTATGTTTTCCTGACACAAGCATCCTCTGAGACATTTATCTACAGATTATTGATCCTCCAGTTATCTTTTCACAGGCTGCAAATTTTCCAGCTTTCAGCCTTTAGATGTGTAAGTTAGATGACAACTTCAGACTGCCTTGTTGCACAATTATAAAAGATCTCAATGGCTTCTACTTAGGATTTGAAAGTCAGACTGTTCATCGCAAATTAGCACAATGCTTTGACTCCCTAAAAGGCATGTAAAATCCAAGGAAGCCACTTTTACCTCTGGTCTTCTTCCAACAGAAATACACCAGTTCTTGTTGTTGAATAATTTAGTTTTGAAAACTGCAGAGCATGGCCTTCTGATATAGTTCTCTACTCAGAAGTTATTAATGAAACATACTTCGCTGTAGGGTTTCATGCAGATTGGTAGACGGATCACTGTGATCGACTGCAAAAATTGCAATGGCCTCACAAAAAGGAAGACTTCATTTGGAATGTCATAGAAGAATTGAGTATTCTCGATGCTTTCTATCACTGCTGGGTACCACAATGAAATACTGATTTCTGTTCTAGCAATCCTTTCTTAAACTCATAGAAATTGGTCCAACACATTAACTTTGTGGATAAGAATTGCATATATAATATACTACATGTACATATTTATGCATTACGTGTATATATATAAATATACATATTGTATATAGAGTATGTATATATATTATACATGTACGTGTATTTACTAAAATATATTAAAACCCCATGTGATTTCAGTGTTTTAGTGCATGTGAAAATAGTGACTTTCCTGCCAATATAGACCATAGAGCTCGTAATTTCAAGTATATCTCTACTGAAAACATCTCGTGGAGCTGGGAACATTTCCTGTGTTGACAGCTGCCTTTATATTTTGAGAACAGCACTGATTTTGTTCATAGAGGACCATTAACACTAAGTATGAAAATGCCAGTTAAACATCTAAACCTAAGTAGTGTGCAAGATTTGCTGAAACAGAAACTAGAATTGTGGTGGCATGCCTGGTAAAGACACATACTCAGTATCTCTAAAACATATTGGATTGCAAGGTGTCATTTCCACAGGACACGTCCAACAGTTGTTATGATTTACATTTCATTAATTGTAAAGAATTATTAACACATCCACAGCCAAGAATTAAATGATGTATAATTTAGTGCGCTGAGAGTAGTTAAGAAAATGAGATTTGCGCAAGAACCTACATGACAAATTAGAGTTTGAGAAGGATTGGATTTTTTTTTATCTGGCACAGATATATTTATACCATAATTTTAACAGCTACAGTGTTGTCAGCTAAGTACTTAGAGCATCCTTTAATTGTAAAATTCACTATTTGTTTCCATGTAGACTAGAAGAAGCATGCTTTATTACAGTGTGTTTGCTATTTCCTAACAGAGTTAGACCCCTGTTTTCTTAAGTGTTTTGAAAAGTTGTCCCTATTGTCATGATTATAAAGAACTAAGATTATAAGAATATGAAAACACATCAGTGCCATAAAAAATATCTGGGGATTGGGTGGATATTAACTCTAGCAAAACCCGAGTAAGTTCTCTCTCATAAGATTTTCATGAGATTACTGAGTTTGAAGGAAAGTAATAAAGTTGCTTCTGAACACATATGATTATACTTTCACTGCTCTTTTACCTTATGCAGGTCTAACTCTGAACTGTTCAGTTATATTAATACTGGGAGTTCTGCTTTCCTAGAAATGCAAAATTACTTGAACACATATGAGTTTTTCATATGTATTTTTGAACAGAGTGGAATAAAACATTAAAAAACACTGGATAGCTAAAAATATTATAAAAGTTTGACTTGCCAAGAAGAAATGTAGAAGTCCTGATATGTCCAAGTCCACTAACCTGGCACTTCTGTTATTTCCAGGCCAGGTGTTCAGGATGTCTAACCTGGATTCATAAGGACTGCTGATTCCAAAATAGGAAAAACTCCATCTGTTTATGAGCTTTCAAAGTTCAAGTGTGAGATGCAAAATTAAATACTCCTACATTCTTCTGCTTTGTCACTGAGGAGCTTGATAATGGTCAACAAGTCCCTTCCTGTTTGGAAAATTTCTGATAAAACATTCATATCCTGGACCCATCAAGCTAAAGACCAGAGACCAATGGATTAAAGTTCCTCTCAGTGAAGTAAGTGTTGGTAAAACACATTTTCCACTTCATTTTCTCACAAAGAGTAGCAGCAGTTTTAGACCTTGAAGGTATTATGAATCAAACAGACCTTTCGATTGAAAAAGTCTTCCTGAGATCCTGTTGGAGATTTTCATGTACAAACATGGAAGACTGACTGCTAAGGGTTTTCACAGGCTAAAAGCTGATACATCTGGTTTGTAAACACCTAATGTGCTGTCAATATCTGGCATAGTTGGGAAAAATAACTAACAAAATAGTTGTCCTGGATTCTCAGCTAGGCAATATTCTCTGAAAACAGTGCACGGAGAACCTATTTCAAACAAGAGGGATCTCCCAAGGACAGGCTATATCAAGAGACTCTGAAATCAATATTCCCCTAATCAAGCTTTTTCTATACTCAAGCATAATAAAAAATTTTAGATTCAAAAAGAACAAAATATATGAAAGCAGTTAATTTTAAGCAAAGTAATAAGCCTTATTTTACGTTAAGTATTAAGCAAGTGGTTAAATGCTTTGTTAAATCACTATGTTTTGAAAAATCAATAAATTAATGTTTTTGCTGTTTCAGAATTTTGTCAGGATTGATATAGGACTAAGTAATATGTTTTTCATTAAGGCAAAGCTTTCTTCCTATTCATACACAGAAATATCTTCAAGGGCTTGTGATAAATCTTCAAAATGCTTAAGCTCTGGTACAGAACTATGCATCAAAAATGTGTTGCTACCTTATACTTCATCATAATTTAAACCTATTCAGATAGAGGATGGTATTTTTGTTAGCAATCCACTTTCCCTCCCTCTTTGATCTCAGAGAGAGCTGCTGACAAGTTGAATTTTTTTTTGATCATTGCTTAAAAGACAGAAAGGTTAAGAGTTGTATAAAAAGAAGTGCTTCTCTGAACAATTGTGAGGCCCATTGCAATGCAGAGCTGCAGAACATGAGCTCATTTAGACTAAAATAGTAATGTTCTTTGCAAGAACTTCCACTCCCCTGATGACTTTCAGACAGGATAGGGATCTCTAAAGGAAAAGGAGAAAGCCTGAAAATGCTTTTTTACAAGCACTTTATTAACTCACCACCTGTGAACACCAGAACTAGCCTAATACTTCCAGAAAGCCAAAGCCGCAGAAACTAATTCCAACATGTAGCTAGTCAGACATCTTTAAATATGGATACAGTACTTTTAAAAGTTATTTTAGAATCTGAAAACAAAGAAACTACCCATCTGAATGCAATCTGTGAAATGCACACATCTGGACTTCTCAGATCTGATCTTCAGCCTCCTGAATCTCAGGGCTCAGACCTCTGGTACCTAAAACTCATCAGTCTGGATTCCTTCCAGAGTCAATGGGAAAGTCTGCTGGGGGCAACATGTTCCAGCCAGCATCTCTCTGCCAAGCACAGCGCAAAGAACCTGGGCTCTTTAATCAGGCCCTGAGGTCAGTAGAATGAATTTTGAACCCAATACACAGCCCTGGTCATGAATCACGACTTCTGCAGCCTTCAAACTGGCAAATAATATTTTAATAGCATTTTCATTATGAATTATTTAGTAGAGTGTTTTTTAGCAGACCTGCTCACTCTCTCCCTCAATTTCCACAACACTGAAGGCCGTTATATGTCAGAAGTTTTATTCATAGAAGGAAATGACATTTAAAAATAAGTTAAATAGCCATGAAAAACCCCTACCCTTGAACTCAAATTCTTCAGTCATTTAACTAGTTCCTTATTGAGAAAAGGCTCCCAACGGCTGGGCTCTCAATTCAATTTTCAAAATAATTCAGAAAACTGAAAGCAAACAGTAATCTTCCTTTTGACATAGAAATTGCTCACTTTGAAACTGCATTACTTTTTCCTGCTTTGTTTTCTAATTTTTATTTCTTTCATTTTGCACCAATGAAAACATAATTTTTTTTATCTTTGTAAAAGAACAAAAAATAATTCCCTTTTAACTTTCTAGTTAGCTTGCTCTATTCTCTTGTAACATATTTTCCAAGCATGTTCAAACCTGACCAAACCCATTTTTGTACAGTATTTTCAAGCATAAGTTATCACTATATGAAAACTTAAAGTATGCCCACAATTAGGGCTATTACATTAAAATTAATTATTTTTATAGCACAAAATCCAATTGGAGTATTCTAATAATGAAGAAGAAAGCCTGAATATCTCTTTTATAACAACAATTCATTGATTAGGTGTTCTGTTTTTTACAATAAGTTGAAGGCTGACCTACTTCAAAAACATTCTCTTGGCATTTTTTTATTTTCATCCGTAGGGAATGCTATGTATATCCTAGCACAATAAATTGTTTCCCAGGTGCTCATTTTTTTTCCCTGCATATAACATATTGATGTTATTTTTGCTCTTCAGCAAGGAACAAGTATGGGACCATAGCAACAAGTGTTACCTTCTTTGGATATGCATCTAAGAATCTGTTCTGAATGCATTTCTAGACCTCAGACTGGCCGGATGTCTTATTGGAAGAGTGCTTAGGGTCTGAACTCAATGCCTACATCCCATACTAATCATGGAATGGCTTGGGTCAGAAGGGATGTTGAAGTTCATCTAGTTCCAATCCCCCTGCCATGGGCAGAGACACCTTCCACTGCTCAAAGCGTCATCCAGCCTGGTTCTGAATGCCTCCTGGGATGGGTCATCTATGACTTCTCCAGGCAATCTGTACCGGTGCCTTACTTACCATCCTCACAGTAAAAGATTTCTTCCTAATACTAATTTAAATACCCCTTCTTTCAGCTTAAAGCCATTACCCCTCATCCTATCCCTGCATTCCCTGATAAAGAGCCCATCTTTCCTGCAGGCCGACTTTAAGTACTGGAAGGACTTAACGCAAGCTGATAACATGCAGGAGGTAGAGAACACTTTGAATTGTTCAGGGGAAACTGAATGTTCTCTGCTGAACTTGAAGGTTACAGTAGCAAAAAATGAATACAGGAGTGAGGTGGGAGTAGGGGAGGAAGAGGCAGAGAGGACATAGCAAACCTTCTCCTGGATACTAGAGCTTGTGCAAATCACAAACCAGGATGAATTTGCAAGCACCAGGGGGATCCCTGGCTGTTCTACATTCTCAGTGTTCTTGAGTTCTGTTATGTACATACTGTAACGAAAGGGGATTTTCTAGTTGATTCTCTGACCTTGAAATACGGACCTCTGGGTTACACTGTAATTCCTGTTACATATAGGATTTGGACCAATATTTTTTCTAATATTTTGCACTTCTATTTCTCTTATAAAATGAAGTTAATAGTTTGCCAGTATCATAATTTAGATTACACAATTTTGCAAGCATCTATGTCTGCATTTACAAGATGGTCTTTCACAGCACACTCCTGTGATTTCAGCCTGCTTCTTCATAGCCAGCAATGTGAGATGTGTTGCCAAGCACCATTATCATTTCAGTGCCATCCCTGTCATCTTGTGTACTTGCTGTCTCACAGAGAGGTTGCAGGAGACTCAGTCCTCTCTCAAAGAATGTTCTAGTTCCTATTGCTACAGAGGAATAGTCAAAGGCTCATAAGAATGATAAAATAGTTGAATATTGTATATTTTTTTCCTGTAATAATTTAAGTCTGCCCATAGTGTTTAGTAGTTAGACATTACTATAACCACTGTTTTCATCTTTTCCCCTTGATCGCCATAGGCTGCCAGTGATCTAGCGTGTATAGTACCAGAGAGCCTCAGAACTTTGATGTGCACAATCAAGGTGGGGACCTTTACTCTTTCCCTAGTGAGATATGATAATGAACAAGTATGACTGAGGCTCTTCAAAGCTCTCTCTACTCTTTTTCATGCATTGCCCTTGCAGCTTTAAGGTCACCCTGATCTGCATATGAAACACCCGTAATTGTCCTTACACAATTTGTTCTGTTGAGAATAATTGAGATAAGAATAACAGGAAATTGCTAGATATTGGCAATAAAGTCATTTATTGTAATTGATTGTACAGCATGCTTTATGTTATTATAAGGTTTAATAGTCAGAAGCACATAACTAAGTCATCTCTAGCTGTGGAGAACCATGAACAATATGCGCCATAAAAATAGGAGCAGCTGTAGTCATTGATGTTCTCTGATCTTCTAAATGCACACTGGAAATTGTATTATCTGAGATAACAGAAAGGGAAATGTCTTGTTTCAGAAATATTATGAACATAATCAGATTTGTGAAACCAAATAGTTTTAGCAATACGGGACACTGTGCAGTGAGAGCAGAGAAATGGTTTTATGAATTATAACTCACTACTCAGTAAATAGCATAAAATAAACCACAAGGACTTCATCTTTCACTGCTAGTGTGATTCCTATTCTTGACAATCCAAAATAACTTCAGATTTCTCTGGTGTTATACATAGGAAATATCAAATGGGGAGAACACTTAGCAGAGTGGCTTCAAAGTAGGCAGTTGCACTCTTAAGTAACATTGAAAAGAAGAACTGAATGGAAATAAATTAAGTCATTGAAAATCTGCTCTAAGTATGCCTTCCTCAATGAAGTCATTATATTCCCATATTATTCATATGCAACTTCTTTGTGTATTTTAATTGCTGTTTTCCAAGTCCTGGTTTTGATCCCCCCATCAAGGGGAAAACCAGTTAGTTATTTTTCCTACTGGAGAAAAATATTAGATATTCATATACATTAAGTTGAAAAGTTACTCCTTTAAGTCAAAATACAACCCTTAAAGATAGTGCTGGGCTGTGCTGAGTCATAATGCTTAAGAATATTTGTCTGTATAGGCCAACTATGTATTCATTATAGAGGAGCATAAAAATTTGTCTGAAATTGCAGCTTTGAGGCATATCTAACATGCATTTCGTGTGCTGAGTTACGCAACTGAGACACTGATTTTGCCGAACCAGTGGGCTGCATATTAGCTATCTGTTGGCTGTGACAATATGCTCTGAGGTGTACAAAAACAAACACAGAATATATCCTCATTTTACCAACATAATTTCTGCTTGATGTGTTTGTCTCTGCATTTTCACTTCTAACTATTATTTAACAGTAAGCGGGAATTGTATTGAAATGCTCCCTTTCACCAAGAACCATTTAATGCTGTTCCAGATCACCATTTCTCTCACATTATAATCACATTTTTTTCCGTAACTCATCTGTACTGGTGGACTGGAAGTTATCGCCTCCATATCCTCCTCCTCTTTCTGTTGTGATATGGTTCCTTGCTTTCTCCCATGGTGTCCATTGTACTGGAAGGGAATTCTTCACTGATGTCCACAAAGTTACCTCAGTGATCTTCTTTCAGTTACTTCGCTGCTCCTTAAAACTCAAACTGCAAACTTCTATACGCTTAGTAGAAGTTAAGCCTCATATGTTGGGCTGTCTCCATACCATAAAAATAAAATCTGTCTCATTGCTGTCTCTATTCAGCAACATTCTGGGGCAAACAGTTTTCTCCCTATATAGTTACGTACATGCAAAAAGTGACATGGACTCTGTCGTAAGAGACAGCCAGGACATGCTCAGCTGTGTTAAAAATATACCACCTAGCTCTTTATGTCAGTCTGTTTTTGTCAAATATAATTCTCATTTATTCCTTTTCCTTTTTAAATAAACATTAGCTTTAATAAAACAGTGATCTAATGTTCATGCCATTGAACACTGTATTTTCTTTCTCGAGAATATTGTTAATTTATAAGCCATGATTTGGATCCTTAGCTACTTGGAAGATTAACAAGAAAAAAGGAGCAGAGCAACTCCTCATCCGTATACTATTTACAAATATGTTAAAATAATTGCCACATTAGAACATCTGAATCAATCTGGAGGCCTATACAGCGATAATTTTACATTAGGCTCTTTAAAGATACTTTAAAAGACATTTGGGATGTAGGAATGCTAAAAGGATATTTAAAGATAATTTTGTATCACTTAAGGGCAGAGAGACAGAAAGTCTATAGTTTATAACCTTGATATTATTCAGTCAGATTCCCTATGAGTTAGATGAGGTGAGTAGAAATGTAAAATGAGATTCTGGAGTTTGAGCGAGGAGTTGTAGCATGTTATTTATGCTCGTGGCACACAAAAAAAAAAAGGGGGGGGAAAAAAAAAAAGGAGGCATTTCTGCTGTGTCAGACTGCTCCAGTCAAAATATTTACAAGGCTGTTTTGCAAAGAACTTCTTGATGAAGGTGAAATCTAATTTGGTGTATTTTACATTCCTGTATCACACTTCACAATTTTTTTCAATCCAGTAAGACTTCCTAGTGAAGGATTCCGAGCGATGTACAGTTGCACCAATTAAAAGAGGAAGGTTAAAGAGAACATATCCCCACTAAAGTTCAGGAATATTTACCTCATATCAACAGACAAGGAGAAGGCTGAGGTACTTAACAAATTTTTTTGCCTCTGTCTTCTCCGATAAACGCTCTCCTCATCCCTGCTGGGTCATAGGACACCAAGATGGTGATCAGGGGGTAAACCCGCTCCCACAGTAGAAGAGGATCAGGTTCATGACCACCTGAGGAACCTGAAAATATATAAGTCTATGGGACCTGATGAGATGCATCCCAGAGTCTTAATGGAATTGGCCAATGTGGTTGCCAAGCCACACTCCATGATATCTGAAGAGTCATGGCAATCAGGAGAAGTCCCTGCTGACTGGAAGAGGAGTAACATTGTGCCCATTCTTAAAAAGGGTAGAAAAGACGACCCTGGGAACTACCAACCTGCCAGCCTCACCTCTGTGCCTGGGAAGATCATGGAACAGATCATCCTAAGAAGCCATGCTAAACCACATGGAGGACATAGAGGTGATTAATGGCAGCCAGCATGGCTTCACCAGGGACAAATCCTGTATGACCAACCTAGTGGCTTTCTACGATGGAGTGACCGCAGCAGTGGACACGGATTAACCAATGGATGTGATCTATCTAGACTTCTGTAAAGCCTTTCACACTGTCCCCCACAACATCCTTCTCTCTAAATTGGAGAGGTATGGACTTGATGGGTGGATGGTTCAGTGGATAAGAAACTGGATGGATGGTCATATTCAGAGAATAATGGTCAATGGCTCAAAGTCCAGATGTAGATTCAAGTGGTGTCCCTCAGGGGTCTATACTAGGACCAATGCTGTTTAATATCTTCATCGATGATATTAAAAGCAAGATTGAGTGCACCCTCAGCAAGTTTGCAGATGACACCAAGCTGAGTGGTGCATTTGCCGTACTGGAAGGACAGCATGTCATGCAAAAGGACCTGGACAGGCTGGGGAAGTGAGCCTGTGAGAACCTCATGAGGTTCAACAAGGCCAAGAGCAAGGTTGTAAACCCGGGTTGGGGCAATCTCCATTTTCAGTACACGGTGAGGGATGATGTGACTGAGAGCAGCCCTGCAGAGAAAGACTTGGGGGTGCTGGTCAATGAGAAGCTTGACATGAGCCAGCAATGTGTGCTCACAAGCCAGAAGGCCAACTGTATCCTGGGCTGCATCTAAAGAAGTGTGACCAGCAGGTCAAAGGATGTGATTCTACTCCTCTATTCCTCTCTTGTGAGGCCTCATGTAGAGCACTGTGTCCAATTCTAGAATCCTCAGCATAAGAAGGATATGGAACTGTTTCAGCTACCTTTTATTAATATTTTTAACCAAACAATTCTCACTGTTGGATTACCAAATGCATACAAATATGCAACAAAAACATTGGCCAAAAATGATTCCTTACAGCTAATAACATAACCAAGTATTAAGCTAAGCGCAAAGAGGAAAAAAATTATTCTCTTTAATACACAATACAAAGTCTTCCATTTTTAAGGTCTTTGGAAGCTTTTTACTTTCACTTCTTGCCATTATAAAATCTACCCATAGAGCTGCTTAGTGTGCTAAGGGCACAACTACATTAAATACCTCGTGCTAGCACATCAAGTTTAGAAACACAGAATCATTTAGATTGTAAAGGACCTTTAGATCATCAAGCCCTACCATTAATCTAATACTGCTAAGTTCACTGCTAAGCCAAGCACCTCAGCACCACATCTACACATCTTTTCAATACACCTAAGGACAATGACTCAACCATTTCACTGGGCAGCCTGTTCCAATGATTGGCAACCCTTTCGGTGAAGGCACTTTTCCTAATATCCAGTCTAAACCTCCTCTGCTGCAACTTGAGCTTGTTTCCTCTTGTCCTATTACTTGCTACTTTGGAGAAGAGAACAACACCTGCATTGCTACAACCTCCTTTCAGGTAGTTGCAAAGACCAATAAAGCCTCCTCTCAGCCATCTTTTCTCCAGACTAACATAATTCCAGTTCACTCAGCCTCTCCTTGTAAGACTTGCGCTCTTGACCCCTCAGCCAGCTTCATTGCCCTTCCCTGGACACACTCTAGTACTTCAAGGTCCTTCTTGTAACGAGGTCCCAAAACTGAACACAGTAGTTGAGGTGCAGCCTCACCAGCACCGAGTACAGGGGGACAATCACTTCCCTAGTACTGCTAGCCACACTATTTCTAATAAGGCTGAGAGGAAGAAGAAAGCAATTCTAGTCTTAAAAGGGAATATTCTCTTTTATTTTGTTTGTGTGGGGTTTTTTGGTTTTGGTTTGTGGTTTTTTTTTTTAATCTGGGTCTATCTTGGATAGATCTTCAGTCATTAGATTAAATGACAGGATGGTAAAATCCAGTGGAGTAGAGTAGCTGCTCAACTGAACAGTTCTTATCACCATACTCCGGTTACCTTCTGAACAACATGCTTTTAACTGCCCTGGGGTGACTGAGCAAGTCACAACTCTAACTTTTAAACAGCAGCAGCCATTCCTAGAGACACGTCAAAACACACTTCACAGATCCTTCCCCCAAAGACAATTTCTTTTGCAGGTTGTGATTATTTTGGTGCCAGAAGCCCCTTCTGGAAGGGATTGTGCCATCTTCACATGGACAGAAAGTTCCTATCTCCTCTCTTGTCCTTGCCTCGTACACCCCCTGCACCATTCAAGAGGCAGGTCACTGTTTGGGAAGGGAGATTAAAAGCCAATCAACATTCCAGTCCTGTTACTAACTTCATGGCAAGAGTAGAGGGTGGAGATTGTCTGTCTTAACACCTGTTTTAAAAGCACTTTGCTTTCCTGGCATGGTATGGACTTTAAAAAAGCCAAGAGTTGTTGTTGTTACTAACAACTCACAGTATAAACACACTTGGCCTGATTTTCCTCTTGCTCACAATAGGCTTCATGCTTGTTTAAGTCTGGATTGGGATGCAATAAACAGGCTTTCTGCAATCAGTGCCAGGGGAGGCCCTGAGAGGTTATGTACAAGAACCTTCAGAAGAAAAGGCAGCAGGAATAAAACAGAAAACATCTCAGTTAAGTGCTCCTTTCCTTGAAGGCTGAGCATGGAATCAAAATGGATGAAGGCATCGAGTGCTCCCTTAGCAAGTTTGCAGATGACACCAAGCTGGGTGGAAGTGTCAATCTGCTGGAGGGTCGGGAGGATCTGCAAAGGGACCTGAACAGGCTGGACTGCTGGGCAGAGACCAACGGCATGAGGTTTAACAAGGCCAAATGCCGGGTCCTGCACTTGGGGCACAACAAGCCTAAGCAGAGCTACAGACTAGGAGAAGTCTGGCTGGAAAGCTGCCAGGAGGAGAAGGACCTGGGGGTGTTGGTTGACAGCCGACTGAACATGAGCCAGCAGTGTGCCCAGGTGGCCAAGAAGGCCAATGGCATCTTGGCCTGCATCAGGAACGGTGTGACCAGCAGGTCCAGGGAGGTTATTCTCCCCCTGTACTCGGCACTGGTGAGACCGCACCTCGACTACTGTGTTCAGTTCTGGGCCCCTCACCACAAGAAGGATGTTGTGGCTCTGGAGCGAGTCCAGAGAAGAGCAACGAAGCTGGTGAAGGGGCTGGAGAACAAATCTTATGAGGAGCGACTGAGACAGCTGGGGTTGTTCAGCCTTGAGAAGAGGAGGCTGAGGGGAGACCTTATTACTCTCTACAACTACCTGAAGGGAGGTTGTGGAGAGGAGGGTGCTGGCCTCTTCTGCCAAGTGACAGGGGACAGGATGAGAGGGAATGGCCTCAAGCTCCTCCAGGGGAGATTTAGGCTTGAGATTAGGAAAAAAATCTTCAGGGAGAGGGTGGTTAGGCATTGGAACGGTCTGCCCAGGGAGGTGGTTGAGTCACCGTCCCTTGAGGTGTTTAAGGTGAGGGTGGATGAGGTACTTAGGGGCATGATTTAGAGATTGGTGGGAATGGTTGGACTTGACGATCCAGTGGGTCTCTTCCAACCTGGTTATTCTGTGATTCTGTGAAAACAACACCGATTATATAAGCCTTTGCCCTGTATGCTGCTTTGTCGCTTGAGTGAAAAATAGTCTCATTTGGAAAATTATTTTTTCCACAAATGCTTTTTTCCTTTTTAGTGTGTCAAACTGCTTATGATACAGCTGGAACTAGGTGTACACCAAAGAGAGTCTGCTGACATGCTTTGATCAGAAAAAAGGCCAAAAGAAAGAAGAAAATAAAAGAAAGGAGACGTGGCTAATCAGCTTGTGTTCTGAAACACTATTCTGTAAAGCATTAAGATATTTGGAGAGGAAAAAAAATACCCCAACAACCCCTATCAAGTTCTAAAATCAGTCTCAGAGGTTATAAGCTTTAATGTTCTGCGAGTCACAGGAGGCCCTTTAGTTTGGCCTTGATCCTTTTGAGTAGCTGGAAATGAAAACATGGTGCAGAAGCTGTGGCTTCAATTGGACAAAATATTGGAAAAAAGATTGATAATTCTTCATTGTTAATGAGAAAAAAAACAAGTACTTTAGAAGAATGTCATCCCGTCTTGCTAGCTGATGTCAATAGAGCCATCACACATATCTAAATGTTATAAAATTCAGGGTAACTCACAAACAAGTTTTGAACATTTTTCCTCTGACTGCTTCAGAGTTGAAGCTCAATCTTTCCCTTCTCTTAGTTAAATAAGTTTTTGATGTTTTCCTCTCAACTGTTTAACTCATCAACACGCCCCCCCCCCCCCCCCCCCCCCAAAAAAAACAAAACAAAAAACAAACCCAAAACCAAAAAAACAATTAGGAAAGAAGGTGCTGGGTTTTTCTTTTTTATGTTTTGGTTATTCCCTGCCTCTAGTTTACAAATTACACCAAGAACCAAAGCAGCTGCTTCTGAAGTCACTGTTATCCCGTTGGGTAACGTTGCCCTAATATTGTCTCAGAGAAGGGGTCTCTAAGCTTACACTGGACAGATAATACTAATTTAGGAGAGGACATACAAGAATGAGCTTAAATATCAGTTTCAGTTCTCATTCAACTGAACATGGCTTGTTGTATGTGTGGATATTTAGGACTATGTAAAGCACCTGTGCCTTTACTTTGTTCCTTTCCACTTAAGACAGTTTATTGTTTGAAGGGCAGAAAGAGGTTTGGATTAAAAAAATCCACAACAACAAACATCCACACAAGGAAAATAACACAGTCTCTATTCTGTTCAACTATATTCTGATACTGCCACCAGCCTGCATGATCAACACAAGGAACAGGTGGCCTTAATTCGTAAGTTAATGTGATGATTGACAATCATGTCAGCCTGGGTCTTGGGATGGTCAAGTTCAACAGCCGTATGATCAGAATAACAGCAATGTTTATGCAGTAACTGTGCACTGAGGCTCCATATGAAATATCTGAATTTTGCAGTCTACAGCAAATACTTTGCAAACATTCCTCCACTTTACAATAGGACTCAGAAAAGGGCCAGAAACATGATTTTTTTTTCTTTTAAATGATCATTACTCTAGCCTCAAGTAATCAAATCTCTTCCAGTTAAAAGATATTTCCTTTCCTGTATTCAGAGAGAAGTAGATTCAGTTGTTTCCTTCCTACAGGCTCAAAAAGAAGTACTTACCTAGCAAAGAGCATTAATAGCTGGGAAGAGTCAGTGTATTTATTTGAAAGTATCTTTGCATTAAGCTACTTGTAATTTAAATACTGTATCAGTTACTATGATATACTACTATTATTTTAAATATAATGTAAAATACACAGGCTACAATAACACTTTTAGAGCAGGAGCTCACAGCTAGTGTTACATCATTGCAACGTGAAGTGCAATTTGATATGAAGTGGGAAACTGAGCTCAGCTCTCCATCAATGCCTTAGATGTTGCTCAAAGATAAGACTGGTATGAATCAGGTCTCCTTTTTGAGGACAACAGCTCCATCACCTCCAAGCATCAAGACCTCACTCCCTCCCCTCCTCAGCATCAGCCATTGCTGCTGTCTTCTCTGATGATCTGAGAAGCAAGTGGTGTAGCAAAAATGAGCACCCAGAGGCCACTCAGTGACATCCCATTGGCTTTTCACCTCCTGCACCTAAGCAGAGTGACTATTCTCACCATCAGTCCTTAATCCTACTCTATTTGCTTCTGTGCTTTTTTTCCTTCGTCTTCTTTTCCCTCCCTTTTTGTAGATTTTGTTAAATTGAGAAATGTGAGATGCTCTTCACTTTGTAGAATTGTTTAGAAAAACATCCAGGGTCTTTCATGGCTTGCTATTTTATAGGAGAATTTACCAGCAAAATAAAGGACTGACCATTTGCAAAGACTTAAGTAAAAAAAAAGCCAAAGCCACATTCACTACAACAAAAGCCTTTCAGAGTATCATACGTTTCAAATTCTTCAAACGATTTGGTTTTAGAGTCTCTAGTACAACACAATTTTTGCAAGGCTTCTAGCCCAGGTTGCTCACAAAATTGCATAGCTTTGTCTGTTATAATGGAAGGTGTCGGGGAACTTCCCAAGACTCTACTTTCTGTTAGTTTTAACTTTCCAAAACCCTAATAGCTTTATGGATTTTATGCCAAAGATGCAAACTCCCTAGATCCTATTAAAGGTACCTTTGAGAATCTTTCATTTGCAGGCAATTAGAGTCTTGCTGGACCTTGACAGCTAAGATGTCTAAAAATCTTACTGAGTATGGAGACCGTGCACAGATCTTCCTGGTGATTACCTTGTACACTTGCTAGACTACATATCAAGCTGAGTGTGTTCTAGCCTTTCAAAATGCCCTGCAATTCCTAGAGCAGTAAAATACCCGTGCAATTTGGAGACTTCTTTCGCATACAATGAAAGACAGGAAAACTGGTTTTGTGGAAAGCCCTACCTAGTTCGTAGCTTTCCATACACATTTTATTCACCTACCATAAGGTAGTGTAAGCATAGTTCAGATGCAGTAACTTCACATTTTATAGCTAAAAGAGCTGAAATCTCAGCATTTTCAGACACTGAGACTTCGAAGAAGTATTTTGCCCAGAAAACTCAGGCCTTTATTTTGAACTAGTAAGAAGAACGTGCAAAAGTCATTATTGGCATTTTTACCAACAAAGACATAGATCATAGGAAACCACCATAGAATACTAGCATTATAGATCTGCAGACCTTCTGAGCATTGTGGCAATGAAGCTGCAAGGAAAAAAACAGGGATACTTCCAATCTGTAGTTCTTACAGCCATTTATTTCAGGAATTAAGACTTCAGAAGTGTTTCTTATTGTAATGAAAAAATATATATACTCCCTTGAACACATATGCCTTGTTTCTAACTCTTGTGCATGAAAACACTGAGTGTTCCAATCAGCAGTTTCAAAGTATATGGTCACCACGACTTTCTGCTGTTTGGGATGGGCAATAGATACACAGTTATAGTGACTACTGACAATGCTTTTAGCTTATAAAAAGAAATGGCAAGTGAATGGCAAGGTATTTTCTCTTATAGATGACTCTTCTTTGAGGAGATACTAAGTAATTTCAGATAGAATAATTGGAGCACTTCTGCTACAGGGGACATTGCTTTTCAGCATTGTGTTTGGCAGAAAACCAGGACAATGATTAGGTATTCTTTTCTAGGAAAAATTAAGGCAGTTGCTTGAAATTACACCTTAACATTTTACCCACGAGGATAATACTACTACCATCTGTAGATCTCTTCAGATATGCAGCTGGAAAATTCCGTAAATAGATTTTATAAAGAAAACCCAAAACCTTTCAGAGATAATTAGCCCTCCTCCATAATTCTTTCTTTTCTGTGTTAGATGAGAAAAATAATAACATGTTTTAGTTACCGTCAAGCAAATGTGTAGTATTATGCAAGTAGTATTCTCATGTTCTGATCTTAATTGAGTATCATCACATCTCAAAACAAAATTTTACAGGCATTGAAAAAATATGGAAGACAGCAGTCCTGTGAATCTGGAGCTGCACATTCTCAGCTAATGTGGTACAAAAGGCAAGTTTGGAATGCCTTTGATTAAGTCTATCCTTAATTATTGAATATGGTAGTATAAATCTGGGAGAGTGATGATGTGCTCAGGTCTGCAGCATTACCCATACTTTTCATTTCTAAGCAGGTCATTGTATGGTTAGTTTTTCAAATCACATTAATTAGCAGAAGTTATGATCGACTCCACAGAAGTCTTACTTGCAAGGGAGCCAGGCATGCTAGTTTGCAAATGAGCTGTCAGCAGCTAAGCTAGTAAATTGTTTTGGGGGATTTTTGGCAATTCCACAGGGGAAATAACTAACTTGCTTAAACAGTCTTAATTGAAGGATCTTAAGAAATGCTGCACCAGCAAAAAAAACCTATCAGCAACAACCCAGGCACTGTGCTCAGAAATGCCTTAATTAGAAGCAGTCATGTAGTCTTTGAAAATTGTTCTGGATTTCAAAGAAAGATCTAGAGCTAAATCTGAACCAAATTTGATATTTGTATACTTTCAAAAGTATAGGAGTATTCAAATTTGAAGCCAGACACAAGCAAGTGGCTTATCTATTTAAATAAAGCATGACCTTTTTTAATACTTATAGTGCGACTGCCAAGGATAGGAGTTTTAACTGAGTGAAGGGGAGAGATTCTTACTCTCTTGATCAAAGTAGATTACATTGTATTTTACTTATATGTTTGTTATGTTAGCATTTCATGCTTTATTATAATGATAAAATGCATTGCATGTTGTGTATATATTGCTCTGTAACAAGAAATTATCTATATATATCAATATAGAAGGGTTTAGTTTACACCCAAGTCAATTTTTTGGGTAGTTCACAATAAGACTCTCCTTTCCAGCAGATAAAAAGAAAATGTAAATAACTAGCTTTTAGATGAGTGCATGTAAGAGGTGCCTGGTAAAATAAATCCAGAACCAGCAATCAGCAGTGCCTTTCCGAGAATATTTTTTCCCTACTTAATTTCTTTCAGACTTTCTTACCTCCATGAAGGGGAATGTAATATTTTTTTTACTCCTTACTCCAAATACGTAATAAAAAACTTCACTTTTTCTAGGACTTCCATTTAAGGTTACTAATGTAGCCTCATTTGGTGTTAGATAAGTCTTGATCTAATTTTAGTAAATTGCTGGAAAATTGTTATCTCTAGAAACATACCTGAAAGGCAAGCCCCATGTTAGGTCACAGATTCTTCAATGAGGTTCACAGCACACAAAGGGCCTTAGCCCTCTCAAAACCAGAAGTTTGCTCTTCATTTACAGTGCAATCTGCAGAAGTTCTCAGGGAAAGCAATGAAATAGCCATTAATTCTCATGACTTCCCCCATGTCATTACAGCATGCAACTGGGGAGCACATCCGCAGAAACACAAGTCATGTCTTATGCTTTTTGTAATGTAAGATGACTTTTAAGGGAAGATAAGAGAAATATTGCAGCTGTGACAAAGATTTACAAAGTTGAATGGTTACTCAGATATTAAAAATAAACGCTAATTTCTAAGATAGTGGGACAACTGCATCCTAGGCAGTTCTTCATCTTCCTCTGAAATCTCACAAAGACAGATTGTGTGACTGTTTTCTATTTTTATAACACAAACTGTGATCCAGAACACAATTTCCCTTAAATTTGCAGAAATGGACTGCTAAAAGTATACTTGCTTAAAATGTTTTCAAGCAAGAACTAAGTCCTGTGTCTAGGATCCATACCACTGATTTATGAGGTTTTTATCATCTATCATCGACAAAATGACTGCAATAACTTAATTTCTTTGTGAGGTGAAAAGCCCTTCCTTATTTGGAAGAAAAAAAGAAAATATTATTTTCATTGAAATGTATCTCCAGGGCACACTACTAGAACTCAAAATAATTTTTTAACAAACAAATATCAATTACTCTACTGACCACTTTCAAAATCCATCATAAAAAGTCATTCTTATCAAATTATTGATACCCATTCAAGAGTTATGTGCACAGTAATTAAATTTAAACTTCAAAGCTTGAAGAAAAACCTTGCATAACCTTGGAGAGTCCAGCTCTTCATATTATCAACTATAAATATAAAAACGAAAACAAGAAGTACTATTGTACTGCTTGTCCTGCAGCTAAATTAAATGCAGAATCAGATACTGAATTAGTAAATCCAGTGACATCAACATATTGTCTCCAAGTTTAGTCAGAGATGATCATCAGGAGGCAGCAATTTAATTCCTGTCTCAATAGAAACAGAAATAGGATTTGCAAACATCTTTTTTTTTTTTTTAAAATTGCTAGGAAAAATACCCCAAATCAGCAAAAAGAAAACAAAAAAAATCTAGGCATGAAAATCTCTTACTTATGGTTTCCAAAGAAGCATGTTTGTTATGAGTTTTAGCCTTAATTAAAACAGAGATGCCATACACGCTCCAGAGAAAAATACATATGCTCATCTGAACTTCTAACTCTTTGATTCAAAGGACAATATCTTGACATTAACCATTGAATTATAAAAGCAAAAATGGTCAACGCTACCACCAAAACCCCAGTGTCACTTTAGCGTGATTTTCAGCTAAGACAAGTATGGCTGGCTGAGAACAAACTACAAAAAGATGCCTCTTTTTGCAACACAAAATGAGCATTGATGAATGAGGTTCTTCACTACTACAATAGTAAACTGAAATCCTGAAACAAATGACTGGGGCACTGCCAGTGTGAAGAAAGGACTGTGAAAGCATCCACAAGTAGCAATCATTAATTAGAAATATTTTTGTTTCTGTTTGGTTTTGTTGTTGTTATTTGAAATAAAAAATTATTTTCTATCTTAAGAATTTTTAGTGTTGTCTCGTATAAACCCACATTTTGCAGAGAGGCGATTTAGGCGTAGTCTTAGCCTGGCTGAATCCAGAAGCACTAGAAACATGAATCCACCACTACCAGACACCCAGAGGGCAGGAACCACACAGATGGCAGTACTAGAAGCTTCCTGTGTTTTCCTACCCCTCAGAAAATATAAAACCAACAAACAATTTTTAACAAATTCATATTGCTTATTGATTCCAACATATTCCAACTTCATTTTCTCTGCTCACCAACAGATCTTGAGCACCCAGTATAACATCCCAAATAATAATAATGAAGTATTTTTCACTTCCAAAGCATCATTGACAGTAGTAAATCACGGAACTCTAGCTCCTGAACATCAGCATCTTTGTCTTTTCTGTCCTGAGGATCTGCTCTCAGTTAAAAGTAAGTAACTGAGAAAGGTAGACTGATAAATTTTGGTGAATGTTTCAGAGGTATAAAATCTTTGCCTAAACATCTGGGATCTTCAAAACCACTATACTGTAGGACTTCCCTTTTCCTGCATGACTCTTCATTATTAAAATCCAGGAAGCACTGCTTTGATGAAAGCGGCACAACGCTTATATTACTGTGATCACCGAGCTGCATTTCAGTATTCAGAAATATTTCATTATTTCTAGAAAATGAGTCCAAGAAAACTAAGGAGCACAGTATGGTTTAACTGACTCTTTAGTCACTCAATTCAGCTGTGGGCATCACATGGACAGAGTTGCTGTCTTTTCTAGCTCCAAATGTTTCTAGATCTGAGTAGGAAAAGCAGCTCTAGATGAGATCTGAACGCCAACCAAGTTTAGTGCCCTCCAGATTTTGCCTGATAAATACCAACTAGGTTATCTATACATTTCTACGTCATTCAGGAACAAAAGGATCAATATGAGCTGAAGAAAGTAGTGACCATTTTCAACCTTAATTTAGATTTCATTTTATCTGATCTATAGCGGTAGGATGAAATGATCAGATACTTCTTTTGTTAGCACGACATTCAAGTGTTCACATGCCATTTCATTTTGAGAAAAGTGAGTGAATAAAGGCAAGAGTCATATACAAATGGATTGCCTCGTTTCAAGGCAGTCCCCTTCTAGTACTGATTAGCCCAGAGGTAGCTCCAAATGAAGGTAAAGATTTTGCAAAGGCATTGCCAAAAGCCTGTTGTAAAGGTCACGTATGTGAAAGATGTCTGGACCCAATGACATTTCATCCACACAATCCATAATGGATTTGACTAGCACTTTTGAATACAAAAAATGCAGTATGTAACTGATCTCACATTTAATTCCTACCAACTTGTCTGCCCAAGCTAATAAAAACATAAAACTGGAAACAAATGAGCATGCCAGGACAGCAGCAAGCTGAGTAGATTTGCAGTTTTTATTTTGACTTGTAGTGAGTTTAACAGGATAGTTACTGCAGACTTTAAAAGAATCGCTGAGCTTTGGATAAAATTTGCCAAGCTTTACATTACACAAATAAAAAATAATTTGGTTATAGTTTAGAAACAGACCAAAGAGGATGTTGTTTACTGGAAGCTTGAATAATTTCATTCTTTAATACTTTCTTTGCTATTGGTTGGAACAGAACAACATAAAGCTGCATTTATGGAGGCTGGCTGTTTGCTGAAAATCTAATAGTTCCTTCAAATTCTGGTTCATCATCATATTGTTGCATTCTGCATATTAAACTACAATTACCCTCTTTCCATGGTTCAGCTATATTAATTTCTGGCTGACATTGGTGTTTGTCTACAGCAGATACACTTCGAACAGTTGTAGTTCCTTGTAGAGCTGTACTATTATTGAGACCGTATGGCCATTATGCTGGTGGTGTTTCCTCTTTTGTCCTCTCTTCTTGACAAATAATTTATCTTCAGTGTGCTAACACTCTTCAGAGCAGGTCTGAAGGCTGGTTTATTTTTATCCCCTGGGATGCTAACAAATAATCAAGAGTATCATTTGAAGAGCATAGGCATTACAAAGGCAAAACCTTAAAAAAGTTCCCCACCCACCCCTTTCCTTCTACATTAATATGAAGACTACAGCACAATCTGAAAATAAACAATGCAAACAGATCATGCAAGTTTGTTCTCTTTTATACTTCCACTTTTTAGTGCTTTAACATTGCCTATTGCTTGAAATCACAAAGAAAATAATTATCTGTCAGAGACACCAATTTCCAAAATTTTTGTTGTTTAACCTGACCCTGTCAAAAGATTTGCTGAATAGAAAAGCATGTAATATGCAGGATTTAAGTTCATGGAACTCCTCAACTAAGCTGAATATGACCACATAGGCTAAAAAAAATTAACTACCTGATATGGGGGCAAGGGAGAAGCAGCTCTGTGGACATGAGAGAGCTGAAGGTGAAAATTTGCTCGTGTCTTTGCTGCAGGACGACAGAATTAACACAATTTAATTTTTTTTTTTGCAGAGTGCAACTGTACAGCACCTTTCCTAAACAACCTTAATTTAATTTTAAAGTCTTGTTTGCAAGTAGTTTGACTATATATTAAGGCTAATATATAACAAATATACAACAGGAGAACAATATACACAACTTAAAATACTAAGTATTTTAAAAAGACTTGTATATTGCTGAGAAAAGCTATCTGGCAGCAACATCCTTCATTTTGAGCACAGGCGGTTATTTTAATCCTTGGTTTGATGCTTTTTCTAGTGCTTTCAGAGTCACATTTCAATTCATGTCAAATTTAACATTTCTAACAAATCTCTACAGCTAGAGCTGCTAAGAAAATGGTCAGAAAATCAGGAAAGAGTGACTTGCACATTGACTGAAATTTGAAATGAACCAGTTGGTAACACACGCAGTCATTTCACAATCTCTGCAGGTGTAGTCCCACAACTCATGACTACCTCAGCTTGTGCCTGGCATAAAGATGGATAAAATTGGTAACCCAGGTGCCCACACAGACGGCTTTGTACAGAGTAAGACTCTATTGGAAAGATTTATCTTGGGCTAGAGAGGTGCATTTGCAGTTCCAAAGCAACAAGAAACTACTATGTAGTTGGTGTAAAGAGAGCATCAGAATGGAAGCAGGCTGAGACAGGCTAAAATAAAGAAAAGAAGGAGTATCTATAACTTATGGATGCAAAAATGGAGATATTCTAATCAAGCATCTGGCAGATACAAACCAGAACCAAGCAATGCTTGCTTTTTAATCCATTTCTCTGCAGGAAGAGCAAATAAAACATTTCTAACTATTCACCCACAGTACTGTAGGTGACATCTCTGGGTGGCTATTGACAACCCTGGATTCCAGATACTGTGGTCTGCTGCAAATGGCTTTCTGTGGCCTATTAGCATAACTTGGTGCCATTGTCATTAGGCAGTCAGTTCAAAGCCAGGACAGAATCCTTCATGCAAACAGGAATGATGAGAACCTGAATGCTCAGGATGAGACGAGGAGGGAGAACAGCCTCTCTCAGAGTGATGCAAAATCAAACCAAGAGATTAAGTCAACACAGAAGAACAAAGTGATAAATAACAGTTGTTTAAGAGGAGGTTTTAAACATTAAAATTACACATTCGTTAATTAGGAGCTAGAGTCCCCAAAGCCTTTTAATTTTGTCGTTGTTTTGTGTGTTTCTCCCCTGGATTGTTTAACTAATCTCCCTATATATCCAAACCTAGTGACGTTTTTTTCAAAAACATATATAGGAATTCCCAGTTAGACAAAATCACTGTCTGCCCTAAGTTTTGCTTTACTTAAAAAGCAATGAATCAAACATGCGCACACACAAAACACATTAAAGCCCTCCAGCCCCTAACAAAACAAGCAATATAAATAGAAACACACAAATAATAGTGGGAATAATGTACTTTTAGATATCATTCCTCGTGCTACATCAGCAGACAGGAATCTGGATGAAAGACAAAAGTAATAGAAAACTAAGGGCCGAAAAGGGAACTTAAAGAAAAGCTAGCTCGCTCATTTTTCTTCCTTCTGTATTAAAAATGTAGACTTTCTTGACTCCTCCTCTGAAAGCCAATAGTATATAGTGGTAATTGCTTTAGCCCTTTGGTTATATCTGGCAAAATCCCACATTCATTAAGTAATCTTTGGCAATAAAGTTTTTTTCATTTTTTTAATTTTTACAGTGAACTATTAATACAAAAAAAGTGAAGCAGTGTAACAGGCAATTCATCTGATTTCACACAGCACATTTTTTTTTCTTCATATGCATTTGATTTATATCCTGTTCCTGCTTTATTTCTCTCTGCAGGATGATTGCTTCTGGATTCCTTATCATCCTGCTTACTTAACAACACAGGGACATTTCCTACAGCTCTCCAGGCATGGCACAACCATAGAAGAATAATAATTTTCCATCATCAGTCATAATATTTTCTACAAGTGTGCATCATTATCTTGGTTCAAGTACAAGACAACTCCAGACCTAACAAAAGCCTTATTTCTGTATTGAGAGAAAAAATCCAACATGGTGTATTAGAAAATATCAGTTTCCTTAACTGTGGTACTGCATAACTATCCCTTTGATTCCCCATCTGGATTGAGTCCACCTCTGGACAAGTGCTTCACTACTTAGCAGCCACACACATAGACTTGTAATCCCTCCAGTTCCAGACCATCCTGGTGGGACGTAGAATGGCAGCAAAACCCTTACCCAAAAAACAAAACCAAAACCAAAACAACAACAATAGTTAAGACAGCCCTTAACTCCTTTTCCAGCATGGCCTGAGGTCAATGCTCCCTTCAAAGTGGAGAAAAGTGACCACACTACGCTCCTCCCTTGTTTTAACCCACTCACCCAGCTATGTCTAGAGGCACCAGGTCCTTGGACTGCACAGAGGGCCTGCTGAGGAGAGTAATCTTTGGGCTGAGGACTTGTGTCTTCTTCAGAGTGTGACTGGTGCCTCTAGTAGGAGAAATTAAAGTCCTACCTTGACAGGTTCAGCTGCTCTTCAGGGATGTATGAACTCATCTTCTCCAGATAGAGACATTCAGTCTTCCAGAGAGTTGCTGGGTAAGAGCTATTGTGTAAAAAGAGGCAGTGGCAAATCCCACTTCAGCCTTCTCTGACTGCACATTTAAAGGTCCCGCTAAGTGCTTTGTGAGGAAAAAAACCCTCAGATTAGGTCAAGAACTGGGAAGAAACATGTCTCAATACCATAAGATAATTTTTAACTTGCTTCTCTTTCAGTATTTTCTTTTTTTAAAATGGATCTAAGTATGAGGATTCGATGGGGACTTGAAGGAAACTGCAGATTGCTCAAGCTGCAGATCCTGGTGCTTTCTATTAGATGGCAGAAGAGAGATTTGTTCCTTAGCGCCTCTGCCACTCCGCACGACTAGCAGAGTCATATCTAGGCTAGTTAATTGTGAGGCTGATGGCACTAACCTTAGTCCCTTTCTGATGATCTGAGAAGTTTTCTTGGCTGCTATGTGGCTCTAGCGGATCAATAACATTCCTTGGCTTCTCGATCCCTGTCTGATGACCAAATCTGGAATATTAGGTTCTGTATTGACTATTTTCAGGTACATAAATACTTTATTGGACCTAAATCTCAGAGCTACACTAAATGAAGGCATCAGTTTAGTATCACCTCTGTAACTAGCCTTTCATCTTGAACATGAGCCAGCAGTGTGCCCAGGTGGCCAAGAAGGCCAATGGCATCCTGGCTTGTATCAGAAACGGTGTGACCAGCAGGTCCAGGGAGGTTATTCTCCCTCTGTACTTGGCACTGATGAGACTGCACCTTCAATACTGTGTTCAGTTCTGGGCCCCTCACCACAAGAAGGATGTTGAGGCTCTGGAGCGAGTCCAGAGAGCAACAAAGCTGATGAAGGGGCTGGAGAACAGGCCTTATGAGGAGCTGAGAAGAGGAGGCTGAGAGGAGACCTTATTGCTCTCTATAACTACCTGAAAGGAGGTTGTAGAGAGGAGGGTGCTGGCCTCTTCTGCCAAGTGACAGGGGACAGGACAAGAGGGAATGGCTTCAAGCTCCACCAGGGGAGGTTTAGGCTGGACATTGGGAAAACATTTTTCACAGAAAGGATCATTGGGCACTGGAACAGGCTACCCAGGGAGGTGGTTGATTCACCTTCCCTGGACGTGTTTAAGGCATGGGTGGACGAGGTGTTAAGGGGCATGGTTTAGTGTTTGATAGGAATGGTTGGACTCAATGATCCGGTGGGTCTCTTCCAACCTGGTTATTCTATGATTCTATCTTAAGCTGGAAAGCTTAGCATTCCCTCATTTGATGAGAGGTCCCTGTCTATTCTTCTAATTTTCTGTCATATCAGATATTTTTACCTCAACCCTCATCTTTTAAACTTGAGGGCTTATGAAATTGAAGGAAAATATAGTAGTGAGGGGTAGAATTTATTCTAATGCAAGTTAATGAACTCTGTATTTTATTCTACAAAAAAAAAGCAATCGATAGGCATTTTTACACGTAGTAAGAGTTCAGCTATGTGGAGATCGCTCAAAAATGGGGCAAGAAAAATATGCGTCAATCCCACCACATGATATTCCAGCCTCATCTCTTGTGCTTGTGTTATCTCCATGTGATTTGCAAAGCAAAATTTAAACATATTGTGCCCTTTCCCTTATGGATCATAGATGCAGGAAAATTGCCTTAGAAAATGTTCTTTTGATATTTTTTTTCCTTTTAGACAAAGGTGCCATGGCCTCTTCTTTCCTCTAGTGGTTTGAGGGCTGTGAAAAGATATTCAGAGAACCCAAGTAGTGACATTGCAGAAAGATGAAGATGAAAATGGAGTTCCTCCTCTTCATCCACAAAAAAAAAAAAAAAAAATCCAGTTTTAACCTCATCTGTCAGCCTAGCTGTTCTCCTACAGATGGAATAAACCAAAAATGACAAAGCTGGGACAAGTATTCCCTTGACTGGAAAACGATCTTCTGAAGGTTTGGTTGCCCTGCAGAATGGGGACTGTCAAAGCGACTGTTGAGGTAGCACACACACTAGCACTTGTTCAGAAAGCAAAATTGCTAAGCTGGCAAATTCCTGAACACCAAGAAAATCTCCCAAAACTTTGATATCTTGAAGTGCCACATTATTCTGCTTCCAAATTGAATCAGCATTTGTTGCTCCAATACATAGGACATCTTTCCAATGAAGTGCCAGCAGAAGAAGTCTGAAGGGAGCACTGGTTGCACAGCCCAGGACAGCCATAAGCAGCTGTAGTTGTGTGCCTCGTCACCCTAGGATCAGCTATAAGGTGCCTACAGCAGCTTTTTACCCTTCTGCCATTCATCTACACTGACAGTGAGCCAAGGTAGCTGCAGACCTCACCAGACCTGAAAGTGACTTGGCCTTGTAGCTTCAAGTGCTAAGATGAATGAATATTGAGGTATATTAGCAATATCATAGTTAATTGCCCTTGTATAAAGCACCCACTCACTGCTTAAGAGTTCTGCATAAGATTCACTACTAACACTTCAGGTTGATTTAAAGCAATGTCCTCACTCTCCCACTTTTTCTAAAGACAAAGTTGCACTGTGGATTATTAGAGCAGAAGCAATTTTGATATTTATATGTGAGGTTGAAGTGTATAAGTGAATGAGAAGAAACTACAAGAAAAGACTGTTGTTGTTGCCCCTATTCAGAAACTAGACAAAAGCATAATTTCAAAAACACAGTCCCAAAAATGTTTGGAAAGGCACTTTAACAGCACACTTCATGCAAATTTTAGGACCATAGAGAAGCACACAACATTGACATTATCTCTACAAACACTGTATTACTATTTTCTTGCCCAACCCTTCAGTTCCTTTGGGTAGAAACTACCCTCTTACCATATTCTAGGAGAAGACCAGGAGTCAGAGTTAGTCAAAGAAGTACAGACAAGAGACTACAGCCTGCTATTCTGCCCAGATGGAAGGACATACCTTTAACGGCTTTCTCATAGGAAGCAGAGTTATGTATATTGCCTTTAGCAAGCTTATTTGACATAAAAACTAGGACTCTCCCTCTTGGGCTTTTGATTCTTGGTAGCAGTACTCAAAGTAAAGCTCTCCTTTTACATTTTCTCTTGTATATTTTTTATTTCATGTACCTGCCACCGGATGCAGATTTTTCATGACAAGCACCTCTGAATCCCTGCAGCAGTCCAGCTACTTCATTTATCAAAGCAGCTTCACATCTTGCATTTTACTGTGATTTGGCAGCACAGCTTTTAGTAAAGTAATAATTGCTGTCATTTCCCATGAAAGGGAATATGGAGGTAACTATTGTTCCAGCTTCAAGTGTAGGTCCAAAGTCTATTCTTCTTTACAAGCCTTCCAAAAGTCTGTATTCTAAAGGCTGTCTATTTTTAGAAAAATTGTGACATTTATTGAGTAGTGATTCAAAGGCTAGGACTATGAAGTTTCAGTGAGCCAGCAGTTCTGTTCTGGAGAGAAGGCTAGACCCCAAATGCTGGCTTTGATTTTACAGACTGTCATTATAATGACTTGCCAGATGTTTAGAGTGCTCTCAAATAAACATGACAAACAGAATTAACATATTATCTGTGGTTCCTATACTTTTCACTATGGCGATCCTATTTATTTATTACATGGCCACAAATAATTTCCAGTAAATTGCATTGGATAAGAATTAATGCATCACCCTAGTTGCACAAACACACAGCGATTCTTTAACAACCTGATTTAAATGTTTTTATGTGCACAAAATTTATTCCTTCTGTCAGCATCACCCTGCACTTCACTAGATAGCTGAAGTGATAATCTGACTGCTAACTAGAAATTATGAGAAGTTCCTGATAGTCTGCATGATAGAGGTATTCAAGACAACTTATTTTCCTTGCCTCAAAAAATCGGGCATTTTTGTATCCAATGCAGTGACAGGTTGTGAATCTGCATTACATTAATACTAACAGAACAGAGAGCCCTACTGCAGATGGCACTGAATACAGCAGAGAGCAAAGACGATATCCTTGTCTCCAAATGTTGTAATCCCAGGACAAGGTAAAGTACAGGGATACAGACAGATGTGCAGCATTTCAGCAAAATGGAAGAAAAATGTGTGACCACAACAAATTTGTTCCCAGTACAACAGTAGCCAAGCAGCACTCTGTTCTTTTTATCACAGCAAAAGAGAATTCCTTATGACTGACCGAAGTTCCCTGATTTTTAATGCTCTGGACTTGCATTAAGGATCACTTGCTTCAGATATAGTTTCAATACAGACTGGCCATCAAAACTCCTGAGATATTTAGAATCATAGAATTGGGGAATCATAGAATAGTTTGGGTTAGAAGAGGCCTTAAAGATCATCTAGTTCCAATCCCCCTGTCATGGGCAAGGCCATCTCACTAGATCAGGCTGCCGAAGGCCCCATCCAACCCAGCCTTGAACATCACCAGTGATGGGGCATCCACACTTCCCAGGGCAACAAGTTCCAGTGTCTCACCACTCTCATGGTAAAGAAATTCTTCCTTCTATCAAGCCTAAATATGACCCTCTCCAATTTATACCTGTTCCCCTTTGTCATATCACCACAAGCCTTTATGAATAGTCCCTCTCCAGCTTTCTTGTAGGCCCCTTTCAAGTACTGGAAGGTTGCTATATGATCACCTCGGAGCCTTCTCTTCTCAAGACTGAACAAGCCCGACTCTCTCAGCCTGTCCTGATCATCCTTGGAGCCCTTTTTTGGACCCGTTCCAACAGCTCCATATCCTTACTTTGAGGATTCGAGAACTGGACACAGTACTCCAGATGAGATCTCACAAGAGAGGAATAGAAGAGCAGAATCACTTCCCTTGACCTGCTGGCCATGCTTCTTTTGATGCAGCCCAAGATATGGTTGGCCTTCTGGGCTGTGAGCACACATTGCTGGCTCATGTCAAGCTTCTCATCAACCAGCACCTCCAAGTCTTTCTCTGCATGGCAGCTCTCAATCATGTCATCCCCCATCGCTTACTGAAAATGCCCCGACCCGGGTTTACGACCTTGCACTTGGCCTTGTTGAACCTCATGAGGTTCTCACAGATCCACTTCTCCAGGTTGTCCAGGTCCTTCTGCATGACATGCTGTCCTTCCAGTATGGCAACTGCACCACTCAGCTTGGTGTCATCTGCAAACTTGCTGAGGGTGCACTCAATCTTGCTGTTGATATCATCAATGAAAATATTAAGCAGCACTGGTCCCAGTATAGACCCCTGAGGGACATCATTTGTCATGGATCTACATCTGGACTTCGAGCCATTGACCACTACTCTTTGAATATAACCCTCCAATCAGTTTCTTATCCACCATGCTCTCCACCCATCAAATCCATATCTCTCCAATTCTGAGAGAAGGATGTTGTGGGGGACAGTGTGAAAGGCTTTGCAGAAGTCTAGATAGATCACATTCATTGGTTTACGCATGTCCACTGCTGTGGTCACCCCATCATAGAAAGCCGCTAAGTTGGTAATACGGGATTTACCCCTGTTGAAGCCATGCTGGCTGCCATTAATCACCTCTATGTCCTCCATGTGCTTCAGCAGAGCTTCTGGGAGGATCTGTTCCATGATCTTCCCAGGCACAGAGGTGAAGCTGACAAGTTGGTAGTTCCCAGGGTCGTCTTTTCTACCCTTTTTAAGAATGGGCACAATGTTACTCCTCTTCCAGTCAGCAGGGACTTCTCCTGATTGTCATGACTTTTCAGATATCATGGTGTGTGGCTAGGCAACCACATTGGCCAATTCCATCAAGACTCTGGGATGCATCTCATCAGGTCCCATAGACTTATATATGTTCAGGTTCCTCAGGTGGTCAATAATCCATGCCCCAAGAATTGCCTTTCCTTCTTTAAATTCATTTTTAGTTTATTTATATCAGGTTAAGATTTAGTGGAGGCTCACAGGCAGTTTCAAACTCAAGCTGATATGATGACATAGTACTTCAATTGTCAAGGTTCATCTCTCGCACAGGTCTCAAAAAGCACAGGTGGATATAAAACCACTTAACTTGATGTAATCGCCATAGCTGCCCTCATATCCTTTGAGGTCAGCATCCCCTGTTTATCCAGCTGGCTTCAACTATCTTTTTGCTGCAAAATTAGAAAACTGACAGGCAGACAAGCTGGAAGAGATAGGAAAACAGCTTTATTTTGGTTGCATGCCACTCCAGCAGCTGTCTTGGGCACTGTGGAAAATGGCAACCCAACAAGGTCTGCACATGATTGTTATCCTCTTCATACATCATGTGATGCCACAATCTCCACAGTAACATATTGTTTTCAAAACTTCTGGCATATTGATTGGGAAAATACTAATCAGATACTTAGTCTATCTTTACCATCTCATGTACCTTTTTTTTTTGGTAATAACCCTTTCCACCTGCACTGGAGATCGTTCTACTGATTTCAAATAGGACAAGTAATGTGCAAACCAGAGGCATACAACACAGATATTTGCTGCAGAGAGTTACATCTGTTTTGCAAGATGCTGCTGAAAACATTAAAATGTATGAAGTAATTTAACTATAATCTGGAGACATAAACAGAAACAAAACAAAAAAAAAAAGAAAGGAATATATGATTACTTGTCTTTGAAGTTAGTTCTGCATTTCTGCATTCTGTTTTTCTCTACTGAGCGACTGGCTTTCAATTTGTAATGAAAAGTTTGAAAGATTTATGGTATTCTCCAAATTTAAGGGCTCTACATATTCTCCAATGTAATCTTTTGCTCTCGGAACAGTAGTCTCTGTTAAAGGACAATAAGTACGGAACAACTTTATTGAGGTTAGCAGAGTTAAATGGATGAGCAAAAGCAGCCTCTTCTGTGTTGACAATTAGAGTTAACTGCAGTTCTAAACCTGATTTTCATGATCACCTCCCAGCAGCAAGAATTTAAAGGAATTTTCTTTTTACTAATTTTCAAGGAATTGTTTTCTTGTATTTTCAATCCACACAAGTAGAACAAACGTCTAGTGCTGAATTTGTACTGAAGTCTTGCTCATGAAAACAGAGGCGAATCTCAAAAGCAGCATGCTGGAGCAGTGATAAAACAACTGCAGCCTTTGCTCTTATCTTGATACAGAAAATAGGAATCATTTTTTTTTTTTAAATGCGTTCTCTATATAAAATGGTATATTAAGGGCTGAATATGGGAAAAAGTGAATATCATCTAGCATTCAACTATGGAGTGCCTGTTCTCAAAAGCTGCTCCTGTCCTACAAAAGCCAAAACTATTTCTTACTGCGCCTGTGCAGTATGAGCAAGAGAAAAAGTTTCTTTAATTTCAAGCTATCCCACCATTGTTAGTCACCTTGGCATCCAGAAAGATTTACAGCTGGGGTGCATTCAGAGCTTGCAAAAACATCGCAAAAGAGCAAGAGTACACTGATATAATGCAGGCTACACTCTGAAACTCTTCTGACAGTCTCTAAGGACTCTGAGAAATAAAAAGGTCTTTGTGCCTGTACCACCTCCACTTTATATAGTGCACAATAGTACATGACAAGTTACTCCCACTTTCACTTTTCACAGTGGAGCTTAATTTTTTTATCCTCCTTTTTGCTACAAACCACTAAGGTATTTTCTAGTATAAAAAGTATTCAGATTTTGTGACTTTTTACTCTGTAGTTCAGAAGGACCTAGACTGCAACTCTTATTACTGTCCAAATGTGGAACCCAGTGCCTTTAAATCTGTAAAATTCTCTCTCTATTGCTACAGAACAAGCCAAGGTGACAAATTATTCTAAATAGTCTATATGTTACACAGAGGGGTGTGCTAAGTATGGCTGCACTAGTTAAAGCTAAGTCTTTCTTTGTCATGTATACCACCAGTTCCATTGGACTTGAATCAGGGATTTTCTGTTGCAGGGATGCACTCTACCTTGTGCCAGCACATCTTATCGGAATTCAGATTATTATCCCTTTCAGTTTATTAACTTCACCACTTGTATACCCCTGTTGGATCTGGCACTCAACGGTCAGGGACTTTGCGCATAATGGAAAATATAGGGAAACACTGGACAAAATCACAACCTTGGAAAAAAAATTCCATCAGCTTTCCATCACTGTAGTTTAGCATGCTGGAGTGCATGAATACTGAATACTATAATCTCTGGAGAAAATGAAAAATCCGTATAAAACAGGAGCAGATTCGTGACTGGTATAAAAGTCAGAATCAACAGTAACAATGTATTTTTCTCATGTTCTCATGAGAGAATTTTTAACAAATAGATTCGACATTTCTAGTCATCCAGCAAAGTTAGCCTCTGTCTCCTGAGCCAAACAAGACTAAAATACATTAACTGAGAAAGATGGATCTCTTCAGAAAAATATGTCAGACTTCCCCATTTAATTTGAAGGATCAAATTAAAAGTGCAATTAAGTACAAAAAAACAACAAAAAAAGCAAGTTACCACTGAAATACTGCTTAAAAAAGTCATTTCAGGCTGCTGTTCATCTTCTGGAGAATGCTGTTATTTATTACTAATGACACATAGTACATTCACATTAGGATCTCTGTTATATGCATATTATATACCTTTCTTTAGAGGACATAGATCTGGCTGCATGAAATTAGTCTCGAGAATTATCTAGAATTAACAACCAAATTAATAAAGTAAATCCTTCGTAAGGAGTTTTTCACTGAGAACATTTATTTGCTAAAATTATACTGAAGATCTCTATATAAACACGCTTGTAACATTTCCAGAAAAAAATAGTGTACCCCAAGTGTTCAATGAATACAACTACTAATAACTAGTAACAGTGAAGACAGAACACGATGTATTATCCCAGTTTTAGACCTCTAATACCAGTAGCCTGGTCATAGTGTATTACAAACCATTGAGAGATGAGTTGCTTTCTCTATGAGTATCTGTCTACAGCAACTAGACTAGAAAACTAGCTTAAAATTCAGAAATTACTAAAACAAGAAATAATATTATTTATTATATCACCAGTGTAGATAATTCTGTAATTCATAAAAACTTGAGTCCATTGGTTTTCTAAGATATGGATTTTATATTGAGCTATATTGTCAAATCACTAAATTAGCAAGAAACAAGAGTCAGTGTATCAAAGTGGGTTTTTTAGTCAATTTAACACATTTGTTGCTATGCATTGAAGGCACAAATATACCTGGGTCCAGGATAAAAAGCTATATAAGTTACTGTACCAGCTGCTCTGTATAAAGGGTAAAATGTTGTTGTCCTACAAAAAGTAATGTACCTATTTCTAAATGTATTCAACATATTCTTCTGAAAGTTTGTGAAAACATGTTAGGTAACGGCCTAAAATTGACATGTTCACATTTTCCAAGTATAATAAACCTCTTCCAAGCAATTTTCACACAGTCCTTTTACAATTGTAACAATAATTTGGCAAAGCAGAGAATGGTTGCTCAAATGAAAGATTTTTAATATCTCTGTGTAGCTCAACAGCATTTTATTTCTAATAACAGCCCCTCTATTTTTCCCAAATCGACTCCTTTGTTTGCAGTAAGATTATGTTGTTGTTTAAAGCTGCAGGGCAACACAGAAAAATTTTAGTCATGTTTCTATGACAAAATAATTACTTCATTTCTGACAAATTCATGTAAAAATGTATATTTTTCTTAGCATATAAAATCCTTTCTTTTCAAACAGTACTGAAAGGTAGGAAAGAAAAGGTATTTTCCACATAACTGTATGACAGCAATTTATTAGAAATATTACTGCAGTATTTCAACACTGTATGCAGTTTCCCTAGCAAGAAAGTTTCCTTTCCAGGAACTAAATTATATGCATATTTAGACCTGTGACGTGCCTGTAGGGTTGACTGAGTAGAGCAAACTTCCATTTCTTCTTCCATTGGCTGTATTGTATTCCTATTTAGAGGACCACTGCTGTAGAAAAAATGTTGGAGGATCAAGAAGTCAAAATAAACATGTGGGCTAGACATTCTCCCATATGCTGTCCTGGTCTTACAGGTTTGCTTAGTGACCTAAGGAAAGTGACTTAAAGATGGTCCCTTTAGAGGTTTAGCACTTGTGCAGGTTTCTGTGTTACCTCCTAGATTCTCCTGCATAAAATAAAATTTCAGGAAGAGATGAAGAGGAAAGTATGGCTAGGAAGTTCAGTTCCAGTAAGCTTCTGGGTTTAGTTCTGGGTTTGTTCCATCCAGTTCAGACAGAGGCACTGCAAGGCACCCTAAATATTTGGAAAAGGAGGATAGGCAGCCTGGAGCTACAAAACATGGAGGAGATGCCAGAGTAAGCTCTTGCCCTGATACTCAAACAAGAATTAGGCATGAAACAAGTTCTTTGCGACTTGATCTCCTTGCCTTTCATGCAGGGCTATCCAAAAACTGAGGTTTTAAAAACACTGACATTTTACCAAATGTAGTTATACCAGAGAATGCAAAAAAGGCAGTATTACCATAGGCAACAGTAAACAATACAGATTAGCTACTTATCCAACAGATTTTGGACAGTTTTTATTAATGTTATGTTTCCTCTAACACTGAGAAATAAATTATTTTGTTAGGTGGCACATGCATCTTCGCATATTTTTAAGCGCTTAAACTTGTCTCTCATATAAAATGTTTCGCCAACGTCTTTTATTATTATCAAATACAAGTGGCAGCACAAAAGAAAACAACCCTTTACCAAACTGAAATCTCATTTGCACAAACTTGCTTAAATAACAAGTATTCTAACAGTCTGGAAATTTTCCCATGTATGTGTGAGATAAAGGAAGTTACAAATGGATTTTCCTAATTCATGGTTTCATAGCTCCATATTTGGAAGGGGAAAATGAGCTATGCAAAATTTCCAGAGGCAAGAGAGACAGGTTTTTAATATGAAATTCTGCTCTTACAGGAACAAAAAGAAAACCTTTTACAGAGTTGATCAAGTTTTATAAACTCACTTAATCATCCTCAGCATATACGATCTTTCATCATCTGTGGAGAGAAAGAAAAAGATTTCCCAATAACATTAATGGTACTAGACACATTTGGATCATGAAAATTCTACCTACTTATACCATCTGGACTGTGGCATCTTTTCTTCTTCTACAATTATTAAACTTACAAATAAATAATTTTATTTGTTAATGCTTTGTTCCAAACAGTCAAATCTAGTTTGATAAGATAGGATCATTTAGTTCTACTACAAAAGTGAAAAAGAAACAATATCTTTTATATATAAATTGACAGAGATTCTCATCCTAGAGATCACATACAATGTAAAGGTAAATAAATGCTGAATAAATTTAACTACTAACTATATTTGTTGTCAAATGTTGTCACAAGATCCCAAAACAATGCCCCAAAACTCTTTACAGCAGGTTCCAAGATGCCTAAAAGTTTCTTTAAATGAAAGGAGCCACAGAAATATTCTCTTCTATAGGTTGGTAAATGGAAACAAATGGGTTAGGAAGATCCAAAGCTTTAATGTAAGATGCCACATCTCTGAATGTCAAAGACAAAAAGCATTAAGCATTACCAGGCCCTTTCTAAAAATCAGATCCAAAAGGCACTGAGACACATCCCACACATATCAGATTGGAATAATGTAAGAAGACAGTCCTCTTCACTTAGCACCACATATTTGCAGGCTATTGTTCCCTTGGCCAAGACCTAGAGAGGCTGTTGTAAAATACTCATGGCAGAAATGACTGCTCTGACATGAAAGGCTACTGCCATTGGAGCTGCTTGTTCACACACTTCTGCTGAAGGTTACCAGCAAGCACAGGAGAACTGGCAAGGCAATGGATCAGAGCTCCTCACACCTCCCTTAGTTCAAAGATGGAGAAATTGCCATCAGTTGTGTAGCACGTGGCAGAAGAAACTCCAGCCAGACAAGTTTTTGAAACAAATTAGCAAGAAACACATCTTAAGATACAGCAACCGAACAGCATCATTTTTAATATCAAGGAAAAAATAATTTCTGTGCTGCGTGAGTTAAGCCTTTATTGCTAAACCATGTTAAATTAAAGCAGGTGGCAAACTGCTATACTCTGTAGCCAAAAGCACAAAAATCAGTTTCACAAATTATTTCTTAGCATTCCAGTTATAGCAAGCAGGAAATTCAGAAAAGCTTATTTTAATTAAAAACTTTATTTTTCATTACAATTCACAGTTTATACATGGCGAGATGAACACTCACCATGTGGACATTCAGAACACTGTGCTGGGGAAACAAGGGTCTTTGTTATAAGAGCATTGCTCGGTGCTGTGTCATGGAACTTCCTTAGTTTTAAAAGCATACTCTCTGTAAATGTTAATTGACTGATATTTACACTGAAGTGACTGAATTTACATATTAACTTATATTTATTAGAAAACAAGCTAAGCATCCAAAAAACATTAACATTCATATCTTGCATGTTATCTAATGGTCAGAGATGCTGTAAGATTTGCCACTTGAATCATGCCCAATCAGCAAAGTCTCATTCTTTTTAATTTACACAGAGCCTAAGTTAATCTTTAAGGCCTGTTCTATTCATTTTATGTACAGCCAGGTTACAACAGGCTAACATAAGAAAAAAATGCAAAATTATCCATTCCATCCTGCATTTCTTCTGAATCTCATGTACACCCATAAGCAAAACAGAAGATACAAAATTAAAGTTTATGTGTTTTCTTAAATCCAGTAAAGAAAACCCATAGTCTGGTTTAGATCTGCTTCTCATCAGCCTATCCTGTCTGAACAATCACCGGTATTCAGATTGTGCTATTTATCAGATCTTCTTCATGCCTGCACTTATATTCAGAGCCATCTCTATCTGAAATGTAGAAAGTCACAGTGATACCAGTTTCAATTGCATTCCCACATTGTCACAGCTCCGGCACAGGCAGCCACTGTACAGTGTGACATTCAGGAAAGCACTCCAGCAGGATTCCTGGGTAAAATATCATGTGGAGTCTGGTGTGACTTGACTTCAAGAGGAAGTTAAGAATGTTATTCATAAAGCAAATATCTGGCCAAATGTTTATGCTTATTAAAAATCGCTGCTTATTTCTGCATGGTTTTCTGGATGTGGCTATTAGAATACAGGAATTAAAAGCCTCTCCTGCCTCTCCTCAAAATAGTAATTTTTATTTTGTTTTGGCATCTACCAAATAATTTAGTGATCAATAAGCTGAAGATTTTTTTTGATACGTCCGATGCAGAGAAAAACAACTGCTGAACACTGCTTGAAAAAATAAGACTCAGATGGTCTGCAAATTCTGCAAGTCAACATGGACAAGTATCAGCTGGACCTGAGTAAAATAAGATGTTTCTGGGGAATATGTTTGCAACTTCTGAAACTGCAGTGCCTTTAAATTTAGAGCTAAGATCATCATTTGATGATTGTTAAGTTTTGGCATTCATTCATGCTGGTTGGCATCTTCCTGACAGACACCTTTAAAACACCATTGCTTCAAGAAGAATGAAAGCTCAAATGAAATACACTTCTCATGCAAAAAAAAAAAAAAAAAAAAAAAAGAAAAACCCAAACAAACAAAATCCATACAGGAACTGTAGAGGTTCTGGTTCTTCAAAAGATAAGGCACTGACAAAAATTTCTTAGGTAAAAGGCTGCATAAGAATTTCTTGCCATTTACAAATATGTTGTAGTTCAGAAATAGTCCATTCCTAGGCTCAGTAAGGTAGACCCTGAAATTTTAAGGGCTGATCCCTCAAAGCTACATTGTTACCATTAACAAGTGTGATTCATTCTTGAGGCCATATGGCACATTAGGAGAAGTGAAAAACAGTCTGGGCAGATAAAGGCAGAAGACGTTGCTTGTTCCAGCATGTTTCGCTAACAGAAGTGCCATTCGTCTTTATAGAGGTGTGATGGTAACTCTGGACTGTAGTTTCTGTGGAACTCATGCACACATATAAAATGCTATTAGCACTGATCATTGACAGGGTGGAGAAAAAAAGGTATATGGCTAGTCTAAGCCAAGAGCTTCTCAAGGACTTGAGATCTCAAGTCACAGCTACTTAATGTTTTCAATAACAGCTATCTCTTCTGCTGCACAGTGTGGTGTTAAACCATTCATGTAAATGCTGTCTGTCTTTGTTAGAGCTGGCAAGATGTCCTTTTCACTGGTGAGATGGTTGACTGACAGAGTTCTCTTGCAGGGAGTCAGGTCTTGATTGTGGTTGACGGCGAGTTCTGCAGACAGCTTCCTTTTGATAGAGGTAGCACGCTGGAACTTGTCGTAGATCTCCACACTCAGGCGCCTTCGAGTTTCTTTGAACTCTGCGGTGACATTGGCTGTCCACTCCGCAGCATGGGCTCTGAATTCCCCTACCTGTGGCAAAAGTGAGAAGAAAAGGGAAACATTACAGGGCCAAGGACATTAGACACTGCGTGGGCTCAAGAATCCAGTGAGAGCAATGCAGCTTTGGGCTTGCAAAGAGCTGTTGCTGCTGCCAGCACAGATTTCTCATGCCACAGACTCACTCTTTTACTGAGAGCAGTTAAATTAGAAGAAATGTTGCAGTAGTCAGATTTAACAACAGTTCGGAAGACACAATACAAATCTTTTCTTCTAGTTTTTTTTCTTTAATTAAAGGAACTCAGCAACGCAGGGAAGCTGCAGAACCCCGACAGCTGCAGAGTACCCAGCTGGTCAGGGGACACTGAAATCCCAGCAAACCAGGCCATGCTATGTATTGTTACTAGGGTACAGGGTTATTTATGAGCACTTTTACTGTCTCTGGAAAGATCCCTGGGAGACTTGGTAAACAATTTTCTAAATTTAGGCAGAAAAGCTTTTTTTTTTTTTTAAAAAAAAAAAAAGTCAGCTGCTTATATTCTCTTTTCTGTGCTTGCTCAAATGTAGCACCAATACAGCAACATCTCAGTCATGTCAGCAACATGTCTGCTTACCACCCTGACTCTGCCAAAATGACATACTAAAAAGCAGTATGAAGACAATTGCAGAGCAGGATTTGGAGAGCAATTAGCAATTACACCCAGAGGAGGAAACTCAAACTGCCAGTCACCACTACTGTACAATTACCTTATAGCTGGAGGGGGATTATTTCCCCTGCTATATACAGATCTCCAGTCAGGTGGGAAGCAAGGTGATAGTTTGTACCAGTGCTACCATTTCACAAATATCATAGAATCATGAAACGGTTAAGGTTGGAAGGGACCTTAAAGATCATCTAATTCTCATGAGCAGGGACACCACCCCACCTGGCCTCAAACACCTCCAGGGATGGGACATCCACAGCTTCTCTGGACTACCACTTCGAATGCCTCACCACTCTCATGGTGAAGAATTACTTCTTTATCACTAATCTCAATCTACCCTCTTTCGGTTTAAAACCATTGCCCCTCATTCTATCACTATATGTCCTTGTAGAAAATCCCTTTCCTGGATTCTTGTAAGCCCTCTGTCGGTACTAGAATGTTACTATAAGGTCTCCCCAGAGCATTCTGTCATCTTAAAAGCTCCAACTCTTTCAGCCTGTCCTCATATGGCAGGTGCTCCAGCCATTGCCCCAGCAATTTTGGTCTTCAACATCTATTACTCTGGGTCAGTTTTTGGTAGACTGAAAGCACTTATGTTTCATTCAACACATTTCCAAAGAATAGTGAACTCTGCTTCTAACCCAGACCCAACTAACTCAGAACAACATTGGACAGAGTGATATCCAAAAGCCATTTGGATTCACATTTGAGGAATTCTTCAAGTTCCCTCATTTGCTGGATGAAATTACTTTGTGTCCTCAGGAAACTTATTCAGTCTAGGAGCTAGGAACTTTTTGAAATCCCAGCTGTGATCTCTACAGCTCTCTTGAGTGTTTAAGATAATAATCGTTGATGAGCTTAACACAGTTTTATTAATGTTTGGCAAACTACTCAGGATAGTTAAACTGTCCAAATTGTTATGTAAGTACAATAACATAGTACCTAAAAATCAAAACTACGAGCAAGAGATTCATACAGCTTCCCTGAATAAAAAAAAAAGAGAAAATTTAAAAAAAAAAAAAAAAAAAAAGGAAAATTACTCTGCCAGTATATATTCACACTGACTTTATCTGAGAAATATCAAATGGCATCAATGTGTAAACTGGCTCTTACAAGGACAGAAAAAAATTATTCACACTTCAAACAAGCTTTTCTTTCCCCTAACAGTAATAACAAATCCTCTTTGTGATCCAGTGCACTACAACATGAATATCTCCAGGTCTTGCACAGGAAATAGTACCTGAAAACAGAACAGGTCATTCAGTGTATCAAGTGTGGTTATTCTGCAGGATGTTAGCTATATCTTGGCCTTTTAATCTACTAAGTGGCAAAAATTGGCAGTTCACTGGCTTGTCTTTGACCTATTCCTCTTGTTTTTTCCTCTAATCCATGATTATCATAGAATCATAGAATAATTTGGGTTGAAAGGAACCTTAAAGTCAGCTTCCCTGGAGGTGTTTAAAGGATGGGTGGATGAGGTGTTGAAGTGTGTTGGTTTAGTGATTGATAGGTATGCTTGAGCTTGATGATCCTGTGGATCTTTCCAGCTTAGTGATTCTGTGAATCTAGTTCCAACCCCCCTGCCACAGGCAGGGACACATCCCAATAGATCAAGTTGCCCAAGGTCCTATCCAACCTTGGACACCTCCAGGGATAGGGCATTCACAACTTCTCTGGGCAACCTGTGCCAGTACCTCACCACTCTCATTGTGAAGAAATTCCTCCTAATGTCTAGTCTAAATCTGCTCCTCTCCAGTTTATACCCATTCCCCTTCATTCGTCACTACAATCCTTTGTAAAAAGCCCCTCCTCAGCTTTCATGTAGGCGCCCTTCAGGTACTGGAAGATTGCTACAGGGTTGCCTCAGAGCCTTGTCTTCTCCAGGCTGAAGAACTACAAAATTTATTTCCATCATTTAGGTGTCTCAGTAGTAGGAAAGCTAGAGCATTCCATGAGCCCAAACTCTGAGAGTGGGGCTGAGGAGCGGGAGGAAAGCATCTGCTGGTCCAAATTATCCTTACTTTTCCTGACTGAGTAGCTCATCCAGACAATAGTCTGAGTTAAACTACGGCTTTGTAATTTATAAGCTAGGTATAATTTTGCTGTTGTATTACAACCCAACCACTGTAACAATATTAAATAAATTATACAAGCAATGAAAGGATGCACCTTTTGAGGAGATTATCTCATTATAACTACAAAGGAAATAGATTGTTTCTCTTTAAATCTCTACTTTGCAGGTAGTTTAATAGTTGGAAGGTATAGCACAGGGAAGATAAACTGCTGATAAGTATAACTCCAAAGCAAAGCATTTCAGAAGAATTAACCCACTTAACTAAATTAGTCTAATTGGTACTGCTCAGTCCAGAATTTGCACCACTGGCAAGCAAGCTTGGACTTGGTGAGCACAGAAATAATAACAAAAAACCTCCAAAAACCCAAACCCACAGAAAAATATGGAGGGTATCAGAAGGAAAGTGTCCATGGGCTCATTCATGCTTTGCAGTGCAGTGGAAAAGAAGAATATAATGAAGATAAAGAATCGTCAGTCCACCCAGGAGTGACAGGTCTCCAGGAAAACTTTCCTTCTCCAGAAACAAAACAAAAACATCTCTTTACCCAGGGGTCATTTTATTACATTTGTCTCAGCTTCAGTAAATTACACAGATGACTAATGTGGACTCATTATGCATATTTTCTAAAACAAGGAATATTATCTGTAATACACAAAGGACTCGCCCAGCTAAATGATTATTAGTATTTGAATTGTGCAACTAGGATCAGACACACTGCACTTCAAATGAGAAAACAGTGAAATCTGTAACACTGAAACAATTTAGGTGCTACAATATCTTTATTTGTAGTAAATAAGTAATAAAAATAAGATAAGCAATACCAGTGCCAAGGCAGCTTTGTCTTTCTCCAAAGCTTCACTCAAGGCAGGCTGCTCAGGTTCTGGAACATATGCTTTTGTCTAGGGGAGCAAAGAACCAGTATACAAGTTCCTATTTCACCTGTATACTTGTCCCTCTCACTAGCTGTGTAAGCATTCAACAGATCTGTAATTTTGCTCATGCACACATCTCTGTCATTGCATATTGTCACCTTCAACGGATGTTCATACTGGTAGCTTTAAAATTGCATCTTGGCAACCTAGTGGAAGCTATAAGCATCTTGAACTGTCTCCCTATATGCTTTTTAACCTTCCTTTTACTCATAGTTTCAGTTCCTACTTCTCTCGTGTTTTCCAAGCAATGAAAAAACAGCTGGCCATGCTTCTGACAAAAGCAAGTCTCTGTAGTCCCTTGGATAGGCTCAGAATTCCCTTGCCGGCCCACCTCACAGTATACCGGTGATAGACCTGTCTTGAACAGGGTAGGCTGCTATATTTTAACTCTTGTGCATGTAAGCTATACAGGAGAATTTTAAATTGTAGTTATTAGGATATTTGATTACTAAATTCTAATTAGATTTCTTTTGTGAAACAAGTCTATACAGTCAGCTGAAGAACATCATTAAATATGCCTTTGGAGATGGGCTCATGTTCCAATTAAGGTGATGTGAAAAATGAACATGGTGGACTCAATCTTGTCTGCCAATAGACCAGAGATCTGATGCTGCTTGGAACAATTTCAGTTTTATATTAAAATCATAGAGGAAAAATATTGAAAAATGCAAAGCTATTGCTAAGCAGAGTTGAAATGCATTAGTAGTAAACCAGAGGTAATTGGCCAGCATGAGAAACTAGAAGTTCAGTACTGTGTGAACTCTGTGTTTTCCAAATTACTGCTTTCAGTCCCTAGCTTTTGTGTGAACTGGAATGCACTCAAAAAAGTTACCTCTTCAGAATAAAACTTTCAATTCCATAGCACTTATGGACTCAAGCACAAAAGGTTATAGGAAAGGAAGTGTGCAGATTTTAACTGCCAGTGGACATAAGCAACTTGCTCTTATAATTTGATCCCTCCTTCATCCATAGGGATAATTCTGTATATGCTTAGGTTCTTTCTATCCTTAGGGTGTGACATTTTATTGTACTGCATTACAGCTCCTCTTCATCTAAGGACTGGCAGCCACAAAATGTCTTACGCAAAGTGATTGAAATGCCAGTTGCCTGTGCTGCTCAAAAAAAATCCTTAACATACCTACTTACTGTAGCAATTGTTTCCAGTTCTCTTGCCTCATTACAGCACACAGGTCTGTAAACTCTGAAGTATTTTGAGGTGTCTAGTCATCCCTGCTAAAGTACTTTTTAATTTTTCTGGTTTTGTCTGTTTTTAATGATACATTAAAAAATCCTGCAGGAACTTCCTGAATGACCAAACAGTTCCTCGGCTGTGCACATATATCATCACCAATATCATTTAAAGACAGACATAATGAATTTGACAGCACTAGGAAAAAACATGGACATTAAGCAAGCATTCCTTTACCTACTCCTACCAAAACCCACCTAAATTAATAATGACCTAAAATTGGCTCTCAGTCAATGCCACTGAGACCAAAACTCTATTCATTTTCATTGCCACCATGTTTTCACTTTCTTACTATCTAGCTGATATGTGCTCTTGGATAGAGGCCCAGAATGTAAGTATGTCCAAGGGGATGATCCTGTTAAAAGGAAAGAAACATCTGAAGATACTGAAGCATCTGCTCCATTCTTCAGTACATTTATTGTAATTCCTTATACTTGTCAGGAGTTTGGGGAACTTTCCAGACAGTTTGCTCACAAGAGATATCCAAATAATTATACAATTAAAACTGCCCACCATGCTGGAAGACTACTTATCTTATTAAATGGGGTCTGGACAGCACAAACTATGTAGCCATAGCTGTTACAAGAGTAATCTGTACTGTTGAATTAAGCCACATCTGTGCTCTAACAGAAAAAAAAACCCACAAGCCTAATTAAGGACATTCTGAAATAGGCCAAAATGAATATCCGTTTGCTTAACTTCACCTTAGTTTTGCTCCTCTATCTGGGAGATTTTACAGTATAACCAGTTAATCTACTTCTACTTACAGAGTGGGAAGACAGACATCCTGCTTAGATGGAACTCAGATACCCAGGAGGAACTAAACAACTAAGATCCAAACAAGAAAAAAACCCCACAACATTATATATGCTAAGCAAAAAAATGAAAAAATATTTTTCTAAATAATATATGTAGCTTTTTTCTTTCATATCTGTACTCTATGTTATTTCCTTTGGCATACGGGGCTCATATATTTTACCACGGCCATGTTAGTGCAAGCCAAGACAAATGAATTAAAGCAAGTAGATGAGCTGGAGACATCCATCTGACTGCATTTTAGGAAAACAAAGGGTAGCCTTCCCTACAGATGTTCTTAACGCTCCAGATTTCTCTCTGTATATAATTTCTAACACTTATCTCTAGTGATTTCTGCAAAGTTCACCAGCCTCATTTTTCTTCTCCAATGTACTTTCTCTGTTTCTTGAAAATAACATCCAATTAACCTCTCCATGATATGCAACTAAGAGACATATCTAGAAAGAGCATGTACATGTCAAATTAACCATGCAGCATAGTCAAATATGTAACATTTTGTCTTAGCTTTCAAGAAACTCATGCAGTGTTTGCATAGATTGTCCTCAAAATTCCCACTTAAAAATCAAGATGTAAAAAAGGAGGTATGGACAAGGTTGATGGATTTAACAACACAGCTGCTAGGTGGATTTAACAACACAGCTGCTAGGTGGGTTGTTCCCATGCACGGGTAGGAGAGTTCCTCTATCTGCTATGTTACTTTCCTGCAGTTCTGGGCAAGCACATGGCACCTCTTCCCACCTGAGCTACCGCTGGCTGCAAATTTATGTTCACTACATCAATTTGCTCTTGGCCAGAGAAAACTAGAGTGCAGAAGAGGCAAAAAAAAAAAGTTTCACAGACATTTTTACTGAAATCCATGCATGTATGTTAAAGTGAATCTCTCTAACTAAATAAATTCTCATCCCAATTATCTGGCTTTTAGTATTTCTGCAATTATAGCATTATTAAGTACTCAAACTTCATTGTTCTATAATCTGTGAAGAGGAAGTTAGAGAGGACTCTGCTCTACTTGTCTTCATAGGCAAAAGAAAACAGCAGCAAAATGCAACATAGGAAAATCACAGGCACTAATGAGATACCTGTGCTGAGCTTTCCCAGGTATTTAAGCACTATCTTCTATTTCTTCATCCTGTCAGGACCTCAGTTCTGTAGCAGAGAACTCTTCCACACCAGGTTGTTAAGCTACCAGACTAATTTCAAAGTGAATGGCACAAATAAAGGAGTAATTGATCCCTCCTTTGGTTCCACTGACTTGCATACTTGTCCCTTTGTTTTCAGGGCAAATATCAAAGGAGAAATTTTTTATATTGTGAAATCACAATGTTCTGGTTTAATGTTTAAATTACATAGTCAGTTGTATTTTTGTAGCTATAGTGGTCAGAATTTTTGGGAACAATGCTCCCCCACTGGAAATTAGATTGTTCAGCCCTGTAATAAGTAATGTTTATGAGTTCATTCTGGTGGGCAACGATTGTTTGGTTTCACTCACATAAATTCCATGAGCACATCTGATGCCTTGGATGAAATAAACCACATTCTCAAATAAGAATGCAGAGGCCCTGTGAATTTTGATTATTTTTTTGTGGAGGAACATCTATGGTATCAGCTGCAGGAATATGTTTTGTGAAGATGTGACAGATGGCAGATGCACAAATGGCCCTTTTGCTCTATCATGGTCTGATTCAACAAAACAAAACCAGGAAGCCTACAAAAAACCCCCCCCACTGTGTCTACAAAACCAGAAACAGATACAGTAATAGTAGCCACGCTCATTTTGTTTTACTTTTTCCTTTTCTAGAAATATGAACACTCCTGTGTTAGGTACCTCCTCAGAACTATTATGAATACTGCTCATCACCCACTTCTCTGCATAGAGCTGCATCTGTGTATCTCAATACTGTACACAAACTGTTGGTCGGGCTATCTCAGTCCTTAATGTTCTGCTTTATTAATTACTTCCAAGGATTAAAAAAAAAATGATGTTGATATTTTCCTACTAAAACCAGCTGGTCTATTTAGTTATTCCATCTACCTCAGAGAGCCATCCAACCTCTCTTTCAACCTAGTGAGAATGAATGACATACACCTGCATTAACCACAAGATACTATTTAGGTTTATGCAAAGCTCTTCCAGCTGAGCTTAAGGTGATTCAGGAGAACAGCATGTATTCTCTGTCTGTATTATACGGCCAATGACTTTGCTACAGCTAGAAATAGCAAACGTTTTAAGAATCATACTAGAAGCATCACTAAACCCAAGCCACAGGCAGTTGAGAGATCATCTCAACTTTCTACCACAGGCAAAAGACAATGACTTTCATAAACTCATTGGATCCTTTTGCTTGGATAATTATGCTAAAAAAAACATTAAAAGGGGTTTAGATTTGTTATGGAGAAAGGAATTGCTATTCTAACTACATAGTCAAATCCTGGTAAAAATTGTTTAATTCTTAACTCTCCAGTGTCAATATTTGGAGGGATACTTATCATACATTAAAGCTCCACTTTGATTGTTCAACATTAGTATTACAACTGCACTCATCCCCTGCAAAGAAAAGTATTCCATAGTTTTTCATCCATGACTGTAAAGCACTTTCCTTACTGTTAACACAGCTGCTTGAAAGGGCAAAGGTATTGTGCAGAACTGGCTCTGTCTGGGAGCTTGTGATATGACAGCTATCAAATGTATATATGCTCAGCATCATTAACATGTTTTGTTGTCTTTTCCTAAGAATATCTAAGGTCTGAGACTAGCTTAAAAACAATAAAGTTTTTAGGAATGTTAATCATGAAAGTGTGGGCTGAACAGATTCCAGATTAAGTATCACTGTCAATAGAGTTAAACCACAGTTGTATTTGTCACAGTAACTTAAAGAATCAACTAGATCTTGTTTCCAAAAATTGAGGTTTCCTAACGTAAACCATCTTAACATTCAAGTAATCTTCATGGGTAATTAGCTCCAAGAAATGCCACTGCTATAAATGAGCTCTCTTGAATCAATTTATCTAATAATGAAGTGTAAGTCACTTGCTCTGGTTTTATTTCTGCAAATTTAAGAGCTCTCACTATCACCTCCTGCTTGCATGCAACCACTGGAGGCATTTCCATCTCCCCTCAACAGTCCAGTTGGTATGGTGGGACAAGGGAGAACACCATGGGAGTGCAGGGCCAGGCATGGGGGCTGGCAGGAGAAGTGCCAACAGTGCCCCCCTGCCCTCGGGAGGCAGAGCATGCCCTGATACTCCTGGAAGTGTATCTAGGCAGTGCATGTAGGAATATGTTTAGGAGTATTTAGGAGTGTATTATAAGTGTATATAGGAAGTATATTTAGGCATGTGTCTTGTAATCAGCACCACATCAACATCACTGCAGGACCTGATACTTAATATGTAATAGAAAAACAGCCCTCTTTAAAGGGTTTTATATGCCCAGCTAAGAGGTGTGATGTAAATATAAAGCACACCAAAACGATAAGTGTACATGTTACCTTTGTGTGTGCATGTTGAACTTGAAGTTAAGCAGGCATCGCATATCCAGAGTACATAAAGCTATGAGAAAGGCATCTCAAAAGTGTCAAACTCCATCAGCAGATTAGTTTTCCTGGGAGTCTCAGAACAACTTGTTCTTTCATACTCATATTACACATAGTACTACCGTGTAAAAGAATGATCGATACAGAAATTCTGCCTTACAGACTCCTGCTGGGGCAGGACCAAGAACAAAACCAGGATGATTTAGACTCATTGTCTCTTGAAAAGGGAAGAGATTAAATTGCATTCAAAACCAGGCCAGCCATTTCTACCTTCTCAATGTGCCAATAACACTCTTTATGCATCTCCAAGACTCAGAGAAGATATGAAGGGACTGTACTCCCGTCTTTCATTCTTGGAGTGTTTTTTTCTTTTTGTCCTATGCCAAATTTGTCCGTTCAGATTTGACCAGAGACCTACTTTCCTCTAGAAAGATCTTGTATTTTTCCCCATCTCAGAAATTATTAGAAACAATCACTTTTTTTGAATGTAGGAGTTCTTTCTCAAATACACTTTTCTGTACATCTTGAGTGGACTGCAAAAAACTCAGTGCTAGGTGAACTTCACTTCAGACAGCTCTTCTGTCATTATTGTAGCTCTCTGCATTCTTTCTGAAGTTTAGACCATGGATCTAGGGACTGGCTTCTGGTAATAAACCTTTTAATAACATCTGCAGCAGCTAAATCACTTTCCTACAGAAATTCAATGATCACCTGCCTGCACATCCTAGAATTGTGTGACACCTATTAATCATTGCCTTGCAGAAGGACTTCACATGCAATTGCTTTCACACCATTATTCTCCCACAAATATTTCTGATTCAGTGCTTTTTAGGAAAAGGCTTCTACAAAGTCAGTCTTCCCTACTCATTAAACTCGCAGACATACAATTTTTCAAACTACTGCAATGTGGGGTTTTTTATTTTTGTAAGAAAAGGAAAAGCTCAGTTTTCTTAAACAGAAGCTGATCCTTCTCATTTCAAACAATGTATGTTTGATCAACAAATGGATCGCACCTTTCTAGAAAACCTCTTATCACCAGGCTGAAGAGTTATTCTTATAACTTTCATTTCCAAGTGAACAGATTTTCATCCTTAAAACAGCGAGAGAGGTTAAGAGCTCACTGCCACTGAACTACTCCTTCCCCCTTCTTGGCTGCATGCCTTCACTGAACAGCCTATGAGGTCTACTCATTTGCCTGGTATGCCTGTTCAACTCACTAAAACCTTGCAGAACTTTTTTCTCACTTAAGTCCACTCATATTTCCATATTTTCATGCATACAGCTTAAATTTAGGATCCTTCTGTGTGGGATATGAGAGATGGGTTGAAGTTCTCTTAAGACCAGGAGCCATATGGCATGTGAGTACTGTTAGCCTGAAGCTCATAAAATGAAAGGACAACAAATATTATAGGGAGTGTGATAATTTCCATGGTATCATCATGACAAGCCTAACACTGTTTTGACAGACATGAGTGACAATTCTGCCACAGATGCCAAGAAGATTAAAAGAAATGATGATTCAGATGAGTCAAATTTGTTTGTTTACAAACATAAAATGTAATAGTTGCCTCTTGATTTTCCACAAGAAGTGAATGTACCATTTCTCATTACATTTTAGGGTTTGCCTCTTGATTTTCCACAAGAAGTGAATGTACCATTTCTCATTACATTTTAGGGTTTGCCTTTAAATCTTGATCCATATACTTCACAGCATCAAAATAATTTGTCTAAACTGAATTGATATCTAATACGAATCAGTCACCTACAGTCTTGATATACAGTGAAGAAAATGGGCTCTTCCATGATGCAATTAATCTCATATGGTAGATACCTCAAAAAATTCAAATGGATCATGCTAGAAACACTCATTTCCTGCCACTGACTATAAATGGCATGTAGATGACTAGGACAGATGTTGATATCCACAGTGGAGACAAACCTTATGTTCACTGACTTGGATGAAGTCTGGGCTACAGCTTAAAAAAGAGAGTATCATAAGGCCAAGAGACACAAGCACTTAATTTTAAAACCAGGAATTTAGAATCTATAGGCCACGTTACTAAGATTGCTGATTGGGCAGGCATTTTTTCAGGAAATGCTGAAACTCAAAAGTTGCTGCATACTGAGGTAAAAGAAAAATATGACAAGAAAAAGACCCTAGTGAAATTTTACTTTTCAAAGAGACTAAAATCAAAAGACTTTAAAGGTGCTCAGAGTAATCAGAGTACAGAGAATAATGAAGAGGAGGGCGTTTAAGGCAAGTTAGTACAGCTGAAGCTGAACTTCAGAGACAAATCACCTACTTAAGATTATAGCACACAGCATGTTCCAGTGACTTTCTGACACTTCATCTATCTTACTGTATGAATTGCTTCTAGCAGCAGATCTATCCTTCTGAAACTCCCACTTCTGTCTCTACTTGTCTTTCACTTTCCTCCTCTTTTGATGCATTCAAAACCCTCAAGAGTATTTTAGGAGACAAAAGCCACCTGAGCAACTGACAGACATTCTAGTTATCTGGATTTTAAAATCAAAATACATCATTACTGTGGATCAATCAGATTTTGTCTCAATTCCGCTTGCATATGACAAACTATCCTGGTAGTATCCTTAAAAAATAAATATTTTGTTGAAAGCGATATTCATTATTACTGCAAAGTCTTATGTAAACTGCTTTTAAGAAGTTCTATAGATATTAGGTGATATTCATTATCAGCATGCCAACTTCCTGGGACGTCAAGTTTTCTTTCACAATATACAACCTAAATATGCTTTGATAAACTATTTTTTTTGCTTCAGACTACAGGAAAAGGCAAAAAGGAGATTTTTATAGCTGCCCAGCAAAAGAGATATCAAATATGTCTGCTAATAAATAGTTTTGATTGTTGAGGGGAAGTAAAGAGAGGGGCTTTTCAACACCTGAAACCTCTCTATCTACATCCTGGAATCTGGTACAATTCACTGGACTTGGCTGTTATCAGCCCTCAGTCTTAGATGGGTAAAACCAACACAACCAATCACTACCAAATAATCTGCTCCCTCCTGTATCTAAAACATGGTAAGCTAATACAATTTTTTTCGTAAAAGGAATTCTACAAATCCTACACATAACTTTGTTTACTTGTATGTGTTGATACACATACTGAGTGAGTTTCGTGAAGGAAGATTTTCAGTCTTTTATTTCCTTAGAACTATACTGAAACTGTTTCAGTTTTCAGAGTGCATTAGTTGTGGTCCTATTGATTTTATCATAGCCTCTGTCTCTCAGTAGATTTCACTATACAACTTGTTTCTAATTTCAAAGGCTACCTTTAGGTATAATGAGCTATTTCCCAAAGGACTGGTGGAATGTTTGCCTTAAAGACAGTTAAAACATGCTTAGAACTAGAATTTTCCATTGCACTCATTTCTATTATTTGAACTCCAGGTAGGTTTCTCTGCTATAATCTACATCCATAGAAGCTGGAACAGATCATCTTAAATTTAGGTTTAACTGAAGAAACAGAAAATAAAAGAAATTCACAATATCTTCTGGCTTCTGCTGGCATAGAGGAGACTTAATGACTACATTCCCACAGAACTCTCTCAGTTTCTTCACTCAGATTTTCCTAGGCAGATAGTAAGGATGGGCTATGAGCAGCAGTTTTTATCATAAAATGCTGTCTGTAAAGTGAATATTTGTACATCACTTCTGTTCAAATGCAGCCCATCTTATAGCAAAATACAACATATCTAAACACAACTTTCTTCCTACACAGTATCATTAGGACAGAATACAGAAAGAAATTATTTTCCTACTTTCTAACTAGCACACAAGTTTTGCTACGTCATAAGTCAATTCTCAAACTAGTCTCTGTCACTTTTAGAACTGCAGCATTTTTAAACTGCTAAAACATTTTCATTCTCTTATGAATTTTCTCAGACATGGCTGAGCAATGAGTTAAAAAATGGGGGAAAATTTCTGAACATAAGGGATATGATTAATTGAACAAATGGTACCAATTATGTTATGTCTGTCTTTAATCTAACAAAACCCATAAGACACTTGTATACAGTAAAATCCCAAATACCTGTATCAGCCAAGAAAATGTGGATATATCTGCTGAATGAGGTTTTCCTTTCTGTAGACAAAATATGCTTGTTTAGGCCACAAAGGCGAGAAAGAATGTGAAGATGAAATAGGGCATACATTCTTGGTGACTAAGAAAGGAAAATTTGGCATGACACTGTGCTACATAACCTGGTGAACAGAATTATCCTTGCTAAAAGTAGACATGTATTTAATGTGTTGAAGGAATCCATGAGTTCATTCAATTCATGTTTCTTGAAGTCTTTATCAAAGTCAGTCTATATTGAAATAGTTTCAGTATAAAGTAAAAACAAGACATTACAGAATTCAACCATTCTTAATGTATTATCATTGTTATAATAATATGGATAATGAGACACACTAAACAAGATTAAAACCTCAGTATGCTATGTAGATTCATATAGAATCACAGAATCATAGAATAACCAGGTTGGAAGAGACCCACTGGGTCATTGAGTCCAACCATTCCTATCAAACACTAAACCATGCCCCTTAGCATCTCATCCACCTGTGCCTTAAACACCTCCAGGGAAGGTGAATCAACCACCTGCCTGGGTAGCCTGTTCCAGTGCCCAATGACCCTTTCGGTGAAAAATTTTTTCCTAATGTCCAGCCTAAATCTCCCCTGGCAGAGCTTGTGGCCATTCCCTCTCATCCTGTCCCCTGTCACTTGGGAGAAGAGGCCAGCACCCTCCTCTCTACAACCTCCTTTCAGGTAGTTATAGAGAGCAATGAGGTCTCCCCTCAGCCTCCTCTTCTCCAGGCTAAACAACTCCAGCTCACTCAACCGTTCCTCATAAGGCCTGTTCTCCAGCCCCTTCACCAGCTTCGTTGCTCTTCTCTGGACTCGCTCCAGAGCCTCAACATCCTTCTTGTGGTCAGGGGCCCAGAACTGAACACAGTACTCGAGGTGCGGTCTCACCAGTGCCGAGTACAGAGGGAGAATAACCTCCCTGGACCTGCTGGTCACGCCATTTCTGATACAAGCCAAGATGCCACTGGCCTTCTTGGCCACCTGGGCACACTGCTGGGTCATGTTCAGTCAGCTGTCAACCAACATCCCAGGTCCTTCTCCTCCAGGCAGCTTTCTAGACTGACTTCTCCTAGTCTGTAGCTGCACAGGGTTGTTGTGCCCCAAGTGCAGGACCCGGCATTTGGCCTTGTTAAACCTCATGCCATTGGACTCTGCCCAGTGGTCCAGCCTGTTCAGGTCCCTTTGCAGAGCCTCCCTACCCTCCAGCAGATCGACACTTACACCCAGCTTAGTGTCATCTGCCAACTTGCTAAGGGAGCACTCGATGCCTTCATCCGGGTCATTGATAAAGACACTGAACAGGGCTGGACCCAGGACTGAGCCCTGGGGAACCCCACTTGTCACTGGCCTCCAGCTGGATTTAACACCATTTCCCACCACTCTCTGGGCGCAGCCATCCAACCAGTTTTCCACCCAGGAGAGTGTGCGCCTGTCCAGGCCAGAGGCCGACAGTTGCCGAAGAAGAATGCTGTGAGAAACTGTATCAAAGGCTTTACTGAAGTCCAGGAAGATACATCCACAGCCTTTCCCTCGTCCAGCAGCCGAGTCATTTTGTCATAGAAGGCGATTAGGTTAGTTTGGCAAGACCTGCTTTTTGTGAACCCGTGTTGACTGGGCCTGATCACCGGGTTCTCTTGCATGTGCTTCATGATAGCACCCAAGATCACCTGTTCCATGACTTTCCCTGGCACTGAGGTCAGACTGACAGGCCTGTAGTTCCCTGGATCCTCCCTGCAACCCTTCTTGTAGATGGGCACAGCATCAGCCAGCCTCCAGTCCAGTGGAACTTCCCCAGTCAGCCAGGACTGTTGGAAGATGATGGAAAGGGGTTTGCTCAGCACATCCGCCAGCTCCTTCAATACCCTTGGGTGAATCCCATCTGGCCCCATAGACTTGTGGGTGTCTAGTTGGGCTAGCAAGGCTCTGACCATCTCCTCTTGGACCATGGGAGCCTCATTTTGCTCCTCTAGCTCCGGGGTTTTTACACAGAGGGAACAACTTTCTTTACAATTAAAGACTGAGGCAAAGAAGGCATTAAGTACCTCAGCCTTTTCCTCATCCCCTGTCACTGTTGTTCCTTCTGCATCCAATAGGGACTGTATGGTCTCCCTAGTCTTCCTTTGATTATTTATATATTTATAGAAAGATTTTTTGTTATCTTTCACAGACTTTGCCGATCTGATTTCTAGTTGAGCCTTTCCCCTTCTGATTTTTTCTCTACACAATCTCACTTCCACCCAAGAGGCCTGACCTCTCTTCCAGAGCTCATAAACATTCCTCTTCTTCTTGATATCACTCAAGATCTCCCTGTTGAACCAAGCTGGTTTTGCCCCCTGCCGGCTTTTTTTTCGGAACATGGGGATGGCTTTCTCCTGAGCCAGTAAGATCTCTGGATAAGATGCTATAGTTAAGATAGCATATTATCCAGAGATCTTACTATCTGGATAAGAGAGAAGTATATGAGACAAGTTAGATTAAAGATCAGATTAATTCTAGGAAATAGAGTGAAGAACAAAACTGTGTCACCAGTGTCTTCGGACATGCAACAAACCCAGTAGAACAAGGTATTTTTGCACAGTCCCAAGTCACAGTGCCTCATCCATATCCTACTTTTTTCAAGAATCTAGAAACAAATAACTCAGGGAAACTAAATGCAGTTTAGTTGGGAACAGTTAGAAACTGGCAGAGTGCACAGGGGAATACTGCTAGAGCTTTCCCAGCACTTACTTCTTCCTACTGCAAAGGGAAAAATGGGCTAGACTGATGTAATTCTGAATATTCAAATTAAAAAATTCAAACTATAAATGAAAAAACATGTAGGTTAATGGCATTTGAAGCAATCTATTGATTTTCCTGCAGCCAGTGCAAGTCATGCAGGCTGGGTTTTAAAGATCACCTCAGTGCTTTTTCAGAAAAAAACCCAATGACCCTGCACACTGTTGAACTTGCAAACGGGAACCCTTGTGTGATTCTCGCTGCTCTATATCTGTGAAGGATACTAGAAAAGCTCATTTTAGAAGGCAAGTTATAAATATCCTTTCAAATTTACAGCACAGGAGCAACAGTTGATACTCTTTAAATTAAACTTATCAAATATTGTCTTCCACTTCAGAGCTAAGTACTTATGAAATGCATTTTAAAAGTGTACCTAAAACAGACCTGTCACAATGCTATCTCAAACTGTAAAGAGCTATGAGCATAGAAAGGACAATGAATAAAAGTTACCCATCCGACATGCCTCACAAAGTGGACTTAATCTTGCTCTAGTGTCCAGCTCACATCCTGGCTGTCACCACCACTGCCTCCCCACTGGTCAGGAAGAGGCAGGGACCCTGAGGGTCTGCAATGAGTGAAGTACTTAAGAGAAAGCTACTCTTTATAGCAAGGTCTTTGGGAACTTAAGGATTGCCAGGATTACATCTAAGTATTGATGCCATGCCCCACAGCTAGGAAAGCAATTTAAAACAATATACATAGTAGGCCACTGCACAGTAAACAACATATTCATTCCATCAAAAAGGAATTAGAGACTTTGTATTTGAGTAACACAGGTGAACTGATGCATGCAGAGGAACTGAAGTTAAATTAGAGGGAAATAACAAGTAGCTTAAAACAAAATTAATCTGTCTCAAATTTCTAGTAAAACCTGAACTGTGCTAGCTGAAATCAAAGGAAATTTTATTCATCCATCAGTGTTTCCAAAACTGGACATTTTCTTAAATGTCAAAGTTTAAAGCAAAATATTGTAGCATCATTGGAAAAATAAATACACATTTACAAGTAAAACTATATTTTAACTGAAAGCAATGCACATGACTGCAAATAATTAGGCATGTCACTGAAGATGATATGGTAAAATACACTCAGGTGTATTTAAATAATTCATTCTAGTAACTTGCATAATATGAAACATTCTGTTACCACTATAAAAACAAGATAAGGTATCTTGAATACAACCATTTAGTGATTTAGTATTTTTCTTTACATACCTGCATCCCATATAGAAACGATCAAAGGAGAATATATTTTGCCTCAAAAATTAAGTACTACATTTCACAGTCCAGAATAATCTTTTCAGAGAATTTTTTCTGTACGTTAGGTGAAATTATACATATATGATTAATTTAATAATACATTTAATCTAATTTTATATGCAGCCATGTAAAAAATCACATTTGACTAGGCTGCTACAGATTTTGCTGCAGTTTGACCCACAGCATATATTTCATATATTAACAGATTTGACCTGTGCCCCAAGGGCAAAAGCAGCTATAAGCTCACCTTACTTCATAGAATCATAGAATTACCAAGTTGGAAGAGACCCACTGGATCATCGAGTTCAACCATTCCTATTAAACACTAAACTATGCCCCTCAGCACCTTGTCCAACCATTCCTTAAACCCCTCTAGGGAAGGTGACTCAACTCCTTCCCTGGGCAGCCTGTTCCAGTGCCTAATGACATTTTCTGTGAAAAAATTTTTCCTAATGTTCAGCCTAAACCTCCCCTGGCAGAGCTTGAGGCCATTCCCTCTTGTCCTGTCCCCTGTCACTTGGGAGAAGAGGCCAGCACCCTCCTCTCCACAACCTCCTTTCAGGTAGTTGTAGAGAGCAATGAGATCTCCCCTGAGCCTCCTCTTCTCCAGGCTAGACGACCCCAGCTCCCTCAGGTGCTCCTCATAAAGCCTGTTCTCCAGCTCCCTCACCAGCTTTGTCTCTCTTCTCTGAACACACCTGCACATTCACAACTAAACAATCTGTCAAGGCACAGTTGGAAATATTCCATCTCCATTTGCACAAGTTGATCTGTTCAAAATACTTCCATGTTTAAAATCAGTTTTTAAAAAGTAGTTTTTCTTCCCCTTTCAAAGTATTCTTACCTCTTCCTTTGTCTTTTTTGATATGACTCTTAGCCAGTCTCCAATCATGCTGAGGACAGCTGCAAAGTAAGCAAGCCCAACAAGGATCCAGAACCACACCACTGGCTTATAAAAATCTAGGTACTCAATATCTGATCCCCCTGAAAAAACAACAAAGTTAACAATTAAGCAGACTTAATAGTTATAGGTGAAAAACTGTTTTCAAATTATTTTCTTAAAAAGAAAATAAGTTGTATTTCTTACAACTCCCATTTTCTTACCCATGCAAAAATTCATAGTGAAACATTTTGTTGAATTTGAATAAAAGATGATCTAAATTTACCCACTCTTTAAAACAGTTTGGAGTATGCAAATTTTAGACAATGATTGCTAATCATTCATAATAATTAAAAAATGAACACAAATGGAATCAGCTTCTGCTATATCACTATTCAAGGTAGAGGCCATTGAGGACAGCTTGAATGAGAGGACTTCCTACACTGTACTAAATTTGAAGTATTGCTCTGCAATATGTATTGTGTTCATATCCTGAGAAATCTGACTTCGCAAGGACTTTGAAACACATCTCAGTTACCTGAGTCCTTTGGCCCTAGTAAAGAAGAATAGCACCTGCATCAACAAGTGTTCCTGTTGGATAAGCAAATATTATCATCTCCCTTTTGCAGAGGAAGAAACCAGGATGCAGGGACTTGAGCTGCACTGATCATACTCAAAAAAAAGGTGGATAAAATAGATATCAGCTGAAAGCAGTTTTTTTGAATCCCACTGATGAAAGCACCAATCATTTCCTTCATTCCAGTGTTAAAGTAAAAAAGGATAAATTTCAGAGATGACTGTAATGGAGCCTTCAGATACAATACAGCTATAGAAAACAATATAGCTGTACTTCCATGTACAAAAAAAAAGAGTTATGTTATTCCAGAGCACTCTACAACGCAAAATAGCTCACATCTCTCATCTTGCAGTACAGTAAAACAGAAGACTTGAACTTCAGCTGTGTTTCAACAAATAGAATCAAGCTCCTAATTTGAGTCATTGCAAGGATAAGTTTGATATGTGTATCTGCCCACAACTGAAGAGACTCTATAGTAAAACCTATTCAGGCATATTAAAGTAGTCTGCATCCTCTACTGAAACAGTCAAAGGAAAACTGGCCCCAAAATACCAAACATCTTGTTAGAGTAACAGCATTAACTCTTCTAAAGATGAATGTCTTCCCTAGCTGTTATTCACCACAGAGATTACATGCAAATAAAGAACTTTACGTTATCTTGGTATGCAAACCCTCATAGACAAAAATTTTGTTGCTCTCACGTCCATGAGACTTTTCAGTGATAAAAACAATTGAACTAGAGGTGTTTACCCAACTGCCAAAGAGATGAATACACATTGGAAAAAAATGGAAACACTTCTGTCTGGTACAGAAAAGAGACAACGACCGAAGGGCTGAGTTTGACACATCCCAAGACAAAAAAAGTATCAGAAATGAAGCAATTTGTTAACATCATCCAGCTCAAGTCAATCTAGTAAAACAGGATTTTAGGGATCATGGAATTATAGAATCATAGGATGGTTTGAGTTGGAAGGGACCTGAAAGATCATCAAGTCCCACCCCCTGTGGCATGGGCAGGGATACCTCCCAACAAAACAGGCAGCCCAAGGGCCCAGCCAACCTGTCCTTGAACACTTCCAGAGACGGGGCATCCACAGCTTCCCTGAGCAGCCTGCTGCAGTGTCTCACCACACTCATCATGAGGAATTTCTTCCTAATCTCTAATCTAAATCTTCCCCCTTCCAATTTAAAGCCATTCTCCCTTGTCCTATTACTACATGCCTTTTTAAAAAGTCCCTCCTGAGCTTTCTTGTAGGCTCCCTTCAGGTACTGGAAGGTTGCTGTAACATCTCCCTCAAGTCTTCGCTTCTCAAGGCTGAAGAATCCAAACTCTCTCAGCCTGTCCTCATAGCAGAGGTGCTCCATTCCTCTGATCCTCTTCTTCGCCCCCCTCTGGACCCATTCCAACAGTTCCATATCCTTTTTGCACTGGGGATTCCAGAGCCAGACACAATACTCCAGGTGGGGTCTCACAAGAGCAGAGCAGAGGGGAAGAATTTCCCTCAAGCTGCTGGACATGTTTCTTTTGATGCTGCCATGATATGGAATGATTTGCCCAAAATTTGTTGCCACTCATAAAATGGTTGATTACCACCATATCTTTGCAGTATCAGTAGCTAGTTATGAACCATATTTGATGGCTCATCTTCTTCTTCAGCTGTTTGTACAATGTACAAGAAAATATGATATAAAGCATCCATTCAGCCAATTTACAATTTCTGGTACATAAAGTTTATACAGTGAAACTGGAAACTAACTCTGCCTATCTGCCAGTTAAGGGAGCATTTCCTTCACAGTTTATACCCACTTCGTTTACAGGAAAGTTAATTACTGTGGCAGGAGTTAGGACACAGTCATATTCAATCAAGAGTTTTCTTTACTCTCTGGCCAGGAGATGGCTCCATCCAACCATGCCCAAAGGAATTGAGCTTTCCTAGTTAGAAAGGGACAGTCAATAAACCTCTAGGAAAAGGTTCAACAGCTAAAATTTTTATTAGTAGTTGTTTATGAATTTCAAGGACTCCCTGGGTGACATCTTGATTTAGTGGAATAGCAGGGAGAGAAACATATCCAAGGATGTTTGTCCTGAGATAACTAGTTCCTTCTCTGGCTACTGGAGACATTCAGCACATATGCTTAAACTTCATGGAGTACTATAATGCAGATATCTGTGAATGTCATTAAATGGTAAGCATATATGTACTGAAGTATATGAGATAATTCATCTAATTATTTTTACTTGGTAACATTGTAAAAAGTGTATCAACACACTACACGTTGATCCATTTGCATGGATTTTTCATAGCATGACTTTGACTCAATGCCATCATTATTTTTTTGCAAAGCTTATTATTTTATATAGCCCTTTAGCAAGCAAAATGATGAGAACCAAGAAGCTGTATTTTGTTGTTTGTTTGGCAAAACCAATTTTGTGGGCCAAGGGACAAAACTTTTTTCCAACTTTATTTGACCTCTACCCAGAACAGTTTACAACAACCATAAAGAAGAAATATATCTCTCAACTGGAGTGCGCTTACTCTTTACCTAGAAGTATCATTGCCATAAGCTTTTATCAAGAGGAGACACAGTTCATTGCTGAGCTGTTTTGTGGTAAAGATTTGATCCAAAGTCCTTTGAAGTCTATGAGAAATTCAAGAGATTTCCCATTGACCTTCATTACAGGATATTGTATTGCCACTGCCACCATTCTTTCATCTGCCAAAGAAATTTTAAATGATTTTGACACTTTGGAAGGCATAGATTGTTTTATGGCACAAGCATATTCCTTATGGAGGTGAAAAGCAATGCACTTCAGTTGAGGATAGCAGTAGAGGAGATTTTGGGGGTGCATTCAGAGAGATTTGACTTACCAAGCAAGGGATCAGGCTTTAAAACACATATTTTATTTACATAAGAAAATTATATTTTAAATAAATAATTTCCTTTTTTTACATAAGAAAATTACATTTTAAATAAATAATTTCCTTTATTTTTGCCACTCTTTCCCCCATTCTTTGTACAGCTCAAAATAGAAACATGCAATTACTTCTGTAAAGTTACCTGGTTTTGTTTGCATTTTTGCTTCCAAAGCAGAAGGATTGATTAGGAAGTGCTGTTGGCATTGAGTATCTTTAATTCCATACCAGCACAAACTTATGAGTTATTCTAAAGTTGTCCCTTCAAAGCAGTAAATGTCTTTACAACTGTATCAGCAGTACGAATTATTCTGTGTATAGAAACGGGATTAAATCCAAGCACAGTTTTAATTGCAGTAGTTATCCATCATCCTCATCGTGACAAACCTGGCCAACAGGATTAAACCAGAAATGTCATCTGTCCCACTCCAAAGAAATACAGAGGTTCAGCCCTGCAGCTTGAGAGGCATTGCCTCCAAGGGCTACAAAAAGGGACAGAGAAAGGCTAGCTTATGTGGAGACATGGAAAAGCAGCACGCTTCGGACAAGGCAACATTGCATTATCTATGTGAGAGAATGTAAGTAGGCTGTACTTGATGCCACTTAGTAGAAAATGGAGAGCTGCTTTGGAATATAAAGCACAGCTATATAACACTCCTTATACGCTGTTCTACACAGAAATCAAGCAAGGCACAGCATGCTGTCTTAAGCTTAAAGCAGGCTACATAGATCACACTAGAGAGCCCCTATTTTGGACATGACGTCCTGAGGTGGCAAAGAGCATTTCCAAATGTCAAAAAAACCCACAAAGCCTGCAGGAGAGCACACAGATTTCTCACAGGATGCTTGACACCCACCTCTTAGTCTCCATGACAGCAATTTCTTTCTGTAGAGGTCTTTCTGCTGGGTAAGTAATATCACATAGGGAGAGCAGCTCAGCTGGACTGCTATGACCACCAAGTGAAGTGTTCCACTTCAGTGACATTAAATGAGACTAAAATAACCTCAGTACTCTACGAACTGTGTCTCAGGCCAAGCAATACAATGCAGACCCACATATCTGTATTACAGTGGCAATACACTAAATTCAGGTACAGAGCAAATCAGTAAAGAAGCAATAAGCAAAAAAATCAGTGATCAAACAAACAAAAAAAAAACCACCAAAACACCCTCACCAAAAAAAATTTAGAATACATTTTTAAGGTGGAGACTTGAAAAATTCTGTGATCTGTTGAAGTGGACTGATTGCAGCATAACCTTATAATAACATTATGTCCCACTGTAAAATAGACTACTACTGTGCTATTTATGTCTCTGCTCTCCACTTAATTAAACCAAGTTTTGGACATCTAATCTAATTTAGATTTGAAACATTCTAGTTCAACTCCTTTAGAAAATTCAACTATACCTTCCAACCCACACTGTAGTTAAAGGATTTATCTGCACATATGAACAGTACAGCATTGTGTTATGCATAAATATACATAGCTCAGTGCTAACTTTAGTACCCAATAATATCTCTCATTATACTAAAAGTGACACGTTTGACATGAAAGGTCCTCTTAATTTTCTCTTTCTGAGAATATGCATAAAATCATCTTAATTTTCTTCTGTTGTAGTAAACAGTTTATCTTGAAAACATGAGAAGGGGTATTTGCCTCTGTCCTGATTCTCATAAGACTGCAGGCTGTAGCACAGTTTCTTTCTTTTTTTATTTTGTGAAAAGCTACAACAATAACTTTTCTTCAATTACAAGTAAATTATTTATTTCCCTACAAAAACCCACTCAAAATTATAAAAATCAAACTCTCTTATGATAGAGAAACTTTGGTTTGGGGGTTGTTTTTGTTTGGTTGGTTTTTTTTAATACTGTCCACACCTTTCACATCTTTTCTTGAACATGCAATACAAGGGCTCTTTATCTTTTCCTTCCTTGCATGCACCTAAGTGATCAGTCTTTTCTTTGCCTTAGGACTTCTCTTGCTCGTGGAAACTGCACCTGAAATTTCTACAGGCTCCAATACCATCGTAGGTTCTGAATACAAAAGGAAATGTTTTGGAATTCTAGTTTCCTGGAACAGGGTACTTCTTCTCCAGTACAAATGAGAAGCTTGAAGAAAAATTCTGGAGAGCTCCATAAGAATTTCTAATACAGAAACCCGCTGAACCACCTTTAAAGTAATTAAATTCTTGAATTCCAAGTTGTACAGTTTGCTCCCTTTTGGTACAGCTATTCAGAAACACCCTTGCCTTTACCTGCTAAAAGTTCTTCAGCGCTTCTTTTCAATTTTTAATTCCAGTGGTGCCAGAAGGCAATGAGTTCCATGTTAGTGAACAAGAATATTGCAAGATATCACAAGAAATGTTTCTTTTAACCCAAATACATGTTATCACAAATGTATGTAGGGTTTGCAAACTCATTTTCCTTCTGGGATACCAGAATATTTGGAAGTTTTCAAATACTTAGGAATTTGGGATTCTTTTGCAGGAACTTCATTAGTTAAAATTGACACATAATCATTGAATATGCTACAAGGAGTGTCCATTTTATTTTTATTGCTGAAGAGTTCACTTTATTGTAGCTGCAAAGTGGAGTACCCATGCCTGCCACTCTGTTTTAGATTTGACTACAATTCTGAAAGGAAGATGGTGATTTTCACTCTAAGAATTATCTAAGAAACATGACCTTCTGGTCAGAAAAAAGAAAAGTCTGGTAAAGGAATAAATTAATGTCAACTGTGAGGGTTTTTTTTTCTAAATGTATTGCTCTCTGGGCATTAGGTGGACTGAAGTGACGTTCTGCTTGCAGCATGCCTCCCCGTGAAGAACGAAAACCAAGAACATTATGGTCTAGAGACACAGCGATTTCAGATGTTATACCTAAATTCTGTCATGAAAACCTCCCCTACAACCTCATATAGCATTACATGTCTAAATCCTACATGTTTGGTTTGCCTCTGTTTACGGCACTCAGGTTTCCTAAAATTTCAGGAGGGTGTGTTCTTGATGAAGTCTACCACAAAACATCAATGGCACTTAGTATCCACATTGTAGTTATGACTTAGCTATAAGAAAAATTAGTAAAACAAAACAAAATAAATAAAGACAACTTACTAATTTGTTAGCATGCTAAAGATTCTACATACTTGGTCAAAATTAATAAGGAAACCTAGCCCTTAAGACAAATTTTATCAGCTCTATTGAGAACTTGCAATGCCAGTTTTCTTCAAATATTTTGCACTTATGTACACCAGTGACTGTAAGCTTCCACAATGCAAAGCACAGTCAATTTAAATAAAATTATGAAAAATAGGCAAGGTTTAACTAGACAATTAGGCACTGGAATAACAAGAAAACAAATGACGCATTTTGAAAAATACTTCATGTCATCTGCCATAAACTAAGTATATTAGTCCACACAAAGATGATATTTTCAACTTAATCTCTGACAAAATATGGTCTAGTGGCAATATTAAACTCCCAATTATGATGGATATAATCATCTAACCTTGTTCGCTTGAGCATCACCTCTGCAAGTACAAATAGAACTCCCACACACTGAAACCATAATTCAATAACATATTACAGTACAAATACAAGTCTTGTGCATGTTACTATAAAAGAAAATAGAAAACATTCATGACATTTTGACATCATGCATTTACAGTGAAACTTTAAAGTAAAAAAGTATTTATGAAGTGAAACATAAAAGGCCATAAGCTATAGAATGATATAATTCAAGGACATTCTGTAGAAAGAGAGAGAATGTGTCCTGATAAAATTAAAAAACAGGCATGATGTAGGAACAAATTATGATATCAAGTGGTCCACAAATAAAAAAAACCTGCAGAAATATATAATGAGAGTAATGATGAATGTACTCAGTGTTCCAGTTAGAGCCAAGTGGAGGATTTCACATAATGCCTTACAGTAAATATAACCAGGCCTTTATACACTATTATTTTTATTCCCTGACATGCACATAACCCTCAGGAACTAAATTTTAAAACCTTCAGACTCCTAGTTTGGAAAAACGTAATTTTTTATTGGATGCTAAGTTTGAATCTGACCAGAATCACAAATTCCACAAAATGGAAAAATGAGAAACAATATGGGAAAAGAAAAGGAACAGGGAGGAATCAGGGAGACAAATTCAAAAAAACCAAACATTACAAAATGCTATGCAAAAGTCCGGATGAATTTCATGTACCATTTTACAGCTCAATTCTATAATTTAGAAGAATTTTTGGCAACTTTTTGTGTGACCTTTCTTTTTTTAAACAGCTTGCATAAATTAGTATCTTCTACACTAACTAAATTTCCACCCATTTTACCCAGATCACTTATGAACTTGCTAAACAGTTCAGATAGTCCCACAACAATCTCTGTGGGACTTCACCAGACTGAAAAACATTTGCCAGAGAAAAGATCAGTTACATTCCTGCTATCAAGGCAAACTTCAGGCAGGCCTGCAAGTAACTAGAAGAAGCTACTCAATGTAAGACCCTCACCTTGGTGCACTGTGACTTGTGCAACAGCCGTGGCAGCAGATGGGACATGGGAGGTGCCCACATCACATGGATGCCTACTAGGAAGATTTCCCTCCAGCAGGACAGATCACTGACAGCAGCCTAGCCCTGCTGTCCTTCTCAGTTACCTTTCACAGCTATCTCTGGCTTGCATAGAGTTCAGAGGTCAGAGAGAGGCATCTCATGAAAGAGAAATGATGGCTCTGCATCACGAGAAGCATGAGATCAGGCTGAAGAAAGTAAGTCTTGGTCTCAAAGCACAAGGCTCTGAATTTCCAAGCCTCACATCAAAACATCACTCACACGGACCAATATAATTCCTCAACACAGACAACTTAGTCAATCCTATTCTGAGAAGTGGTCTAACACCTCTAGCACCTTTCCAAGAAAAAATATTGATGCAGAAAACTGGCCCAAGATTTCTGCTCAGTTTTACAAAATTATTTGCAACCAATCCAGTCCAGGTTAATGGAACCAGAAAAGTTGGATACGTTACATTTGAGTTGTGCTAAACCTCCTTACATTACAGAACAGACGGACAAATGCATACACAGCAAACAAAAGAAATGAAGCACAGTAGCAGCATCCAACATCAATAGAGACATCTCAGTGGCAGAAACAGAGCTCTGGAACAACACTTTTAAAGTAAGAGATGTACACAAAAACTGTGTCATATAATTTCACAAGGTATGACATTTTAGGTGGCTGACACTGAAAAAAATATTCAGCAGACTAAAATACTATATTAATTATTGCACTTCACTCAATCTGTAAGAACAAAAAATCTATCTAAAATTAAATAAAGCATCTTTAAACAGTACAGGAGAGCAAGCAGAGTATACTGAGACAGAGACCATGAATTTCATTGTCCCACCTCCTGTCTCTAGCCTGACACATGATCCAAGATGGGGCCAGGCCATCTCATGTGCACTTACACAAGAATGATAAATGGTAAAATTGAGAGAGAGGCACCACAACAGGCATGTGACTGTCCCAAAATAATACAAAATGCAGAACATAACTTTTTTATAATATTTTGCACAGGAAGGTTGGTTTTTTTTCCAGAAAATCTTACCTGCAACATAGTCACCAAATCCAATGGTAGTTAAAGTGATAACCACAAAGTAAATTGCATCTAGTGTGCTCCAGCCTTCTATGTGCTTGAATATAACTGCAGGAAGAGCAACAAACAGCACGCAGCCAAACAGTATGAATATTATTGTTGAAATGATGCGAATCTTTGTCTGACTGACATTCCATTTCTGGAAAGGGAAGGGGAAAGAGAGGAAACCCATCATTAATAAAACTGCACCTCTGTACATAAGTACCTATCCCCTTCAGTGACACTATGTTGCTCAAGAGGACAGTGCATTATGATTCTCAAACAAACAGGAAAATCAAAGCTGGTTTTTATTTTGAAAAGACTTTCAAAGCAAACATGACTACCCTAGGAAGCATTTGGTAGCAGGATACGCAGAGCAAGGATGGACTCTTCATTGTGGCCAGGTTTGTGATCTGCGTGAGTCTCATGTGTAGCATTCATCAATACTAACAGCTGATCATGCTGAAGTTTTGAGGGGGGTGGAACTAGACATTTGAGTGAGTTTCAAGTAGTGCTTGCACCTGTGATGCCTCTACTTTTGCGCATTCACAAAACTGAATAAGAAAGGTGAGTTTTAACCACACAGTTTTCTCTAATCAAGTAGCTGGCTAAACAGAACCACAGAATACAAGAGCTGGAAGGGAGAGATCAGCTCTTATAAAACTGCTCCAAGATAAAAACACCCCAATTAAGCCACTGCTTACACAGTACTGGCAAACACAGTAGTGGCCTGGCAAAACGTGATCATGCTTAACCATTCTTCTCATTAGAAGGTTTTCCTAATGCTTAAATTGCACCCCACCTACTTCAGTTGAACTCTACTATTTATTGTCTTATATAAGGCAAACAAAGAAACTGCTACTTTGTGCTTTCCAGCAAACTTTTGAAGGGGTTTTCTCTCAGTCATATGTTCTTTAGACCAAATAAATTAATTTGCTTCAGTCTTTCCTCACTCGTCTGTTCTCGGCTTCGACCAACTAATCGACATTTCATTAGATGTTGTATTCAAAACTAGATATAAAACCTGCATAAAATAGAATGGAAGGCTCTTTTCTTATGCTGTATCTATGTATTTGTTTACATTCCTATTTATACTTCTAACTATAGTGTCTGTTTTTAGACAACACTATGAAATAAGCCCATGTTATCTTATGAGTCCCTCAGCACATTACTACAAAACTGCACCTAGGCAACTGTTTCCTGACATGTAATTGCATATTTATTGTTCTTTCAGAAAGTACTTTGAATTTTTGTTCTGGAATTAAATCTTATATATTCAGACTGCTTCTCAAAATTTTCAGGATAATTTTGAATTCTAATTCTGTCCTTCAACTTTTAGTTCTCATCATCTGAGATAATCTGTAGATGTAATGAACAAAATCTTTATCTGTTTTTTTGAATATTAATGAAATTTAACAGTACCAAAGCTAGAACAGATCTCTGCAAAGTTACATATGACATGCCTTAACAGTCTGACAATCTTCCTCTTGGTATAGTTCTCCATCCATCCAAAGATCCTTGGTTCAACTTGAAGCAAACAAGGGATTGCACAAAATGACACCAAAAAAGTAAATCAGACTCTTCACAATGCATTTTTTCCTGTATTTAAGTTTAGTTCCAATGGGAACTGTTTTATAGTCAGTATGGCCTAGGGACAGCTTTTGTAACCCAAATCATAGTAATAGTTTGGGATATGGCAACATGAAATTCCCTGTTCTGACCCATCAGTGCCTCCTAGTTCTCCTTTCAGAGAAGCAGAAAACAGAACGAGTGTTTCAGACAGCAACATATAGATCAGAGTTTTCATTTGGATATTGCCAAAAGGGGCAAGATGCTGCTCTTCATGTTGGGGCATTCTTCTTGTAGAGATAAATCCATTTAGAAAACAGGAAAACCATTATCTCTATGAGGAACAGGCTGAGAGGCACACAATTTAATCTTGAGTCTTCTGTATTTTTAAGCAAAAAATAAAGTTCAGTTACAAAACAACCCAGAAAGGACAAAAATAAAATGTTCTTATGGAGTATTCTTGCCTCTTTTAGATGAATCTCAACTGAAATGGATGCTGTGCACCAGTATCTTGTCAAAGTCCAAAATAACTAGCTTTTCTTAAAAAGCTTTCAAGCTTGTGTTTACCCATTGCATAAGGCTACTCAACACAGCTTCAGCTTGATTGGCTTAAAAATAAAGCCATGGCAGATCCTCCCTGTAGAGAAATATAGTACCACATGAAAGATTAGGGCTTGCTGCAGAAAAACAATACATCTAATTTTTAAGGGCTGATGCAACCAGCTACAAAATTAAGGGAATGGCCGCAAGCTCTGCCAGGGAAGATTTAGGCTTGAAATAAGGAAAAAATTCTTCACGGGAAGGGTAGTTAGGCATTGGAACAGTCTGCCCAGGGAGGTGGTTGACTCACCTTCCCTGGAGGTGTTTAAGGTGAGGGTGGATGAGGTACTTAGGGGCATGGTTTAGGGATTGGTGGGAATGGTTGGACTCGACGATCCGGTGGGTCTCTTCTAACCTGGTTATTCTGTGATTCTGTGATTCTGTGAAAATCAGCCTACTTATTAAGTACTCGCTGGAATATTCTATGTATCAAAAGACAAATAGTATTTCATATGTGTTTTGAACATTAGGTAATACTTAAATCTTTTATTAAACCTTATATTAAAGGTTATTAAAATCCCTAAATAATTTTATAAAGTTTTTTACCATCTATTGTACTTCAAAAACCTCAGTAAATGCATTATCAATAAATATTTTAGTAAATAAAACTGTTTCACACTCAGAAAAAAAAAAAGTTAAGTAAATTAAGTTCACCTGCTACAATTCAAGGCATTTGGTTGTCAAGGACTGGCTATGGCTGAAGTTTACCAACATCTGCACAATTTTCTAATGTGTTTAACAGGTCTGTTCCTCTACTGAAGCTGTGCCACATTGCATAAATTAAAGATGGTAGCCAAAGAAATGATGGACATGAACTTCTCCTCTGTGCTAAGCAGTTTAGCAGATGTGGCTGAAAATATCTTAAACTGTAGAACATCCTAAAGTCTATTGAGAAGAACACAAAGAGGAGTCCAATGTCAGGGAAGCACAAACAGCCTCTGTACCAGTTAGGCTGTCCTGCTTCTACAATTTCACTTTTCTGTCTGAGTCACTAACTTCCTACCACATGAAAACTTTAAAGTTAAACAGGTAAACATTACAGCCAACTTAGGACTATTGTAAAGTCAAGAAGAAAATTAAATGTTTTGGATCTTGTTCCTTTTCCCAAGCACAATTAATGTAGAAAATGTTCAGCTTCATCCAATTCTCAGTTTGAAGCGTTCAATAACAGCTGCCTGGAGGAGAGGGACCTGGGCGTGTTGGTTGACAGCAACTGAACATGAGCCAGCAGTGTGCCCAGGTGGCCAAGAAGGCCAATGGCATCTTGGCTTGTATCAGAAACGGTGTGACCAGCAGGTCCAGGGAGGTTATTCTCCCTCTGTACTCGGCACTGGTGAGATCGCTCCTTGAATCCTGTGTTCAGTTCTGGGCCCCTGACCACAAGAAGGATGTTGAGGCTCTGGAGCGAGTCCAGAGAAGAGCAACGAAGCTGGTGAAGGGGCTGGAGAACAGGCCTTATGAGGAACAGCTGAGAGAGCTGGGGTTGTTTAGCCTGGAGAAGAGGAGGCTGAGGAGAGACCTTATTACTCTCTCCAACTACCTGAAAGGAGGTTGTAGAGAGGAGGGTGCTGGCCTCTTCTCTCAAGTGACAGGGGACAGGACGAGAGGGAATGGCCTCAAGATCCGCCAGGGGAGATTTAGGTTGGACATTAGGAAAAAATTTTTCACCGAAAGGGTCATTGGGCACTGGAATGGGCTACCCAGGGAGGTGGCTGATTCACCTTCCCTGGAGGTGTTTAAGGCACGGGTGGACGAGGTGTTAAGGGGCATGGTTTAGTGTTTAATAGGAATGGTTGGACTCGATGATCTGGTGAGGCTCTTCCAACCTGGATATTCTGTGATTCTGTATTCAGACTTTGCAAAGTTCTTCATATCTTTTGCTAGATATCTGGTTAAAATGTTGAACAATACCCTGTTTTTCAGACTTTTCCTTTAATTTGTTAACTTCAGAACAATGAGCAGCATGAAGAACAAGGCAGTTGGCATACTCACAACAAATGTATCTTCTACTTTGGCAATTCCTTTTCCAAAGATTGTGCCTAGTTGATCTCCAACACCAGCCAACAGAAAACCAAACAGAGGAATTCCCAGTAAGGCATAGATGATACAGAATATCTTTCCACCTTGTGTACGTGGGGAGATGTTTCCAAAGCCTAAATTACAAACAACTTCAGATGTTTAAGAAGTTACATACATTACATACATTACATACATTACATACATTACATACATTACATAATACATTTTAAAAGGACTGAAAGTACAGAACAAAAAAACCAAGTCCTACTAGGTTAATCATATGACACAGCAAACATTGTGAAAAATCAAATGAAAGTGTTGATCATAAATCCTCTTTGAGTTAAAATGAAACTGCTGCACAATTCACCAACTTATTTCTCTCAGAGAAACACTATATTTTTTTTTCTAATAAATTATATCTTTTCTTGTCTGCTACATGTAGTAAATCCCAATTAGTTAAGCTATGCCTTAGCCTCTGCTACATGGGTATGACTATTACTGGACTTGTAAATGGCAGACTGCAGTCTCATAGATAAGATATAATTTGCCTTCAGTTGTGCTGAGTTTCAAAGTGAAGCAGCCTGAAAAAAAACACATTTGGATTAGAAAAACAGGGATTTCCAGCATAAATGAGGCTGCTTAGAGTCTTCATTATTAAAGGGTTTCATTCATCCAGTATAGCAAACAAATCTCAGAGAAAAACTTTATAGGTCACAGCAGTGCCCACTGGAAAGTGGAAATAATTTAGTCTTCACTGGCTTATGTAAAAGAGCACCCTGATACCTGTGATACTTCAATAGCTGCTTGCCCATTTAAAATGGAGAAACTGTAATAAAAGAACACAGACACCAGCATCTGCAAAACATCCTTGGCAGAACCCTACAGACAAGTTTCATGAGCATCAATCCTCAGTTGTAATGCAAAAGTTTCCCTCCTCCAAAGGATCACTCAGGGTTTCAGTGGAGCAGTGCTGTAGTTGCAGTAACACCTCAGCATTTTTGACCTTGTTTCACTTTTCAGCATAATGCATGCTTTGAAGGAAAAACAGTTTTGCTGAGTGTCTTGGGTGCATCTTTTTTGTCAGAAACAGGCTTATTTTCCATGGAGAAATCAAACAAAAGGCTTTTAAAAAAGTTATGGGGTTTTTAGTACAAAAAGTGAAGTAAAACACTTTAGGAAGTAATTGATTTTTTTTTTATTAAAACCTTAATTTAAAAAATTCAGTTTTCAGGTGAAAATATAGACAAAATTTGTCAATTGACAAATTTTATCAGTTCTATTGAGAGCTTACAGTGTTAGTTTCCTTTTTAAAATAGCTTATTATTTATGCACAATGATGACTTCAAGCTTCTACAATGCAAAGCACATTTAATGAATAGCTTCCCTATTTATCAGAATTTTCATTTAACTATTTTGAGCATGCTTTAAGACAAATACAGATTTTCTTTGTTAAAATTATTATCTTAATTTCTGGTTCTTCTCTCATGTAGGTAAACTACCAAAACTCCATTGACAAAACTATTTTTTCCTTTCAGTACATGGGAGACAAAGCTGTCCCTCACTGAACATCATTAAAATAAAATAAAATTATCACATTTGTAATATATTTTATTCCTAGATACTTTGCCCTAACATCAGTTTCCAGATGGTAATCCTGCAAACAATAAATGGACTGTTGATAGAGTTCAGTTAGATAAAAAAAAAGGGAAAAGGCAATATAAAATTTTCCCTAAATCATGACTAGCAAACCCTGTCAAACTAAACAAAAAGGACAAAATTACAGGAAATATAATCAATTACAGGTTGTGGAGTCCTCCAACTTTGCAAATATTCCCTGCACTAACATAATGAAAAAAAAAGTCTGACTTTGACAAGTAGAATAAAGTCACAGCACCTTTAGTCCAACCTAGTATCCTTCCTAAAGCAGAGCTGGGTCTAAAATTACTGCTTATTGTATCTCAGGAAATTTCAGCTCCACTGAGTTCACTTTGTTCCTTCATGCACCAAGCAGAAACGACCCTTGAGTTTTAAAATAAAATTAGCTCATCACCAACCAAAAAAGGACAAACAGATCCAGGCTACTCTGGCTTCGTAAACAAGCTTGTCAGTGTATCAACAGGAGCTTGAATAGGTTGTAATTCCTGCAGGGTCTTAATGTAATTCAGAATCAAGGGTCTGGATATACCAGATTTATATAACTTATACTAAGGGATTTGGAAATAGGTCTCTCCCACCCCTCTTTTTTTTTTTTTTAAATTTAAGAACTGTATTCACTTGCTCTATAAAGGTAACATCTCATAATGGTGACAAAATACCAGTCCAGGAAAGCACACAAGCAAGCAGCTTCGCTCGGTTAGCTTCATAAAACAAACTGGCATTCTCTGTGCATCCCACAGTTATTACAGACAATTGCTGCTGTGGCATACGTCTCATCTGCTGCTAATTAGTATGAGGACATGAAGTTCACGTTCAGCTCTGTGTATTCTCCTGCCTAAATCAGAGTCATATCTTGAGCAAGAAAAGGATGGTTCTTCACTTGACTTCTGCCCTCACAAACTGCTGCTTTTCTTTCTGAGAAATGACAAATGCTTTTCTTCTATAAATGACTAAAAGGTCTTGTATTATTAATTGTACTTCTAAAAATATCTCACACGCTAGTGGATAAAATAATATGCCAATAGACAGCAGTTTAATTCTGTGCAGATGCTTACCACACAAACCATGGCACACTTGTGACAGGACATGTGCTTTAAGTGAACTGATCTACCAAGGGGTTTCCATCACACATTCATCATATTTCCTACAGTGTCATGTTTCATAACAGTCTGCTGTTGTACACCACAGCCTACTTCACAAGTTACTCAAATTGTCCTTACATCCTACTCTTGGTTTCTCCAGTGAAAAGCTAATCCATCATTTATGCAATGGGAGAGGAAACATTTATATTTCATAAGGTTGATGTAATTCCTGAGGGTTTTGCCTCAGAAAAGTATCATTCTTCTCTTTAAGGAAAAAAATATTAGAAGAATCCTACTGCTAAGTAAAACCAAAGGAAATCTTCATTTTGGACAGTGTGCTTTGAGAGGAGCACAGAGCCATGGGAATGCCACCACATCTCCTTGTGTACCACACAGCATTTCCCTACATGCAGGGCAGGAACACCTGGCACTGCTGCAGGAGCTCCCTGGCACAGGGTTGTTGCTTAGAAGTCTTCACTTCTGCTCCAGAGGCTGGTATAAAATCTGTCTATGACTGTCTTGCTTACTGAGAAACCTGAGGGTTATCAGCCACATCACACCACGATCTCTGTGTGCTCTTCCATCCCACCTATTTACCTAGAGGGTACGGGGACAGTGCATACTGTAATCATGCAAGCAGCCTCAGTATCTCAGTTACTTTTCACACCTTCAGTCCCGTGCAACTTTTCTGTTCCTCTTGTTCTGCAAAATGGTGAGTTCCTAGAACCAGTTGGTTCCCCCATTGCAGCAATTACACTTGCTTGGGAACATGGACGTTAACTAAGCACTGGATTTAAGCTTGCTAAATTTATCAGAAATTTTCCTTCAAAGTGCTTTTAATCAACACTATCTGCAATGAACAGCACAGAGTACAAAATTTAACTTACAGAATGGGATCAGTTTCACTCAAGGTAATGTCTGCACCATTTTCAGGCTGTCCTTCCCCAGTGCAAGCCTTAATAACCAGGAGCACGGTTCGCCTCCTATTTTCACCAAATCACTTTCACATCCTGCTAAATGCTTAGTATGCCTTTAATACCTTAAGGAATTTGTGCATAAGTTGTCTCTGACAATGAGCTGTGGACAAGAAATGCATTTCAGAAGGAGCTTCCAGAATAAAAGGCCTTTGTAAATAGATTGAAACTAATTGCCTCATTCAACAAAATAACATATTCCGTGGTTTTAGCTCCGAAACTCTTATAGCCTCCAAGATTCAAATCAAATTCAAAGGGACCCTCAGCCCCTTTGGTCAGCAACAGAGATGGAAGCAAGGATGTGCTAAATGAAAAGGAAAAAAAAAACAAATCAAGACTCCACAGGCACTATTTTTTATTCCCATGTCCCCTTTATTGATATAGTTCTTTGAGAATGAAAATTTCTGTAACTTTCAATCTGAAATAGATTTGCTATTAAGTAGAAATTAGTTATTTTAATAGCTACAAATATATTATGGCTTTTAAGCAAATCAATGCTTGAAGTTTCAATATCTAGTAGTGGGGTTTTTTTCCCTGTGACAAACAATAGGTTATATTGCAAATATAGAAAAGTTTGAAATGCTACAAGGTCTTATATAATTGGCAAGACACTTCTGTTCAGATGAGCCATGAGACTGTCTTTATATTTAAACCTTAATAGAAACAAAGGCTGGCAACTAATTAAAAAAAAAAATCTAAATTCTGTTTTAAGTAGAGAAAAAGATCCCTTTGTTTTCTAGTTAACTGGTATCTCAGTCTCTCAGAAAGCTCTTTTAGATCCACATTTTCAAAGTGGATTTAGAAGAATAGATACCCCAAATTAACATATTTTCACGGAAAATTCCTAGACAAAGCAGGGCACCTACTGAAACTAGCTGGCTGCAATTAAGTATTACTTATGTGAGAGATTATAGCTGCTTTTGAGAGTTCTAAGACTAGATTTTACTTGCAAAATTGACTGGAAAAGAGTGTTACCACTTATGATTAATTTATATCAAATAGCTCAAGTGGGATTGAAAGGTCTGGGGAAGGTTTGAAGCGTTTTCTTTGCAAACAAGAAAATGTAAATTCAAACACAAGTAAATGTTTTCTCACTGTTTTTGACACACCTCAGATTACACAAGACTATTCATCAGGTAAGAAAGTTCAAATAATTCTCAAGTAATGTCATATATTTTGAGACGTGAGAAGCTCAGCTATAGGTTTGGATATATGGGCAATTGATGAAACAGTTCAATACTGAAAGATGAAAACTCAGTAATCACACGCACCCTTAATTACACAAAAATGGATTACAGAAATTTGTAACTGAGAAGACTGTAAAGACTCACAGGAAGGCTGGCTCCTTGCTGCTGATTCCCACAAGGCCAGAGCCAGCTGAACCGGCTGCCATGCCCACACCTTCAGCCACCGGACACTGAGTAGCTGTTTACAGTAAGTTTACATCCACCCTGACTACGCAGATCAATTACAGTGACTACCTTTTTCAAAGGGTTTTGATACTGTATGTCAAATTGATTTTAAGAGATCAAAAGATACTTTTCTCAGGCTTCAATGAGCTATCTGATGAAATCTTTATGAAAGGTATCTCACTGAACTTCTCGTAGCTAAGATGATTTTCCCCTTTGGATTGCCATTTGGGCCCAGGAGGTCAGTATTTAAATACATGCCTGCCCATCAGTGCCAAGGCGAAGATATGCGCTTATTCATAGATAAACAATGGGCTGGACAGAATCATTTAACAACTATAAGTAACCATACTGGCTCTGTGGAAGTCTCTGCATAAGCTGCAGAAATACTGAAACTTACACATCCATTTTCACTATGTAGAAACATTTGTATTTTTACACTGATTCCCTTTCCTTTCTTTCCTCTTAACTCTGTCCTACAGTCCAAAATTTGATACGCTCATGCCATATACGTATATTTTTACAAATAAACACTTTATGGTGTTTTATGGCTTTCACTAGTAATAATATAAGGGTCTCATTCAGTCTTCCATGTGACCCTCCTCCCAATGCTGTAAAGTACTTGTAAAATTCCTGTTCTCATTTTTACAAATATGTAGCAAACATAGTGAAGGGAAGTCTACATTTCTCTATATCATGTAGGTCTGTAACTCACACCAAATCACGCCAATGCAATCACATTACTTTGACCCTGAACTAGGGAAAGTTTGGCATCTAAAATCCTCAAAGAACCTCACCTAAGCTTGTTCGAGGCTACACAGGAATCTGTTGTGAATACTTAACAAAATCTGCAGAATCCCTTTCTGTCAGGGCACACACACATCCACATGCAGATATATTTCTAAACACAGTGCAAGAGATTTTAAAGGCTGAATAAGGAAAAAGACTATTTACAAATTTGAATACTTGAGTGAATTGAATATGAATTATCTTTCAGTGAAAGCAAATAGTTCTGTGTTACATATAAACACAAATTCTTTCACACATGCACATACTACATCTTGTAAGTGTAGCTCACAATTTGTTGCCTGTGGGTCCCATTATGGGTATGCTTAGTGCTCCTCCTCCAAAGTCCACCCTTCAGCTTCAAAGTTAAATACTTTCTCTAAATATAATTAGTGCAATTGCTGCATAAATCTTGCGGGGAAAAAAAAGTGTCCCATGCAATAGCAAGGGAGTGAAGTAACCTCTGTTTTAAAATATGCTCTACTATGAAACCAAAAATCTCTGCTTTACAGAAGTTAGATGTAATATTTCTGCGTGTCACCATAGTATCTAGAAGCCAATACTTTCAGTAGTTTTAGTCAGTTAATAGTGTTGTCGCAAAGCACTGCCATTTACTTAATATCACTGCACAGTATAGTCCTCCCTTAGGTATTAGCTGGAAACCAGTGTACAAAATTCTGATTTTTAACAATAAACCATAATTGTGTGTCACAAAAATGTTATATATTTTGAACATTATCATGTTATGGCTTGAGACTGATAAAATATACTTTACTAAGAAACCCTCTCAATTACCATAAGGTATAGCTCCTTTTCAACTATTAATAATATCAGGAAAAACTGGACTGACATTAATAAAACGTGTGATATTCAAGAACTGACAAGGCAGAAGCTGATCTCCTTTCAGTGGTTTCTTTTCATCTGTGTTGAGGTGGGATGAGGGGATGGGAAAGGGTGTATTCAAATCAATAAACTTTATTTTAAAAGAAAAGGCAATAAACATTAATAGAAAATAACTTTCTTTGAGTCAAAGTTCTGTGCTGGAGAGCTGAAAGAGCATTTTAAGGAAAGTCTCTGTATGGATACAGAAGCTGTTGGAGTATTCAGTAATTCATATTCAGTTGCTAAGGCAATTTCTCTAGCAACTGGGTAATAATTGTTAAAAGGCTTTTAAAAGCTTAAATGTCAATTCAGATGGCTCTGCCACCCAGTACAGGTTCTTCATTTCATTTAGCTGTCACTTTGCCTTGTGAAGAGTATCTTCTCATCAGTAGTAGAACCTCTGTCCCTTTTTCAATTATTTCTTCTTGTTGTTATTGCTTGCATTCATTTTACCCCTAATTCTGATTCTAGTAAAACTGAATCAGCTCCAAAACCCAAACCTCCCTCTTGCTTTTTTTGTTTAAGTGAGATTGCTCCATGGGAGTGAGATACATGGCTAACATCTAGCAAAACCAGAATGCACTTTAAAGTAAAAAGTTAATAGTCCACAATATCATGAAACTTTTACTACCTACATATTATCATCAAGTGAAAACACAACAAATATGATGCTCATTCTGCACCAAAGTCATGGATAATATCAATGTATAGATAAAATACATTAATACAAGTCATCCACAGAAAAACAAGGATTGTGAGGTTTAGACTTACTGACAAGAACAACCTATGAACAATTTTTTGTGGCACTGCGACTTTCATGGAGATTTGAAATATTTTTTCTCTTGATTTGGGGCACTTATTTTTAATTTTTCCCTTTTTTTCCCAGTAAGTAATTGAAGCAGGTTTGATTTTTTAAAATTTTTTTTACAATAAAGCAATTCTTGGTGCTGTGTGAAGTAAGCTTTTGCTGGCCTCTGCATCCCAAGTACCAAGCAATCCATATGCTTTTTCAGAGGACTTAAACCATACTATGTCTACACATATTTCTGTATTTTTTACAAATAATAAAATGTAGCAAAAGTGTTAGCAAATTAACAGCTATAACAGACTTACAGCAACAAATGAGATATGAACAGGTAAAATATGTCAGGGGTCCAGCACCTGCCCTTTCACTTGAGGAGCACTGCTATTCCCAGAAATGAAAACCTCCAGTTTCCCTTGTGGAAGATGTTCTGTGCCACCATAGGTATTGATGTGGTTTCAATGAAGTCACAGATTTAAAACAAGAACTAAAGACCCATAATTGTACAATCAGCAGACTCTGCTCCTGGACCCCGTTAAGCTGATATAGCTGGCCAAAATGAATGCAGGTATCTTGACCTATTAAGTAAGCTACAACTTCCTTTGTTGCTTTAAACTCTTCTTCATCCACCCTATTTCTCCTTAGGAGAACTGTCACCAGGGCAGTGTTTAAAAATAAAAATATTTTGCCTTGTCAGTTTTTTACTGTTAACAACTGAATTAAAAATGAATGTCACTTATCTATTCTTGTTATAAACTACACAGACACGGTCCATATATCTAGATTTTTGCCCCGAATCAGAGATAGGCAGAGAAAATCTGGAGAAGAAAGAGCAGTCCACAGGAGATAACAGGAAAACTCCTCCTTTGCGCAAATTTAAATACACAGTTGCTTTATCTGAGTAAGGTAGGTAGGAAGGAAGGCTCTTCAAGAGAAAATATATATCTGTACATACATATATATACACACATGGGTTACTTAGCACATAATGTCAAATATCTGAGTATTCTATTACTAATAAAAAAGCCTCTTGATCAAGTTAGTCCTAGTATCTACCAGCATATTAAGAAACACAATATCCTCAAAAGTGTTCAAGTTAAAAAGAAAGGCCACTACCAAGTTTCAGAAAGAAAAAGCTCTAAAGATTTTTATTTGTTGCATTGTATTAGTTAAAAAGACAATGAGATTATTTTCTGTCAGTGATCACCAAGTGCCTGAAAATGTGAGGTCATTCTGATATTTCGGCTTTTTCTTCCCCTCCTGTCCCTGACATCCAACAATCTTTACAATTGGGACATACGTAGTACCTTAAAAATAGAAAAAAAATGAACCACCAAGCATAAATAATGTCTACTGACTTCACATTTTGGCTTCTACCTACTTATGTATTATATTACTGATTCACTGAAATAATTAACATGCTTAACCTTAAAAATGTTTAAATTTATCTCTATTCAGGTAACATCTGAAAACATATACACCTTCAAAGATGAACAGACATATATTTTGTCAAATGAAACTCTTAACAGATTTTCAATTCATTTTCAACACTCTTGTGAAGTGGCAGAAATCAGTCCTGGAAATAATGCTGTCACTATTTTTCTAATTTCCCAGAATTTGACACTATATATATATATATATATAAAAAATCTTTTGTTATAGTGTCATTATCCAAGTAATTGAAGAAAGTTCAATTACAAGACTGCAAAAATTTTAAAATCCTTTAAAGGAGCAATGTCTGCTTTCACAGTTTTCAGTTTTTAGTGACTTCAAACTATGCAGATGTGTGGGGTTTTCCTCTGCAGCAAGAGTACATCAGCAGAAAGCAGTGGAAGATGAGCACACTGTGGCTCACCAGTGCCCTACCAACACTCAGCACAACTCTTATGTCTTCATCCAAGCCACTTGGTGAGGTAACACACTGGAGATTCTCATCTGATTCTTTGGCAAAGACAGTAATCTAAAGATGGAGATCTATAGAAAAGAATAAAAGTTTCTCATAAGAGTTTGTGATTCTAAGCAAAATTTCCTAATAAAGCAGTAATTGAATATAACATTGTCTCTGTGCATGTTGTAAAGCCATTAAAAAGATTATTGTTGGGTAATTCAAAATAAATTCCAAAGTATGTGCTTTGAATACATAAAAATATTTTGGGTTTGCATGCTCAACTTGCTTTTGAAAGAAGCCAATGTGATTCACAGTGAACAGGGATTTCAGCAAGTAGTAAAATCATGAGCAATTATTTCCTTCACACTTTACTTTTAAATACACAAATTTTTCTTTTACAAAGTAAGAGGAATCTTTCAGAAATCTCTTATCACTTCACCTGCACAAGGAAAATAATTCAATATGCGACAGAATGCTTTGAGGCTTTCACCTACAGATCTTAAATTTATGTAATCTTGCATTTCAATTACAGATGGAAAACTAACATACATGTAAAAATTATCCACAGGTAAAGATACTTTTCAAACATTGTTTCACTTATTCCCCTACCCTCCAAAGCCCTGAGCTGCAATACAAATAGCTACCTTACTGTAGACTAAGCCACCTAAATCTGAGTCTTGCTTGAACTAAGGGATATGTACCGTGTCTTGAAGTCAAGAGTGAAATACAGTCTCAGATCAAGAACATAAACTGAGAGTAAAAAAACTATTTATTTGTTAAGCTACTTATGACCATTTATAACTATATAATTTATAACTATTATAAATAGTTTAATAACTATTTATTTGTTGAAAAATCAAAAGGAAAACATCTTGTCTTCTTGGACTTCAGTAAAGCCTTTGACACAGTTTCTTGCAGCATTCTGCTATGGAAACTGTCGGCCTCTGGCCTGGACAGGCGCACACTCTCCTGGGTGGAAAACTGGTTGGATGGCCGGGCCCAGAGAGTGTTGGGAAATGGTGTTAAATGCAGCTGGAGGCCAGTGACAAGTGGGGTTCCCCCAGGGCTCAGTGTTGGGTCCAGCCCTGTTCAATGTCTTTATCAATGACCCGGATGAAGGCATCGAGTGCACCCTTAGCAAGTTTGCAGATGACACCAAGCTGGGTGGAAGTGTCGATCTGCTGGCGGGAGTTGGGAGGCTCTGCAAAGGGATCTGAACAGGCTGGACTGCTGGGCTGTGACCAATGGCATGAGGTTTAACAAGGCCAAATGCCGGGTCCTGCACTTGGGGCACAACAACCCTGTGCAGTGCTACAGACTAGGAGAAGCCTGGCTGGAAAGCTGCCTGGAGGAGAAGGACCTGGGGGTGTTGATTGACAGCCGACTGAACATGAGCCAGCAGTGTGCCCAGGTGGCAAAGAAGCCAATGGCATCTTGGCCTGTATCAGAAATGGTGTGACCAGCAGGTCCAGGGAAGTTCTTCTCCCTCTGTACTCGGCACTGGTGAGACCGCATCTCGAGTACTGTGTTCAGTTCTGGGCCCCTCACCACAAGAAGGATGTTGAGGCTCTGGAGTGAGTCCAGAGAAGAGCAACAAAGCCGGTGAAGGAGCTGGAGAACAAGTCTTATGAGGAGCAGCTGAGGGAACAGGGGTTGTTTAGCCTGGAGAAGAGAAGGCTGAGAGGAGACCTTATAGCTCTTTACAGCTACCTGAAAGGAGTTGCGGAGAGGAGGGTGCTGGCCTCTTCTCCCAAGTGACAGGGGACAGGACGAGAGGGAATGGCCTCAAGCTCCACCAGGGGAGGTTCAAACTAGATATCAGGAAGAAATTTTTCACAGAAAGGTTCATTGGGCACTAGCACAAGCTGCCCAGGGAGGTGGTTGATTCACCTTCCCTGGAGGTGTTTAAAAAAAGGGTGGACGAGGTGTTAAGGGGCATGGTTTAGTGACTGATAGGAATGGTTGGACTAGATGATCCAGTGGGTCTTTTCCAATCAAGTAATTCTGTGATTCTGTGATCTAAAGGTTCAGGTCATCAACTCAAACTTTTAGTGCTCTTCTCCCTCCTGGCTGTGAAGCACAGGGCACGACCTGTCTCTTCCCAAAAGGTTTCAAGGTATTCTTCAGTCTTGGATCTTTATGGAGACTGTCAGTTTGCTGTCTCATTTAAATCTAAACTGCTTGAGGCCATTTCATACCCCGAAGGGTCAAACCCTTTGATTTTTCCATTCTTTTTTATCTGACAGCCCATGTGAAACAGCCAATGACTCAGGAAAGATACCAGAAGCAAACCAAGTTCTGTGTTGCATTCCCACTGCCAAAGAGGAAAATGGAGTCAGAAAAGATCATCACCTTTAGGGAATACATATGGCTGTCTTCCAATATTAAAAAAAAGGTTTAGATTTAATGGATTCAGGTTTGATCTAGTTCCAACTTCGAACAAACACGTTCACCCGCACGCCAGTTTTATAACACAGAAGCATTAATTTACTTTTTTCTCTGTCTTTCCTTTAAGTGTCAGTACACCTTGTAAAAGAAGCAGCTCCCTTTTCATCAAAAGCATAATACATCTTTGAACTAAAAGACAAGAAAAACCTTTTCTCGAATAAAATACTTTTGTTTCTCTTCCCATAAAACATGAAATCATGTAGAGGTACAGACAAGCAGGATTTAGTTATTAAGATTCACTGACCTTAGTCTGCATAATTTTAAATTGGACTCTTCCTTGTATGAGGACAGTTACATTAATTAATGTATACTCCATACTTTTATTCAGCCTTGAAGAGTAAGATGGAGGCAAGAAGAGTAGTATTCTTAATAGTATTTTAGCAGATAACATATATTGATATTAATTTTTCTCCTGTTGTTACAGCAATGTGAAATGCATTGCAGAAGAGAACAAGTGTTAATTAGCTTCACTAAAGGTCACTACTACATTACTAGAAGAAACAAGCAAATATTAGCTCAGACTCATCCTTAATTATAGGGAAAATTTCATCAATGTTTTAGCTGCTGTGAATTCCACATTAGTCACTCCAATTTGACATAGCAAAATTTCAGGAAAAAGATCGTGTGTAGAGAAATAAATCTACATCTATTTTCTTAAAATCTGTTTTGCCCTTTCACATAGAAAATAATATTTTCCAGTTTTTTACAAATATTCTGCAGCACTGTTCATAAACTCTCTTTTAAGATCAAACTGGTGACATGTTTAAGCATGTTTCCATTCCTTTGGGCTTTTAAGACATTTATGGTATTTTCATACATAGCTTTTATTCACACAAATATTTACTAAATCGTTGCTTGTAAGCATTTCCATTCTGAACAGGTATTTGTGCTCATTTCACATAGCGTCCTGAATGGACAAAGTGAAACCCCAGACATTAAGAGACTAGGTTAATACAAGAGTATTGCTCATCACACTTTAGTCCAACCCCTCCAAAGGTTTCTGGTTTTATTTAGGAATATATGATCCTGAAAACCCCATGAAGGGTTTATTAGGAGCCAAATGCTGCAAATTAGTTTCTTCAAATATTTTTTGGCAAATACTAACAGCTAGTTTTGCAGAATGCTGCATAACAATCACAGTCAGAGAAAAAAATACACTTTCCCCAATCAGTATTACTTTCTTTACATTCAGCCTGAATAAGCAAATTAGAGTAGCTAGTTTGTGCCCAATATGTAAATGAAATACACTGCCTCCTATTTAATTTATATGGAATTATCACAGAAAGATTACTAGTCAAAACATGTTGTAACTCCAGCTGATTTTGCTTGCAGGATCTCATTTTCCTTAAGCATCCAGAATGCAACCAAACTGGGATGAAAACTGGGAAAAGAGTGGATGTTTTTAAAAAAATCCCACTCAAAGCCTTAATTAATTTGTTTACACTGTCTGATTCTATTGGATGCTATTCATTCACTAGAACATCATCACAATAATAACAATTAGTTTTGCAGCAATTAAATAAGCTGTCATAAACTGAAGTCTAAAGATTTTTTTCTTGATTTAACCAGGACTTCCTTTCTAGGACCAGAAATATTTGTAAGAGCAATCTATGTCAGTTTGGTATCTCACAGCTTCATCTGTCAACACTAAAATGGAAAACAAATTGTTTGTTGCCATTTTGTTTTTTCATCACAGCTCTGACACTTGCTAGAAAAATTAGTGTAATGAATTCTTTATGTTTACACACAAACAGACCACAAATAGATGAAATCTAAATTATTGTATGTCTATTAATATGCCCAAATATTCAATGGGATTCATTAGTATAAGTCTTTTGATTCCCTTCTTTATTTGATCACGTACAAATACTACGAAATTTATCATGTGCCAGTTAAAATTTTTCCCCTCAAAAAAAAATCTGTCAACTAAGACACTAACGAAATCCTCACTGCCTCATAACTGTTAAAGATGAAGTAATGCACAACATATTTTCCCCCAAGTTAAGGTCACAAAATTAAATGTATATGTTTCTGTGGTACAACATAAATTAGCTCAAATCAAAAGGATGAAATTCTGGGACCTTGGGATTTTCTATACTATTGTTCCTGAAACTGATCTTCAGTATCCAGAGCATAATGAAAATGTATTGACACCATGCAAAAAAAGGGAACATCCCACTCAACAAGAATTAGAAGTGAATGAATAGCAATAACAGTTCTTCGAGATGGGGCAGTTGGCAGTTTATTTTACTTGGTAACTAAATACTACGGCACCACAAGCATTAAAATACATTAAAATTACGAAAAATTGGACTAAAAATATTTCTTCTAAACAATTCTATATACATTTGATTTACACTAAGTTTTACAGTTCAGAAGATTCAAAATAGATAAAAAATTTTGAACAGAAATAAAAGGAATCCTGTTCCCAAATGTATGTTCCTACTAGAATAAAATGGTTATAACCTTTCTAGAGGAAGCCACAGAAATATAGCTGAATGATACAAAGCTGTCTTTAATTGGAATAGCCACTATGAAAACAAGTAGATATGCGACTGACACGAAGACACACTCAGGAAACAGGATATACAAAGATACTACATATTAGTATCCTATTCCTTCTATGTCTTCAATTATATTCATGTATCATACACACACACAAGAATTAATTAGGTGCAACAGATGTGCCTTTCCTCCTTATTCCTTACTTCAAGAAAATTACTCCAGACGCAAGGTCTTACTAAATCAAAGCAAAATACAGTAACAGTTATTTTTATGAATGCATTTTTTTATTTAGGTAAAGAAATGCCCTTCCAAAAAGATATTAAGACTAAACTTTGAACACTTCTGCCTTCAGGATCCACACATACAGGTTAGAAATACATGCAGACCATAACGAAAAGTGACGAAATAATGAGTTTGCATACAAAGAGCCAGTCTCATATCTCTTTAAGTAAAAAAGAGGAATCATATTTTAAAAATCAGAATACTCCACAGGAGTATGTAACAGTCTTCAAAAAACATGTACCAGGCACAGTTTTGTAAATGAAATTTCAGGTTATCTATTCTGATGAGATGCTTGAGTACTTGGACATCATAAGATATTGATCATCAAGTACATGAATCAGTTCCCTTATCTTGAGAAGATTTTTGTCTATTAAAAATGCAAATCAAGCACAAGAATACCATAATACATTTTCACAGATATGTCTAGAAAAATCATACATTTAATTTCAAAGACAGATTTTCAGATGTATATTGACAAAAAAATAAAGTTACATTTAACCATCTCAAAATAGGTAATATCCTTCTCAATTCTTCTCCACAACAAGAACATACTCATAACTGGAAATAAGTATATTCAATGATACAGAGAGAGTACTTGGCTCTATATACAGCCGTTCTTTCCCTGCACATCTTTAAAAAAAGCAAACTACTGTATATGAGTAAGCCACTTGATGCTACCTCTTCTATCCTGAACAACAAGCTCCAGATGCTCATTTTCATAAGTCAGTGAAGATGAAGGAAAAAAAAAATAAATCTGATGTCTGCAGTGGAGAAATACAATCTGCATTTAACAGAATCTGGCACAGAGCTTTCCAGTGCAACCCTCTCTTCATCTGAGAACTACTACACAATGTGCCTCAACTGTATCATATGGCCCTGTACTCAAACTCTCAGTAAACACTATGGAGTCCTAATAAACATCTAGTCCTCAACAAGTCTTTCCTATAGCACTGCTACCAGAATTTTCATTAACTGAGAATCTAGAAATTACCACACAATCTGAACACTCAATTGAACAATTCAGATTCCACATAAAAATATCCTCCAAACCAGTTTTCTCCTGTCAATATGTCATCTTTGCACATGGCAACATTTAACCAACAAAAAAATTAATTTCTTTTTTTATTTGCAATAAGTTTTTTAGGAAGCAGGCCTGTCTGTAACAATGGTGGAAGACTAGGAGAAACTGAGCAAACTATCTAAGAGTAAAGAAAGTTCAAATTAAACTTATAAGATTGAACAGAAAAGCTGCACAATTCTCAAAGTGGCTTATTCTTCCCTTTTACTATCTCGCTCATTTTAACCCCTACAACACTCAAGCTGATTTGAGAATAAAGACCTCTTTGCAACACTTCTTTCATAACACCCCTTTTCGAGAAGGACAGGACAAACTGTAGCCCCACAGAATTCAACACCATTAAAACCTCTCTGGCCAAGAATGAGACCAGGATCCAGCGCTCAGCCAGAGGCTCTGACCGCAGTACCAGTCCTCTGCAAAGTTCTTGCAACAATATCTTACAAAAGCTGCAAGTATTTCAGTTTTCCACCAGAGATCGGAGCTGCATAAGCTAGAATCCTGCTCAAGGCTCTAAAAGTTCCTAAGAAATCCCTTAGAGGTGTTACATAAAACTGCACTATTCTCAAGGGGAGTGATAACATCCATCCAAGATCACTCCTGCTATTGCTCAAAGCAAAAATCTCCCCGACAGGAGGAGCAGGAGCTTCAAAAAAACCAAAACAGAAGAGCAGCCCTCACCCTCCGCCCACAACATCACATGGAGAAGTATCAGGGCAAAGCAGAGGATCAAAGGAGGCAACTCATCAACACCACAAGCTACTGGGTCACATAGCCTTCGTGCAGCCATTTGGCTGCGAAACCATTGGTTGCCTCATTTCAGACTGGAACTGCAGGTAAGAAAAAACAGTGTCTATTCATATACTGCTTGAGGGGATCATTTGTAACTTTGTATTCCAGAGAAAAATGCATCATACAGCAATTACCAAGGTATATCAGCTACATGTGAAATAAGACTGAAAACACCATCCAGAAGATCTTAGGTACAAAACTCTGATTTCTCGTAGCTGGACAGCCTCTCTCTTCTTTCCATTAATTTGAAGAGAAATCTTTGCATGAATAAAAAGTGGTTGAGCTACAGTTACTTGTCTGGAAGTGGGAACAATGAGTGACAACTGTAAGGTAAAGCCATATACTGCTTGTAGAGATGTCAACATATATATTTAAAAGACCTTAATGCAAATACATATGTGTGAACATATGTTCATACCTTTAAATATAAATTATTTATGTTAGAAAACAAAGAAGTTCATTGTACACAGATTGTATTGTATCATTCTCCCTACTGCACGGCTGAGCCATGGTATTGTAGCCAAATTGTACCAGGAAATCTTCACAGAATGATAGAATCATAGAGTGGTTTGGGTTAGAAGGGACCTTAAAGATCACCCAGTTCCAACCCCTCAGCAATGGGCAGGGACATCTGCCACTAGACCAAGCTGCTCAAGACCCCATCCAACGTGGCCTTAAACACTTCTAGGGAGGGGGCGTCCACAGCTTCCCTGGGACTGCCTCACCAACCCTCATCATGACATATTTCTTCCTTATGTCTAAATTTAAATCTTCCCCTTTCCAATTTAAAATTCCCATTCCCTCTCATCCTATCACTACATGACCTTCTAAAAAGTCCCGCCCCAGCTTTCTTGTATGCTGACCACGCTTCTTTTCTTGTAGCCCAGGACATGGTTGGCCTTCTGAGCTGTGAGTGCACATTGCTAGCTCATCCTGAGCTTCTTGTCAATCAGCACCTCCAAGTCCTTCTCCGTAAGATATAGAATAAAACATATCCTGGAGTTACTCTGCTGTTCAAGTTAAGTTATTTTAACCCCCACTAGCTTTAAGTAAGCTGAGATAAGTTATGGGAAGACCTGTGGCTGCACTACAACACAGCTACCAGGAACTAAATTGCTCCACCTTTAGAACAGGTAAGAGAAAAGCTCTAAAACCTCACAGTGCAAAAGTACTTTATTAGGCTGAACTTAAAACCTTTTGGCTTTGTTGACTGGGACAGTATACACAGCACTCAAAGCAGCACAAGGGTCTGAACTCAGCATCTGTACACCAAGTCACCAGTTTTGAGTGGGACCTAGTAGAAAGTGTCAAAACTACAGTTAGCAAGGGTAGCAACTGAGGCATTGATGATGAATGCAATAGCTGACTGCTGAACTTAACATGCTTTAAGGAGACTGAAAGCCAGCAAGTTGATAGAAACATAAAATTTCTATAAAAATATTTTTTGTGTGTATATGAAAGAACAAGGATCGGCAGAGAAGACTTTAGCAGTATCAAAATAAACTAATCTAAACTAGAATGCCATTGATTTGAAGAAATATTAAAGAATATATAGCCAAGTAACCTTGAGGTAGTTTCAGTGAAACTACCTTTACACTGGACCCTGGTAGTATTCCCCAGGTTGAAAGAAAAAATTGTTCATGCTATTATTTTCAGTGTACTTAAATTAATTTGTATTGATATTATCAAAGAGTGCCTTACAGGAAACATGAAGTATCATGACTACAGAAAGACTTCAGAAGCTTATGCTTCTGCCACAGATCAAAAACGAGAGAGTGGAAAATTATCAATTAGACATCACTGAACTCACAAATACTGAATCCAGCTGTAGCACAAAGCACCTCTTGTCTTTGCTTACCAAATTATTCCCTTTTCCACAACAGTTCTCCAAGGTCCTGACACACAGAGAACCTCCTCACGCTCCTTAAGTCAGGCATACTCACAGGTGTGTTTGTAGGCTCAGGACCTAGCTTTATAATGACATCATATCACACATGCATTATTTTCAAATGCTGGGGGCTGAATATGACTCAATCTGATTCATGTATAGATTTACTAGACGTATGCATCAATACCCTCAAATCTGCTTTTTTTCCTCTGGAATCTTCAGATTTTATTTCCCTAGAAATTTTTGTAATTTAGTATTAACCATAATGTTAATGATAGTGCCATATGCAATATATTATGTTACAGGTTTATTACCAGGGTCTCACAACTGGACTATCCCTAAATCTACGTTTTTTAAAGTGCTTCATGATAATAAGAAGCAACTCCCAGCAGTGCCACTTGCTGTCTCCAAGCCCCTTCTGCATTCAGACAGAGGCAACAGCTTTCCCTGCCAAGGTGTTCTGTTAGTTCTGCAGTTATTTTTTCAGGTGAGTTCAGAGGGAGGACAGATGAAGACAAGAAAGGTGGGTGCAGAGGAACCTGAGATTAAAAGGATATCAGAAAGAGACGGGAAGGGGAGAGAGCGATGGAGAAAGCGGTCAGCACAGGATGAGAAAAACAACACTTGGGCTTCCAAACACCTCAGAGGAACATCCCAGCTTTGATGCTTATGGTAAGTATCTCCTCTTTACAATTTCTCCAAAGGCCATATGCCAGGGAGAGGTATAACATCCTCAGAGCCAGAGCACACTTTGCACTCTTCTGTGCCCAGTGGTCATCAATAAAGCACTCACCATCTCAGATGCTTTTTCAGCTTCTCCTGCTATGATTTTTTTGGTGTCAGTTAATAAGCAGATCTCTGTGGGAGCATTTTCACAGAGGACTGCAGCTGAAATTACCATCCTCCCTGTGTGACTACTTAGCAACACGCTGTTCTAACAAGCATCTGGTAATCTTTCATGTCTTCCAACAGCTTTCAATACTTCATTCCTCCATGCCATCATTAGACAAGGGTGTTTTAAGCAGAACACAAAAAATTACCTTTTGAAAAATCCTAAAGTTTCTGGATAAGGACAAGGATGCGAATGAAGTAGTTCTAACTTTACATTCAACACACCAGTGGCAAGCTGCCATGATATATTTATTGTTCTTCTGAAACACATCACAGCATGTATCCTGAGCAAAGGCATAGTGCTTACTGCTGCTGCATGCATCCCGGCTAGCAGGGTATTCACACGTGCCCAAAACTGGCAGGCTGCTTTCATGATGGATAATATTATATATTGATAATATTATATATTAATATATAATAAATAAATAAATCTCTGCTTTATGGCTAGTTCTAGGGGAAAGTACTCATGTTAATTTTTTGATTCCCACCTCTATTGCCTTATCATGGATGCAGAGCACAGGACAGGATTTGTTCAGCCAGCCAAAACCTGGAGATGTCTCTAATGTGGAAGCCAATGTATTACAAATTATTTGTGTGACTGAAAAATAATTTTGACTGCTTCATTAAGTTCTATGAATTATATATATCTACATTAATTTATTCTAAATATCTTCTCTTATTTTCACCATATTATGGAATGACTAATTATTTTTAATTAGCCCCTGTAAGTTGCCACTCACAGAGAAATGTTAGGCAACCACTAAGGACGAGGTACTCCAACTATGAAACATAAAACATGGAGGGTGGGGGGAATAAATCAGTAGCACAGATGGATCTTTACAATTCCACTGTCTGCACTGTACTTGATATTTGTATGATGATCCAGTAGCATAACATTATGGAAATCTCATTTTTAAAATTAAGTAAAAACAATAAACATTTTAAAATGTTTTACCATGAGAGTGGAGACATGAGTTTCTCGACATACGCAAGATGATTCAAACATTTCACAGAAAGTCCTAATAATATTTCTTTTATAATCTGGATGGTAGAAGAATATAAGTGTGATAAAATAATAGAAAAGTGAAATGTCTTTGAGTAGAGTATCTGATAAAATCAGAAAAATAACAGTATTTGTTGAGGCCTTCCTCAGCTATGCCCAAAAAGCACACCTATTCTTCCAATTGGTTTGAGTAGTTATGGTAAAAGATAAGTGCCTTTCCCTAAAAGTCATACTTCTTACAAAGATGTAATTGCCTATTATTGTATTCTAGTCATGTTATAGTCTTTTTACTCTATGATAAAATGCTGTGATTTTATAAATATGGGGTAAGACTTGCTTATAAAAGAAGAAATCCCTACAAAACACATTTTTTCAAATCACCAAAAAATAGTGGTTATAACCTACTACAATCTACTCCTTCATAAAACAATTCCCGGGATATGAACTGCCTTCAACAGACTTATTGGAGAATTATTTTGATTTTACAGATAATTTAAAATTTAATTTGAATTAATGTTTAAAATTCCCAATTTCTTTGCCATCTCTTCTTACCTATGGTTGTTTTTGATCACCAATGGTGTTTTTTAACTGTGTAAGTCTCTCTGCTGTACAGGATCAAATATTTGCCAAACTACATTATAATGTAGGTTTATCAAGTCTCTACCACTGGGGCAATTGCCAGGGTTGATTATTTCAAAGGATGGAAGAAAATGGCATAACATAACACAGCTCTACCATTGCTGTTGAAGGTACTATACTCTTGCCTTCTCTATGCATCATTATCTCAATAAAGCAGAAAAGATGAACTTAAAATATCAAATGAACATTTTTGTTCTAATTTGTCAAGCTCCAAGACTAGATATCTGCCATATGCAGATCTTGCAATTCCACACTTGAAAATGGAGCATGATCCTTGGTCTCTGTAACACACTCAAATTCTTCATACCAAAAAATATCTGTTTTATGAAGTCCCAAACATATTGATACAGTACACTTGGACATGCAGTTTAGGTTTCTCACTCCACCGGTGAAGCACTCCATGAAAACATTTGTCTCTCCTGTCAGTAAGTCAATGAAAATAAAAAGAAAGAAGGAAATGATTGTGTCTTACCCCTTACCCTGACCCAAAGTCAAATTGGTTTAGTACAGGGTTACAACGTTTTTTTCCTTTTTATGCCAGACTGACCAAAACTACTCTGTTGGTAATACTGCAGCTTCAGGAGCACCTATGAATCTGTATGTTTAACAAGACAACTAGCAATTAAATTCTTCATTCTTTTATTTCAGTACCTCATCTTTTATCTAACACTATTTTGAGATTAATATTCTACTACTAGCAGTTTCTATTCATCTAAATATTAATACTTCCATACCCACAATATCTAAGCATACTGAATTACTGGCTTCAGGCAGACAACTGGTTTTGAGTAAGGAAAGATTCCAGCAGGTAAGGGAATCTAACTGGGACCATTATTACCAAATAATCAAATTGCCATCCAACAAGCAAGACTTGAATTCACACAGTTTGCAGTGTTGCTATGAAACAGCCACAGTAAAGACGTCTAAATGATGTATTTCGCTTTCTCTAGGATCTGGTTACTGGTCCAGCAAAACGTGTCAGAATCCCACACAAGTGCAGAATGGACAGAAAAGCACATATCTATTAAAGCCACAAAACTCTCTGCAGATTTGCCCACATAGAACCAAAAAACCAAAAACTTAGATGTTAATCCCTTATTACCATCAAAGAGTATTTCCAACTGCTTCTCTTTAAAAAAAAAAAAGTCTGAGACTGCCTTAACTAGAATAGCGTGACTTTCAGAAAGCATATTAACTAGAAGGCGTTAGTCTTCCTGATCCTGCTGTCTGTGCAAATCTAGATCAAAATTTTAAACCATTAGTACTTAATATAAGAACATCAAGAGAGAGTAACTCATTATGTTTTACAGGCTAACAGTTATACCACTACACATATTTTTTTGCTTTTAGCTAATATGTAGCAGACATTTGTCCTTCCTTTAGCTTACATCCCACTTTTTTCACACCTGGAAATCTAACTGTTCATTGGTAAAACCTAGCATGACCAAGAAAGGGTGATGGAAAGGGTAATGCATATGCAGGATTTTACTACTAAAGCAAATTTGCATCCCATGAGTCCTTTATACCACCTATCTTACTACTGACCTGCAAGTAACAGGTGACTTTTTTATACGCCTTCTCTTCCTAAATGAAAATACCAAAGCCATCAGAATATAACTTTTGTACTCAGTGACTGCACTTGCATTAGCAGTTCAAATTATTTTTTATCCCTTTATCCTTTTTACCTTAAGCGCTGCATACACAGGTTATATGCATGTTACTGTAGAAATAAACTTGTACTCCTGAAAAATATGGATTCCTAACCCACATTGAGATCTGAACTATAACCTCAAGAATCTCCTAGTATAATCATTCTTAGCAATATATATATATATTAGTATTTTAAAATATATTTAATCAGCCTTGCCATTGCTGCTCACAGGCAATGTAGGCAAAACTACTCAGATTCAGAGGGAGAGTCCAATACAGTTGTTATTCTCCTCCTAGTTCCAGCAGGATTTCAGTCTCTACCATTCAATTTAGTGACATGGTTTCCAAACTTCAACAGCAGATACGGTACACCATTGTGTCAAATATCAGAAATAAATGATCAGAAAGTCCCTAGGTACCTCACTTGTATATCATGGGGCCACACACTTAAAACTTCATCTGGTATGAATTAACTCTGCTTGCAGTCATACTGACTGATGCAGATCTTGCAAAAACAGGATGACACCAGAGGGTGAGATTTTTCCAAAGCACCAGAGGATTCAAAACAGCAAAAGACTCACTGAAAAACGTTAATGGATTTTGTTAATTTCCTCCTCGCCTGCATTTCTACCCAGATTCCCATTTGGTTTTTCATATTTTTTTTAATAGAACTAAGCTGCTGGCAATAATTAGAAATTTATAAAATACAGAGAGCTCTCAGTACATAAAACCCCACCATCACTTTTATAAAGTTCTAATGGATATTTTCATACACTGCAGTGATACTTCAATGATATTTTACTCCATAATACTGATGGCACAACACATCAGATTTTATACTACGGGCAGTTCACTTTTACAAGAAAACTTTAAGCTTTTCTAAACTATCAATGTAACTTCTTTTTTACATTCTTTGGGAAAAAAAATTGAAAAAAGTTGTTACCTTTCAATTGAAATAGAATCCACCAGTTTTTTTAATTCCAGCTGCCAGGGATTGTACAGTACAATTTACACATAAATATTTGAGTGAACAGGAGACTAAGAGTCTATCCAGGAAAACCAAGCCTTTTTTTCAGCATATCTCCAATTTGGTACACCACAGGAATATCCAGGCCCAGATACTCCCCATGAACACTAGCTCCCGCCCTGAACAGGTTTGAACAAACCAGCCAGAGTGGCAACAGGCAACCCTAGGACTTGTGAGCAGACGTGCAGTTGATGCGTACACTGAACAAGGCCTCAGTACTACACCAACAATCTTCTGCAGGTCTTAGTTCCCAGGAAGAAAACCCAACCCATCCTACATTCAGGTCAATATGACAGACAAACTAAGTGCATTAGGCAACTTCTCACCTGGTATAAAGCTCTGCTGTATGCTATTTGGCCAGATTTGTCAAACTGCTCAAGAAGAGACTTTCAAGTTCAGCTTTTCAAGGAGTCACTTGGAAGGATCCCCTGGGACGTGCTCTTCTGAGACAAGGGAGAGGAACAGAGCTGGAAAATAATTACGGATGCTTTCCATAAAGCACAAAAGCGCACAGTCCCTGTATGTAGAAAACCAGGCAGGGAAGGGAAGAGACCAGCGTGGCTGAGTCAAGACCTGCTGGTTAAACTGAAGAAGAAGAGGAAACTGCACAAGCAGTGCAAGCAGGAATGGGTAACCTGGGATGTGTATAGGAACACTGCCCTGTTGTACAGGGAGTCAGGAAGGCCAAGGCACAGCTGGAGCTAAGCTTGGCAAGGGAAGTAAACACTAACAAGAAGGGCTTCTACAGGTACGTCAATCAAAAGAGGAAAGTCAAAGAGAATGTACCTCCACTGATGGTTGGAAATGGTGATCACATATCAACAGATGAGGAAAAGGCTGAGGTACTTAACAAATTTTTTGCCTCAGTCATCACCAATACTGCTCTCCTCATCACTCCTACGTCAAAGGACAGCAAGATGGTGACCAGGGGGATAGCTCCCCTCCTGCAGTAGAGGAGGATCAGGTTCGTGATGACCTGAGGAATCTGAACATTTATAAGTCTATGGGACCTGATGAGATGCATCCCAGAATCCTGAGGGAATTGGCCAACGTGGTTGCCAAGCCACACACCATGATATTTGAAAAGTCATGGCAATCACGAGAAGTCTCTAGTGACTGGAAGAGGAGTAACATCTGTTTTTAAAAAGGGTAGAAAAGATGACCTTATGCACTACCAACCTGTCAGCCACACCTCTGTGCCTGGGAAGATCATGGAACAGCGAAAGACTTGGGCATGTTGGTCGATAAGAAGCTCAACATGAGCCAGCAATGTGCACTAGCAGCCCAGAAGGCCAACTGCATCCTGGGCTGCATCAAAAATAGCGTGGACAACAGGTCATGGGAGGTGATTCTACCCCTCTATTCCTCTCTTGTGAGACCCCACCCAAAATACTGTGCCCACTTGTGGAATCCTCAACATAAGAAGTGTATGGAACTGTTGGAACTTGTTCCAGAGGAGAGCTACAAGGATAATCCGAGGGCTGGAGCACCTTCCATATGAGGACAGGCTGAGAGAGTTGGGGTTGTTCAGCCTGGAGAAGAGAAAGCTCCAAGGAGATCTTATAGCGACCTTCCAGTACCTGATATGGGCTACAAGTAAGCTGGAGAGGGACTATTCATAAAGGCTTCTGGTGGCAGGACATGGAGGAATGCGTATAAACTGGAAAGGGGCAGATATAGGCTTGATATAAGGAAGATTTTCTTCACCATGAGAGTGGTGAGACACTGGCACAGGTTGCCCAGGGAAGCTGTAGATGCGTCATCCCTGGAGGTGTTTAAGGCCAGATTGAAAGGGTCCTTGGGCAGTCTGATCTAGTGGGTTTTCCCTACCCATGACATGGGGGTTGGAACTGCGTGATCTTTAAATTCCCTTCCAACCCAAAGTATTCTATGATTTTAAGTTTTCAGAACTCCGACCTTGTGCTAAAGGCACCTAAAATTGCCTTACTTTCTAAAGTAATCTATAGGCAGGAACTCCAGCTGAGATGGTCAGCTTCACTTGCATAGAAGGTCACATCCCAACACACTGCTCTTATATTGTTAGTCTCTAAAAGAAAAAAAAAGTCAAAAAAACCCCAAAATCCGAAATACATAATCTGGCATTGATTAGGGCTGCTTTTCCCTTTTCAAAAGCTGGTCCTGTTCAGCAGCTTAGCTAAGCAGTACATGCAAACAGCTGTGATATAGCAGCATATAATGGTAAACAGATTAACACAGTCAAAGGCTTGAGATTAGGAAAAAGTTTTTCATGGAGAGGGTGGTTAGGCATTGGAACGGTCTGCCAAGGGAGGTGGTTGAGTCACCGTCCCTGAAGGTGTTTAAGGTTAGGGTGGATGAAGTACTTAGGAGCATAATTTAGGGATTGGTGGGAATGGTTGGACTCGATGATCCAGTGGGTCTCTTCCAACCTGGTTATTCTATGATTCTGTGTGAAAGGGGAATTTACCAACAAATCACCCCGATGTAATGTAAACCCTACATACAGGTGCTTTTATTTTGACTTCTAAAACCTACACACTCAGTGACTCCAATTTTATTACTTTTTGTTTAGTAGAAACATTCACTTTGCCTTGTATTTTCCAAGATCCTGTGCCTCTGTTTCTTCAAAGGATTTGAGGTTCTCATATTTGGTTGCACTGCTCCTGATGCGATTACCAAAACAAACAAAACTGGGAGCAGGAAATACTTTCATTCATCCTAGCATTCTCCAAACAGTATAACCGTATTCAGCAATTCTTCCTGGCAGCCTTTCCTTTATTAGCAACAACAAACTTTTGTAACCTGGGAATTAAAATGGACACAATTGGGAGAGTCAGAAACCCTGAACTGATCAGCCAGTGATGAGAAATCTGGATATAAACAAAATCCATTTCCATTAGCACACTAACATTAACAGAGTAAGCTGCAAAAATGTCAGTGCTTATTTTCAGTTTAAATTTGGGTCCGTGTCACAACTGAGGAACTGACATTTTCAATCTACAGCAAGACATCAGCAGAACTGTGTTAAGCATACTTTGTTGATCAGAAAATTACAGAAGGTACAAAGGGTGATGGAAAGCTGCATACCTGGCCATCTGTTTAAACATCATTTTTTTGCTGGTTTTGAGGAAAAGGAAGATTAAAAGATCAGAATGTACAAGCATATTAAACTACAAAAATGGCACGACCTCCACCTTGCTTTGCAATATCCAATAATAAATAGACAGCACACCAAAATAAAACCATCAGTGCTGTCTAGCAGGAAGCTTATCAATGAAATTAAAGAGACTTTTTTGACCAAACAAAATTTTAATGAAATCACATCAGTTTTGTGAAGTATTCCAGGTGTTGGGAGAAAATATTCCAAAATATAAACATAGTTGGAAACTCAGTCTTATAACTAAAATAAGTAGTGGGCAGTGCTCCGAATCAGGATTAGAAGACAAATAATGAAGACAAAAAAAAGTTTTAAAAAAAATAAATATCAGTGCAAAGAACACATGAAAAGGGGTATGAAATGTCACTGATGCCACAACCTTCCCTAAACAGAGAGCATCCCTTCATACCGCCACATCCCTTTAAAAAAAGTTTCTTGTCCAGCATTCAGAACTTAACCAGGTCAACAAAAGCTCCCTTGTACATTCACACTACTAAGAGACTACATCACCCTAAGGTTTTCTAATATAGCTAATAATTTAAAGTAACATCATCAGAAATCTCAGGTCCTTTCTCTTATGAGTATGGCCCAAGAACACGCAAGTGCTTGCACTTTACCTTACAAACACAGGTCAGATACCTGTGTATCAAAATAGGGCTGTTTGTTAGAAAAAACAGCACTTCTTTGGTTAATTAAAGATGTGTATCATCCCATAAACTTGCACTTCTTCAATTTCAGAGTGCCTCTTACTGTTGTTGAGTATTCTAGCATGTGCAGGAAAAAAAAGTGGTCCTCTTCTTCTCTTAGTCTCAGTTGTTTTGGTCAGTGAAGCTCAATTTATTTTCTTTGATGTGCTCATTCAATTTAATTAATTTTTTCTGATCAACAAGACCTCAATATCTCTAACTAACCTTTTCATCTAATATAATTTCCATTTATCTCTTCACCAAGTTCCTTTCTCCTCTGCAGTTCCAGGTTCCCTAGTACCCAGCAGTCTTCTCCTAATTCTTACTTCTGAACATCATACAGTCCAAGTGTTATTTTCTCAGCATTCAAATAAAACAAGCCCCCTTTCTCATTGCCTGAACCAATGAAGGAGAAAATCAAAGGTTTAGTGGTAATACACAGTCTAGTCCACTGTTCCTGGGAGAAATAATTACAGTGGAAATCTTGTTTAGTTGCTGTTGTCCTGGGAGAGAGTATGCTCAGTTCAGATGAAATATTTGGAAAATTTCATTGTCTAATCCTAACAGGTCTCTCCACAAGTGAACTGCTATTTGTCAGCAGCCAATAACTGGGTCAAATTCAGGCACTTTTTCACAGGAACAACAAAAGAAGCAAAGGCGATAAATTAAAATGGGACAAATGCTGGATGAGAGGCTCAACATGAGCTCGCAATGCATGCTTGCAGCTCAGAAAGTCAACCTTATCTTGCACTGCTTAAAAAGAAGTGCAACCAGCAGGTGATTCTCCCCCTCTACTCTGCTCTCATGTGACATCACCTGGAGTATTGCATTCAATTCTGGAGCCTTCAGCACAGGAAGGACATGGATCTATTAGAGCAAGTCCAGAGAAGGCCACAAGGTTGATCAGAGGGCTGGAGAACTTCCCATATAAGGAAAAGCCAAGAGAGTTGTCTTGTTTAGCCTAGAGAAGAGAAGGCTCCAGGGAGACCTTATAGCAGCCTTCCAGTACTTGAAAAGGGCCCACAGGAAAGCTTGGGAGGGGCTCTTTAGCAGGGAGTGTAGTGATATGACATGGGTTGACAGTTTTAAACTGAAACAGAGGAGACTTATATTACATATTAGGAAGAAATATTTTACTGTGAGGGTGGTGAGGCAGTGGCACAGGTTGCCCAGAGAAGCTATGGATGCTCCACCCCTGGAGGTGTACAAGACCAGGCTGGATGAGTTTTTTAGCAACCCAATCTAGTGGAAGGTGTTCCTGTCCATGGCAGGGGGGGCTGGAACTAGCATGATCTTTAAAGTCTCCATTCTATGACTCTATGTCTACTATCTCATTCTATGATTCTGTGTCTACTTTGTTTTTTCATTTTCCTTGATAAAGGTGTAAGGATTGTAGTAGAGAGGTCGCCTTTTCCAACCTGCTGCCAGTACAAAACTTTCTCAGACTTTAAAATGTGAGTCGCCTGGGGGAAGCAAGGTGTTCTCAGGTCTTGTCTGTACGCCCATTTCTGAGTTAAGCTGTCTGTGGAAGGAAATTATTTAGATGACAAAAAAAGCATGCACAGTGTGGACAATGAGGTCTTAGAGTAAAAAGCAGTGGCATAAAGTTTATTTTCTTTTCTTCCTCAGCACTATCTCCAGCTTTATGATTGAGTTACCATTCTTTCTTGCTTTTCTTTTCAACTCTCCTTTTCCTTCTCTTTGGACATGTAGTCTTAGAACAGGACTAACTGGATAATGCCATTTTCAGGTAGAAGAACAGAGTTAAGTTTTGCACTTTGCAGCATGTACAATATCCTAGGGAGCAATGCAACAGTATTTTTCATAGACAATTTTTGCCTTCCCATTTTCCCCTGCTGCCCTTTTCCCTCTTGGAGGCTGTCTGAAACTGCTCCATAGACAAAGAGTAATCACATAGTTTCATATTTCTTTGTTTTATGATATTTACAAGTTTTATGATATTCCACAGTAGTAAATGCAAAGCCAAATCAAATCCACCCAGACATGGGAAAAAAAAGCCTACAAAGGATCTTTTCTAAATAAAGTCTTGTGAAGTTGTTTTATCCTGAACTTTCAACTAAATCCACTCCTTAGGAAAGATCCAGTAGCAGCACAACAGATTATGTTCTATTTAAACTGAGTTTAGTAATTTTAGAATATGCACTGTAATGTCTATTGGATAAGACGAAGGATTATAAGAGAATAAAAAACCCCTATTACATAAATATCAAACCATGGTTTCCATAGTGTTACCTCTGCTTTTGTTCGCTGGCTTTGAAGCTCAACAGATTTACATGACCCCTCACAGAACCTTTCAGCAGCCTACAAGAGTCCAAGATGAGTAGGAAACTACAGATGGTTCTGGACTGCTGTCAACAGCCACCAAAATGCATGGGCAATATTTTTCACTTAAATTTTCATCACTACTGTGATACAATAACAACAGTTACTGTAAAGCAATAATGTATTGCTAAGGGAAATGCTAAAGGCTTTATTTATCATCCCCTCTTCACGGGAACCAAATACTTGGGGGATTCAAGTGCCTTAGTCATTAAAGAAAAGTTTGGGAAAACTGTACATAAATAAACTCCTGGTTCCATCAGAATTTCTTGGCTTCTAAGATAGCATCAGGAGGAGTATGGGTGAAATTGTAAGATTAAGTTATAATAATAAGAGGTTTGGAAACCTAGAGAATCTGCTGCAACACTGATAAGCTATCATTTTCTCTAAATGATAGTAATCCTTTTTTCTTCTATTCAAGTACTTCTTAAGGTATACAGTCTAAAGGACATAATATTTATAAATTTTATTCATATTTATAAAATCAGTTTTATGAATTATTTCTGTAAAGTTGTTTTATGACTTTATAAAGTCCTGTCTTTTTCCATAGAGAATATCTGTAGTTTTTTGGCTGAAACCTACAGCAACTCTCCAGAGATGCTCATAAATGGCATGTTTAATCTCTTGAGAAATTAAAATATCAAGTTACATGATAACCATATGCCCCTTGATTGTAAGGAATGCCTTCATTTTCAAAAGGTTACTCATACAAGAAATGAAACTGCTCTGAGCACAAAATCACTTGATGGCACGTAATAATAAAAATATAAGGGAAAGCACATCCAACTTTTATGCTTGTCACCATTGCGCCAGGTAAATCACAAATCCAAGGGCTTTCCATGACAGCTCCAGCTGCTGTCATGCTGCAAGACCTCAGAACAGGTTTCATAGTAAGCAAGACAGTGCCAATCACCCTAAGGCTTTTATGTAAGCACGCTGTTCTCAGATCCTACGAAACAAAGCTCCAACTTATAATTGATGAGGAACTTCCCAGAAGAAAGTAAAAATATTTTATGGAAGATTTCTTTCCCTAGTTTTTCTGAGTTTTCCATCACAAGACCTGAAATTAATATTTACAGTTTCCTAGTCTGACCTGTTTCTGACTACTCTGGTTTACAGAAATGACCTGAAATACTAATTTTCAAATGTATTTCCTATTGGGTTATCTCGCCTCTTGGGGACAGTGGATCTGTGGCCTGAATGCCTTTGCAGATCCCACTCTCTTCTCTAAGCAGGACTTAGGCATATTGTGATTGAATCAGGTCAATAAATCAAATCAGGAAACATTTTTATTTTGAAAAGCCTTAGTTTTACTAAGGAACAAAACAGTAAAACATAATATTCCATGGCTTTAAAGTAATTTTTTGAATAATTTAATTTCTTGAACAATTTTCATGTTAGCTTTTATCCTTATTCAGAACCAAAACAAACATTAAGCGCTTTCTACAGGACCATGGATATTTACTTACAACATAAAGTCTTGTGTTGTCAGAAGATGATGACATAAGACTGATCATAAAGCTATTCTTTTAAGGTTCTTGCTTTTCTTAGTTATAAGTTGTTAAAATCAGATTTTTCAATACTTGTTTTCTTTATTACCTTGTGGACCTACAACCGTAAAACCACTGTTTGCTACTAATCTCAGGGAGGTAAAAGTTTCACTCAGTTTTCACTAACCCTGTGCTTCAGTTATTCTAGATGTGAAAAAAATATTATACATAATATTTATACATATATATGGACATGTACATACTCAAATACACAAAAAAATCTAGTACTCATGCACTTCTACATAAAAACAAAGGCAAAGGTAAATATAACGCTTGAAAAGAACATCCCCTTCCATCACACAGTATACATATAAATATTCCATAGAGTACCTTACTGCAACAATGCTACAATTCCTTATATATAATGTAAGTCTTAAATTTTTCTCATTTGATTTCTTCTTCAAATTTCCAGACACCTTTGTGGATGCCCCTTGTATGACCTGTGAGCTCTACTACATCTTTGAACTGTATACCATGTGCACTATATTGTAGTCAAAGGAAAAAACTACAAGATCAAACACTGCTCCTATTCACACCTGCTCAGAGGGACAGCAGCTCTCAAATGCAGAAAAGATCCAGAAAACTTCGTGGGTTTGTGAGCACAGATAAACCACCCTAAAGCTCAGGATTTCTCTGAACGCAACATAATCCTCGAAGTAAGTCTTTGTATGTAAATCTGCCTGTCAGCACAACACTTATAACTGATTAAATTAAGCTGATCTGAATCTTTGCCATGTTGTCATCTTTTTCAGAATTTAGAGAAAACCGTATAGAATGGGATTACACAGACCTGAAACTCCATAAATCTCAGTCAAGGTTTAATGCACATGTGCTTTAAATCATGCCCTAGTTAACACTTGTGATTACACAGTTGACCAAATCCCCCCTTGAAAATGTGTCTGCAACCTCTTCTAGTCACCTCGCAGAAATAATACAGCAGAATTTTTCTTCCCTAGAAAAATTGCTTACTTAGCTAGGGATCCTTATGTATAGCTAAGATTTCTGCCCCTGCAACTAAAAGTAACTCTTTACTTTAAACCAGAAGATTTGGAAGATTTACCATTAACAAATACATATACACACTGGAAATCAAAAGAATTTCAGCTCGTTTACTATGAAAAGATAATAAGCTGTGTCCTACCTATAGTGGTAATAACAGTGCCAGCAAAGAAGAAGGAACTTCCCAAATCCCAGTGACTGATCTGAGTAGATGTGTTTCCTAAAGGTATGATTCCTGCATTTATTGCTGCCACTACTTGCTGCAAGTTTAAAAAGATTTTTGTCAATATTCATGAAACAATGATATTAATATACATTACACAATTAATCGATTAAAACACTTTTTTAATCCAAACAATAAACCAGAAAAGGATCACTGTTGCTCTGCTCAAGTTTTATCATTGAGTCAGGCTACAATTTAATCTTCAGTAGATACCCCAAGCACTTCAGCACGCAGCAGAGCTGTAAACTCCAGACCATTAAGGAGAATGCAAAACCCACAATATCAGTAACAGCATCACCTCAGTTAGACAGCAAACACAATTATTTTTACTGTTGGAACTACCTGGTGAAGAAAAATATGCATTAGACAAAGATTTACAATGAGAGTTTTCCAAAATATTCATCTACTGAGTTAGGCAAGCAAATGTTCTTCTTAAAATACGGTCCTTTTAAAACTCCAAGAAAAAAAGTCCATGCATTGTTTTGGCTCTAATTAACTCCAATTAATTAAATCACTTCTGTAGAATAGATAATTCAGTAATTAAAGACTAACAATTACACATATGGCTGTAAAACTTTCATTATATTAATACAAAATTTAGAGTACAATATCAAACGTACATCTTTAAGGTTATACAAATATACATTTCATAAATATCATTCTTGAAAACCTCAGTTCTAGCAGCTAAAATGAACAAGCTTGCCACTAGTGACATTTTCACAGTCTTGAGAAATATGAAACATTTTCTATTTCAGCAACTACTGTAAATTCTTACCACAAAAAGTATTCCTGTTTAATTATATCTCTATGGCAGATACACTCATTGCTATGTGAGTTAAACAATACACATCAAAAGGAAGTATTTTTAAACTTGCAATAAATATTTTAAGGAATATAAGTTATCATTTCATTCTGAAACTTTAAAACAGGACTTGTTTCATAATAATGATCCTTATAATAATAATTGGTGTTCAACAGAAGACAATAAAAATACTCTAATGTGAAACACAACATTTTAGAGAACTAATAGTTTCTGCTTGGCAATTTGTCCAACAACGATTAAGCACATAGAGATATTCAGCAACAGGGCAGACCAGAATGGTTTTCTGTGTGGGCAGGCTGTTGCAGAAGAACAGTGGGCAGTAGCAATAATTTTTCAATCCCAAAATGCATTGATAATTGCAAATGAAAACATTTTTGTTTCTAAACAGCTGCCATGGAAGTCAGTTGATCTGGACAGAAATGACAAGATACCAATGCTGGATTAACCAGGTCAGCAATTTTTCATGATAGGATCTTGACTGGAATCCAACATTTCCATTTTGACACTTTCAAAGCTCAGATGCAAAAAGTAGCCATTGGTAAATCCACAGCTGCATCTCCACAGCCGCAGGGATATTGCTACCACACCTAAGCCACTTTCAACACCCAGGGCTATCAACAGAAAGGCAGCTGGGATACTTTTACAAAGATCTTACGTTGTTTTTTCTCCTATATCATCAACTGTTCTCATTTTTACTTTTTTCCTAAAATACCGGAAAGGCAGGCATCAAAGATGTGGAATTTTCAGTCCTACTAAGGGAGCAGAAAAGATTGGGAAAGGGAAGGGCAAGAGAATTTAATTTTCCTTTAGGTTGGAAGAATAAATCTTATTCTACATTTGTACATCACATACAACATGCACAGAACATACAGCAGCACTGATACTGACATGTTTACATTACTGTAAGGAGGGGTACATCTGACTAAGCAGCATCTGAAAAAAATATCTTGTATTGATTTTATAATTTATGGAATACAGATATTCCTTTGACTTATAAACCACAGTGTGCTACTGAATGCATTTTGAGTACTGTTTCATTTAAGATATTTCATCACAAGTCCTTCTACATTCAAATGGGAACATGTTCTCCAGGGAGGACATCATATAGTAAAGTGGTGGATCAATATAGTACTGTGGGACTGTTCATGTTTTATTACAGCTTATTGTACTGGACGAATGTACTACCCAGAACAACACACCTGTTTAGGCAGTCTAGCAAAGGTAAGTTTTATATGGATCCAGATGCAAAAATGTTTTCATAGCCTTGTATCATCACTACACGTTTTTGAAGCCGTACTACCCAACCATCCTTTGTAGAAAAGATTTGCCAATGTAGAGTCCAGAGGAGGGCTACGAAGATGATCAGAGAGTGGGACTACCTGCCATATGAAGACAGGCTGAGAGCTGGGCTTGTTTAGCCAAGAGAAGAGAAGGCCCTGGGGAGACCTGATAGCAGCCTTTACAGAGGCTACAGGAAAGCCAGGGAGGGGCTTTTTATCAGGGAGTGCAGTGACAGGGCAAGAGGTAATGATTTTAAGATTGAAGAGGGTAGATCAAGGCGTTAGAAAGAAATTTTTTGCTGTGATGGTGGTGAGGCAGTGGAACAGGTTGCCCAGAGAACTCATGGATGCCCCAGCCTTGAGGTGTTCATTGGATGAGGTTTTAAGCAACCTGACCTACTGGAAGTAGTCTTTGGTCATTGTAGATGGATTGGGACTAGATGATCTTTAAGATCTCTTCCAACCCAAACCATTCTGTCATTCTATGATAAGATCCATTAATGCTATGCATTTCTTAACTGCACTATACTGTACCTACAGACTCACAGGTAAAAAAGATACTATTTATCCCCAAACTACTCTGTTGGGTTAGACTTAACAAAACACAACAGATGGCTACAAACACAAATAGCCGCTATTGTTGCCTCCGATTTTAGACAAATGCTAATTATCATAAGACTTGGGGCAAGCAGACATGTCCTAGCTTCTGACTAAGCACTGCTTGTGAGATTTTCTGAGGGGGGGGGCTGTATCTGCATCATGGTGCTCAGATTGACTTGGGTGGATTGTTTTGCCAAGAATTTATCTTACTGCTTTTGGAGCTTACATGTATTTGGGGAGCAAAGTCATACTGTGACAGTATGTTCTGCAATTTAGTTGTAGTTATAATTTAAAAACATTTCTTTTTGAGATTGTCATGTGCTTCAAATTAATTTCATAAGTTCTTATGCTATGAGAAACACTTGAATAGCAAATTCTTATTTGTCTCCTTGAAGAAATTAATGATCTTATAGACCCATTGTCTCTTTTTTCCAAATTAAAGACTCTTTCTTATTAAATAAATTTACCTATTTAAATAAATCTGTTGAATATTGTATATAGGTAATTTTTTTATTGCCGATACTTCTCGCTGACCTTCATTTACCTTTACTGATTAACCTTATCAATTATTTTAAACATAGTTTTAGTAATAAAGGGCCAGATAATGTTTTCTTCATCATCTAGTTATTAAGTTTCCAAACACACACTATTATGCTTCCTCCAGTGCTGTTCCCATGTTTGGGAGGAGCAAGCCTGAAATACTAACAGAGTTGTTGCAATATATTCCTTTAAAGCCTTTTGTAAGAGTTTTCTTTACAAACAAGACTGACAGTTAGGTAAGGCTGCTGTTTTACTGAATCTCATGTAGTCTTTATATGCTGCCTGCAGATTTTTCAGGAGGGGTAACTGCATTTTCAGTTCTTTGGACCAGAGGACATCTTTTTTTCTTAGTTTGGTTAGTGCCTATAAGCTTCCAAGACTATTCCCAAACATAATCTTAAAAGCAAATAATATATAACACAACTCCTAACATACATACATTTTAGGGCACTGATTTCGGAGTAGCATCTTCTTTCTGACTATATTCACAGCAAAAATTTACTTGGAATACTGGATATTAATATTTCTGTAGCCTGGAATAAAAATACAGACTCATGCAGCTGGTTTCCACTAACTTCGCTAAGGGCCAAAATTTCTCCCTCAGTGTTCAAATAGCATGGAATAGAAGGATGTTGAGGCTCTGGAGTGTGTCCAGAGAAAAGCGACGAAGCTGGTGAGGGGTCTGGAGAACAGGCCTTAAGAGGAACAGTTGAGAGAGCTGGGGGTTGTTTAGCCTGGAGAAGAGGAGGCTGAGGGGAGACCTCATTGCTCTCTATAACTACCTAAAAGGAGGTTGTGGAGAGGAAGGTGCTGGCCTCTTCTCCCAGGTGACAGGGGACAGGATGAGAGGGAACGGCCTCAAGCTTCAGCAGAGGAGGTTCAGGCTGAACATTAGGAAAAACTTTTTCACAGAAAGGGTCATTGGGCACTGGAACAGGCTGCCCAGGGAAGTGGTCGAGTCACCTTCCCTGGAGATGTTTAAGGGACGGGTGGACGAGGTACTAAGGGGCATGGTTTAGTGTTTGATAGGAATGGTTGGACTCGATGATCCGATGGGTCTTTTCCAACCTGGTGATTCTATGATTCTATGATTATATTCATTGTTAGTGCCATTCTGCCACTTTATTTTTGGTCTTTAGCCTTTTTTCTTGACTGATGACTTACTACTATAGTAAACACAACCACTTCATTTGTCACAAGTTCACAAGTTTGGCATGTCACCCTCATAATTTCTTGCTGTCACCTGAGCCCTTCATCTTATCCTAACTTACACAATAGCAGTAGTAACTCTGCATATTTTAAATCTTGAAACAGTTTGAATCATGAAAAGTCTGTATATAATCTCTGTGTTTTTAAATACATTACACAATTTTGCATTATCACATCTCTGTGTTCACACAGAAATATATGTCTGAATGGACCACGCTGAGCCACCCTTGCAGATTAAGACACAGATTTTTGTGACTTTTTTCTGTCAAAAAGAGGCATAAACTAGCCTTTCAAACAAGGCAGTCATTTTGTGAAAAGAGAAAACAACTCTAGTAGGTCAAGGATTTAAACCTCCTGTCCTCTGACACTCTCAGGAGTCAATGGAGGTTACTGACAAAAGCTGATCTGTTAGCTATAGAACTATATCCACTAAGCACAGGTCTGCAGAGCCACAGGAAAAATAGAGTGAGGCTATAAACTGAGAAGGTCTCTGGTAGTCAACTGCTGTCTCATACAGAGATCAGGCAAAAACAAGCCTGTTTCAAAACTGCCACCCTAATGTTCATCTTCTTACTCCACACCAGACTCTGAATAAATGCTTTTGTACCATCTTCCAGTCACTCAGTTTACGAAATGATGTAACAGAACTTTTCAATACTCTCAGCCTTTCTATCCAAAGATTAAAACAGAAGTACCTTAAATCATGCTTCTGATAAAATACAGAGCGTGGAGCCTTTCATTACCCAGCTTGTCAGGAGTTTGCTTGTGCTTCCAGCCATTTACCAAGCAATGTCAAAAAGTCACCTATGCCTCAAAGTTTCTGGAAACTCGTTCCTCAGCCTGGATTTCTTCCTTCTCTGTCCTGCTGTCATTTGACAAGAGCACTCTCTCCCCCTCCAGTATAATGATGAATTTCATACAGCCCAGCTACTGCAGGAGCCCTGTGTTTTTATTTCAGCTTTGGTTTCCAAAGAATGGAAAAGCTAGTCCTTTGTTCAGAGATGCAGTAGGATGCTCTTAACACTTAGCAAACAATACTCCAGCCTCCAAAAGCACATGCTTTTGACCCTAGGTGTTGAAAGAGACTGCAATTATGTTTACATTCTAATGGTTTTTGTTCTTGTTTGTATAACATATGACTGTAGTCCTCACTGGAGACCAGTAGCCAACATGATGAAGAATTGTAGAATTTTTACCCTATGCTCACAATCTACTTGAACTAAAACTGTGCAGAAACATATTGAAATACATTTATGCTTCTAAATATTCATTGCAAACAGATAATGTACATAAATTTTGTGTCTGTGCATATATATATGTCTGTATACATGCACATTCAGGGAGGAGGTTTTTCTTTGCTTCTTGAGACTAAATACTGGAAGAATTATGCAGAAAGCTGCTCAGCAAAACTAACTTATTAATGAGTCATATCTGCCACCCTTTCTAAGACAAAAGCTGTCATTCAGATGCATTCAAGCTAGCAAGGTTCTAGGTCCTGTAAAAGTGTTCAGCTGAAGTAAATGTATCCTTTAAGAGCCTCAACACCAGAAGTAGCAAAAAGAATTAGAAACCAACCTCTTTGAACAAAGAAGTGATAATGGCAGTTAGAATTTAATTGTCTCAAAAAAAAAATCTGTATTGTTGTCATGCTCATGAAGAAGGAAGACTTTTTGCTTAAAAAAATCTTTTTAACTGCCATGTAAAAAGCAATGACAGGAAAGAGCTGTCCTGTCACTGAAGGGTATACACTTCCAGAAAACAGTTTGACAAAAATTTCTCTCCCTACAGGTGCATTGTGCAGAGCCAGAAGAAGGGATCTGGCTGCAAGAGGACAGCAGGAAACTGAGCAATCCTAAACAAGGAATGCACACAACCCTGCGGTTTCTGCAGGTTTCCATCTGGACTCGACCATAGCAGGAGGGTATCTGTGGGGAGGACAGGTCTGGGTAAGGTTATGATTGAAAGCCTTTCACAGAGATCTTTTATTTAATAAGAATTCCTTTGGTCTGAGGATACAGGGGTTCACTGGGCAAGGAAACAATAACATCTGAATGTTTATTTCTGATGAGTCAAGCAGAAAACAAATACTGTGATTAAAACTAGACTTAGACACTCAGTGAGAGAAAAGAGAAATAGAACCTTACTGTGTCTGCTAGGACTACCCGTATACTTTTAGCACGTATAAGCTCAAGTGCTTTGAGGGCCAGACACCTTACTGAGAACTGCCATATGCAGAAGGTAACCACCAACAAACTACAACTCCCACCATTCATGTTTTAACTACATTAGAAGTCATTCATTTCACACTGTTTTGAAAACAGCAACAGGCAGCTCTGCTACTGGCATGTGCAATTTGTCACAAGCTTCATGGGACAGTACACTAAAAACATGATGCAACAGTATTCTGGATCCCTAGATATATAAATAAAATATGCCGCAGCATCAATTTCTTAAGGCTTTAACGTTTACAAAACATAACCACCTGCTGCTTCTAGGTCAGGATCCAGACACAGGATGGTTCCTACTTCCTTTTGGAGAAGCTGGAAGGAATGGCAAAAAGGAAAGACTAATAATATTCAGGGTTTAAACTGGCACACTCAAAATCTCTCAAAAAGTTCCTGCTTAGAGGACCCATAAGCTACAGCTCACAGGACTGGGAATATCTATGAATGTTGTGATTCAAAGAATTAGTAAAATATGATTCAAGCTTAAGAAGCTTAGCTAATAATTTTTAAATTCGTCTAAATAAATTTCAGATCTGTCTGAAAACAAGAGCTTAGCACCTCTGTAATTTATTATTTCAAAAAATGATATGGCTAGCTCCAATACTTTCTAATCACTGGGAGAGAAAGAAAGATTTACACATTTTTTTAACAGTTTTCTGCATAATCAGAGAGCTCAAGGAGCCTATTCAGCTGAAACAAAACAACATATTCCTGAGGATGCAGCAAAATTAGTTTCTCAGGGCTACAATGCAAGTTGTAAAATACCCTGTGAAAAAGAAACAAAATCAGCTACTGGTGGATGTGCAACTTAATGTAGCTAGCTGCCCTGACCTACAAAATGAAGCTACAGAAAATGTATATTTTAAAGTAAAATATTTTTTACAATAATTAATCATATAAGAAGCAACGAGGACATTCTGGTGACAACAGTTTGATGAATGGAACGTTGTTCCTATGTCATTCATAACTGTGTCAGGCTTTCCTCCAGAGAGATAAAGAAAAAAAAATTCCCTCAAGGGAGATAAAAGAAAACACATTTTGAGCTCATTCACAGTCTAACAGATGAATGGAAAGAAAAGAGAAAAAGCAGTTGATGCAAATGTAAGATGAAATCAGGCATGGGACATGACTGTGGACCCCAGCATGGAGAGCTGTTCTCCTTGTGTTAACTACAAGCCCATGCAGAACCCAAGATCAGCTTGTGGGTTTGAGGTCAATTCAGCTAATCCTAGTGATTCATTAACTATTTTTTTGTTTTAAATACAAGCACATTTTTGTAGACATTCAATTTGCAGAAGAATATACATATCCTGAAAGAGGCTAAACTTAAAAGTCTTTTACTGCTGAAGCCTGTATTGCTGGGACAGCTTGTTGTAGCACCCTGAAAACTTGTTCTGATTTTGAAATGAAGGTTTTATGAGACAAACATCATTTGGAGCATATTAAAAGATCATGGTGTTTAGTGTGATACTCTATTTTCCACTTTCTAGGGTTTTCAGAATCGATGTGTTGGAAGGATGTTTCTGCTAAAGTAACCAGAAATGAGGTATGATCTGTTATTAAATTTCAGTGCACCTTTATTTGAAAGCTCTTTATTAGGTTTCAGAATTAACTCACTAAGACAATGAACAGAATTCACACCAGCTTGCTGGGACACTCTAGATATTTAAAATAATATAACTGAAATTTATCTTATTTCCAGTTTTGTATGCAAAAATAATACATTAAGCAACTTGATCCTTGGGGATTAAAAGGAGGAGGGTTTCCATTTTGGTTTATAAAGGTCAACACTAAACTAACTGCTGAGCAATAATACATAATTAGGTGACATTTACATTAAAAAGGTCTTCTGTGTTTTTTTAATCTGCTTTCTCTTTGGCAGGGGACAAATATTTTTCTCTCATTGCCAAGATATCCATCAATATGCAATACTGATCACATCCTTAACTCCTAGGAACAATGTTAGTTCTAGGGGTTGGAAAGCAAATTCGTTTCCCTAATATATTAGATGATCTACAAGATCCCTTCCAATTCAAACCACTCAAACCATTCTATAGAGGAATGAGGTATATGAAACCATAATAATGACCATTTTGCAAAGTTGTTGGATATCATATTCAGTCAGGCTCACCTGATCCCAGAGACAAACTCTTAACCCCGAGAGATGTGATGAAGGTGTATTAATGTACTTTATGGCTGTGCAGCACTGCAGAAGGACATGCATGCAACCTGAACATCAGCAATATAACCTAAGGTTTCTTTCCATTTGCTACTATGCATGGTGCACAAACACAACAGGAGATTTTTCTAGGTACTTGGCAATACAATTTTTGCATCTGAGTTTGGAAACTGTCTCCAACATTTTAAAGTATTTATTAGCAAGTTTACTATAGGGACCTGTCAACACACTGGAGGAGAACTCGAACTAGACCGAAGTAATTAGAGATATAAGTTCTCTAAGTAGAGAATTTTTTTTAAGTCTTTCATGCTCATTGTTACTTGTACGTGTGTAGCTGGATTACACCCAGGTTTCTATCAGCTTCTACCCACAAAAAGCTTAGTGTTTGGGAGAAAACCTGTTCCATGCCAGATGTAAAAATCCCTAGTGTAAATGAAGATCAGATTTAACTATTTTGTCACATATATATAAAATTCATGCAGCCTGAACTACATGCACTATTTTATTCTGTCACCTGGCAGCTACTTTGCACTACTTGTCAGGGCCAAGTTGAGAGCAGGCATGGACGGAGAAATCAAAACACCATTCACAATGAATTGTCAAGAGTCCTTCTTCTTCCAGAAGAATGAATAGTAGCAAGGCGTCTGGCCACATCCCTTTCTACACCCTTATAATGTATTAGATATTATATATATCCTTCAAAAAACCATTGCTTTCTTATCTGTTAATAATTGAGATTCTTTCAAGACCTTCCAAGTGAAACTTTGAAAACTGAGTTTAACATCAGACCATGCACAGCTTGCTGATCTATTTCATAGAATCATAGAATAGTTAGGGTTGGAAAGGACCTTAAAGATCATCTAGTTCCAATGCCCCTGCCATGGGCAGGGACATCCCATCAGATCAGGTTACCCAAGGCCCCATCCAGCCTGGCCTTGAACACCTTTTACAGCTGCATTCAGCGACAGGACGGTGAGTTCTGTGGTGTGGGTGGCCATTAAAGGCTGTAGCGCACTTCCCTGAGCAGGGAAAAGCCTAAAAATATCGATCGGGGGTCAGCACTAGGCTCCTGGCTCAACGGCCGTTACCGCACGATGCCTGACAGGAGACTAGACTAAAGTAGTGTTTATATGTTCACTGGGATACTTGTTTATTTGTAGATCTAGATGTACCACCACTGATTGCTGTGCACTGCCCAGATGAGCACTGTTGTGTACAGCATGCAATGATCCACTTAATATTGTTGTTAATACTGGCTTCATGCTACAGCAAACAGAATAGAAATTGCCTCTTAAGTGTACAGATATGCTCTGCATGACTTTTGCATATTTGAAGTACGGTACTAAATTGAAGTGCTTACAAAATATCAAAAAAAGATCTATCTGGAAGCAGATCTTAAGGTCATATGTTGCTGTTGTTCATCGCAGGTATATTTTATAATAGTGAGGCAATAAGTAAATGAAGTGGTCTACACTGAAAGAAGTTTGTAACATTGGACCATGGAAGTCAAAGAGAGAGATCATGGAGACGACCTCTTTGTCAATGCATGAACAATGCTGCTGGACAGGGCTGAAAATTTATGAGGGAGACCTAGGTCATTTTTCTGAGGCAGCTGAGGCTACTTGGCTGTAATCCTCAGAGCACTCCATTTCATCAGCTTCACACCTTTCCTATGCTACACAGCAGCTCTCCATTGACCCATGTCTCACATGTATATAAAGTATATAAATTCTATAAAAGTATAATTCTCACTGAGTACACTCAGAGGAGGCACATTATCATGGTGAAAATATGTCCTTTCAGGAATTTGAAACCCAGGGAATAAAGCTGTGTACCCTGAAAACCTGGCAACAGTATACATTGTTGTGCTAGGAAGGTTTCTGGTAACTGGTGAGATAAAACAAGGATGGAAAAGAGAGGAAGGGAAAATTCCCTAACCTGTGTGCATATATAAAAGCACACAACTCTGTGTTGTAATCAGCTCTGAGATAAAAGGAAGATTTTAGCAAAGGTGATGGAAACTAGATGGCCCCTGGGTGCCAGCAAACTAGACTTCCATTCCACTTACACAATTTTTTTTTAGCTGCATTTGTGCTCTACAACTAGTCTCCCCAGTTTTCTCACCTGACTAAGCCAATGTACATTGTACTGCCAGTTAGCAGTCTTGAAATAGGCTAGCCTGCTTCCGAGTAAGGATGAAGTGGCAGATCAGAAGTTGTAAAGACTGAAAAAGGCTAGCATGATAAGCACCTTGAGCAATGACTAGCACAAAACAGAGCTAAACCATTTTCTGGAATCCCAGAACACTAAGTTCAAAAGGAAAAGTTTGTAATGAATTTCATTATAGTTTGGCTCAAGGTAAATACTTGATTGCAGAAGACATCATAGGCTGTAAGCGCAGTAATTTTCTTCACACACACTAATTATTCCAGCTTCCTGCACTAGTACATATTAATTTTCAATTTTATAGCTTTCAGTGAATTCTTAAATATAATTTACTTTTTCCTCCCATGCACTATTTATTTTCAATCATATAGACATCCAACTGAAGTAACAGCACATTATGGTGTAACAGCAGTCAGACATAAACCCAAAGAGACAAAATGTATTCCAATAATTTAGCTTCTGTGGCAAAGTGGTAAGTAAAGAAGAAATATGAGCCCATAGTTAGAGCAACAGTCTAGACTTGGGAAAATGGATTTAAAACTCTACTTTACCACTGATTTCCTATTCTACTTTGGGCAAGTCACTTAATTCCTGACCATTAAATAACTTGATATAGCTTGTTATCTGTGTAAAGAAAGGACCCCAAATGCACTCCTAGGATCAGGCTCCCTATACCTCAGCTCCCCTCCTATAAAAGGATCGTTAACAGAATGTTCCTACCTCCATATCATGGTGTTTTTCTTCACAGAGGATCAGAAGGGAACAAGAAGAATTTAAGTTTTCCATTCACCCCAACAACAAGCAGAGTATACTCTTCTCACAACTATCTTTCATCCATGTGCTGTGGGAGGCTGTCACCCCCTCATGCTTCAAAAGCCTGTGTCTTTCTGGTCATGCCAAGATTGCTAGCAAAGATGGGAGATAATGCTGGTATCGATATCTGTGCTCTGATAATTGTACTGAAACTGTTGTCTGTTTTACACAGAACATCAAATGGAAACTGAATGCTGATGAGGTGTTTTTTAATTAGCAATCTGCGCTTCTGGGTAGGGAGTCAGAAATGTTAAAATATCTAAGTACTCCTGAGCAAGTTTCAAGAGTTTTTGCCTTCAGGACCACCACATAGGTGATGTAAGATAATGTTGCTTCAAAATTTCTATTTTTATCTTCACAAGTAGAATATCTAACCCAAAAATTTCATATGGGGATATTTATACTACCTGCAAGAGATTGTTTCAATTAAAAGATGTCTATGTATTTGTCTGAAAGGTTATCTCACATTCTGCTGGTAAAGCCACGGAAACATGGTTATTACACAGCAGCGAAACTCTCATGGACAGCACCTCCTCAGGCATGCCCAGGCAAGACACGGAGATTGGAACTGTCTGACAGTTATTTAAAGGGTGGCAGTTCTGGAACACGTTTTAGCAACAAGGCAGGGAAGATATCACAAAATACAAGACATTTTCCCAATTTGTCTTTAAAATTCATTAGTAGCATGCCATAAAAATAACTTAGTACATCTGAGCTCTGCATTTAAAACTGCAAAAACACAGGTGTCCATGCTAACATTCAAGGCAGATTGGTCTAGAGAGGCAAAATCAACCTCAAAACTCACAGCCAGGTCAGCTTCAAAAAACAGAAAGCTTTACTGCCCATGCAACTGGCCTGCTCCAGAGCTCATGCTAGCCAGTGTCTGGATGCCCACCACCCTCCACTGCCCCATCTCAGGCTTTGCAGACCCAGATGTCCCTGTGGATTGTCCTAATGAAGGGGTCAATCCTTGCCAACTCTTGGCCATTCACTCCAGCCTCTGTCTCATCCTCAGAACTGACATTATTTGGCAGCCCCTTGCTGTTCCCTGCAGTGCCACTGGATATTCATAAGAACATGGAAACATAGGATTTAAGTTGGAAAGGGCCTCATAAGGCTCTGGATCTAGTTCTGTGCTACTGCAAGTAAATAATTCCTATGGTTCTGAGGTAGATGACCTGCAAGGGTGAAGTCACATTAGCTGGAACACAACGATGTACAGCAGTTGTGGGTATGTCTTTAAGAAGCAGAGAAAATTGAGATTTAAGATCAAAATAGCAATTACATGGTACTTTTCTGTACTTAAGGCAAAATCAATAAAAAGAAGCATACAGTTGGAAGGAAAGCTAGTTTGATACAATCACAGTAAATTATAAGTCCTTTAAGGCAATGGACAGTGTATTTCCTTCTTCAGAATTAGGTATTTCAGATATTGACAGACCTGGTAAGGCACAATCAATGTATCAATTCCTTTGTGAACTATTAACTGTATATATTGCTGATGAACAATCATTTCATTAGTATAAAGGGGGGCTTCAGAAAAAAAAGGCCGTCTACCAAACATGCTGGAACTAAAAATAGCAAGAGCTTTCCAACCATGAGGCTTTGCATGAAAATGCTATTGCTCAGCTTGTGGTCTTAACACTTGTTACAGCACTCAACCAATATAGAGATTTGCTAATAAAGTTATTTGTCACAGCAGTGCTGCCATATATAATTTGTTGTTCTAAGGCATGGTGACAAGGGTTTGGATTACCTGAATCAGTTCATCAAGCTCTGTTGCATTCACACAGGAATGCTGAGATACAAACGTCTGCTTCTGAATCACAATGGTTGTTCTCTGGGAGGTCTCATGAGGCTGCTCCAGGGCTTTAAATACTGTTGCTCCAATTATTAAATATACGACTACCACCAGAAAAATTGTTGAGACTGTCTTCCATTTCATAACATTAATAGCTGAATCACTTTCCTCCCGTGAAGAAAGCACGGTAGGCTTGGTGGAGAATGATAATCTTGGTTTGGAGTTCTGAGTGGCTGATTTGGGATCCAGCAAGTCAGGTGCCGCCACTGGCAAAACAGAAAAAGAAAGTTCATTTTTACAGTGCTGTTCAGATTTTGTCAACTTCTTGCCAAGCTTACATAAATTCTGTTGCTTCCAACTGAAATTCTTAACCTGTTGAATCTTTCACATAAATCTCGCACCACTTTACAATGAAGCTGCTGCTTTGAGTAGTATTATCCACTTCACACACGTCTGAACTTTTTCTTTGTGTGTCTGCCTCCTTCTCCTATTCAATCATTTCATGAACGGAGATTTCTGCTATGCTCTTGTGTTTAAGTTAGTATAAAATGGTATTTTGTGGCAGAGATTCTTTACATCTCCTGCTTTCTTAAGCACCGTGAAGCAGCCTTTCAGTTATGTTCTACCTCAGCATGACAAAGGTAAAAGAAAAAGAGAAATCCTTCTTTCTCTCTGCAATTTTGTCCTGTGCTCCGACAAATGCTCTCTGACAACAGTTGTATGATCACCTGCGAATTCCACAGACACATCCATATAAACAATATACTGCTCATCATACCGGTCCTCAAGTGTTAACTGCATATCGATTACACCTTTCAGAAAATACCAGTAAAACATATGTGTACTTACTGGAAATGTCACCCATTTGTTAAGGTGTGTATTTTTATTTACAGCTACACAAACCCCACTGGGTTAGGAAAAGAGCAGCTGAGCGTGTTATTGAGTATCTCGATAACCCATGTGACTACCAGCAACTACACAGGCACTAAAAAAAAATCCACCACATCAAGTGCAGGTAAAGGTCTCCTGGGGGAAGGCGGCCACAGCAGTTGACCGCACAAGCTATATTTAAATCGTTTAGAATTTCATGTGCGTTTCGAACGGCCACGACACCGCTTCCAGCTGCCAGTGGGAGAAGCCCAGATCTAAACCTGGAGGGAAGTCTCCCTCCAGGTGACGGAGGCGGGACGAGTCCCCAGCAGGGGCGGCGGTGGCACCTGGGCATCCCGGCCCGGAGAAGAGGGCAGGAGGGAGCGAGCCAGCCCGGTCCCGGCTCGGGCGGGAGCCGGAGCATCCCCCGGGGCGGCAGCCGCGGAGCCACCTCCCTCCCTGCTGGCGCCCGGAGCACGGGTACGGCCGCCCCCGCCCCGTGCGCCCCTCTCCTCGGCGTGGGAGAGCCCCGCGACCCTCCGAGCCCCCCCGGCCGGAGCGAGGGGTCGGGCAGCTCCCCTCCCGGCCGGCCCCGCCGAGCTCGCCCCCTGCCTGCTGGCGGCGAACAAAGAAGCGGGTACAGGGCACCGCCGCCACCTCCCCGCGGCCCGTGCGGCGAGCCGGGGGGTGCCCAGGGGCCCCGAGCGGGTGCAACGGGCCGTGGGGTGCCCGGGAGCCCCGAGCGGGTGCGGTGAGCTGGGGGATGCCCGCCGGTCCCGAGCGGGCGCAGCCCCGGCTCGGCGAGCCCCGAGCCTCCGCCGGCGGGGATGCTCCGGGGAGGCGACGGAGCCGGGGAGGGAAGGGAAAGGGAGGCAGGGAAAGCAGCCAGGCGAGGTACAAAGGGGCCCGGGCCGCGGGGAGCATCGCGGGGTCCCCGGGGAAGCAGAAGCGCATGCAGCATCCGCAGGGCTGGGAGCGGGGAGACGCGCCATTGTGCTCGTACTCACTTCTTATTTACCGACCCGGTGCCCTCTCCTCGCTCCACGGGCAGGCATTTTTTCTGGGCTTGGGTAGATACAGTCAGATTTAAAAAAAATTAAAAAAAAAAATAAAGGAAAGAAAGGAAAGAAAGGAAGGAGGAGACCGAGAGGAAAAGGAGCTGATGGATGGGTCTGGAGGAGAGGGAGCGGTAGGGGCGGGCGGGCTGGCAGCGCGGATCCCGCCGGCTCCCCCCGGCCCCGCGGCGGGCGAGGTGCCTCACGTCGCGCATCGCGCATCGCACATCGCGGCGTCCGTGCGTGTGTGTGTGTGTGCGGGGGGGGGTGTGTGAGTGTCCGTGCGTGTGTGTCCGTGCGTGTGTGTCCGTGCGTGCCCCGAGGCGTGCGGAGCAGCCCCAGCCCGGCGATGCCTTTTGTGGGGCGGCGTGTGTGCGTCTGTGTACCCTCTGCCCTCCGATGCTGCAGGGGCGCAGGGGAAAAAAAAAGAAAGAAAAAAAAAAAAGGGAGGGGGGCGAGACAGAGCGGTACCTGCGGAGACCGAGGTCTCGCCTGGAAAACGGCGAGGAGAGAGGCAGGAGGGCGGAGAGGCAGGTCCCCCTCTAGCCCACACGCCGAAGCCTCCCCGTGAACTTTTGAACTAGGGGAAATGTCACCGCGGGGGACAAGCCGGGGGACCCTCCCCACGGCGGGGCTGCCTAGCTTGGCCTGATTTTTTTTAACCCGTGTGCTTTGCCAGCCCGGTGTTTTGCTGCAAGGAGTTAACTAGGTGGGATCTGGGAGTCGGGGATGGTGGCTGCTCTCCTATCAGACGCGCTGCCTCCTTCCATTTTAGTCTGATAGATACATCAGAAATGCTGCTTCAACTGTGATTTCTGGCGCTAAGAAGCCCGAAATTATTCTTGTTTTATTTGCTAACCCCCAGATTTCCCTGTCACGTGTCACCTGTGACATTATCCCCTGGTCAGCTCTTTGCTCTGAGGTGATGATCTCGCCTAAACGACAGCAGGATTCACCAAGAGAATCCAAAAGATGCTCTCACAACCGCTTTCTAAAAGTCTCTGCAAACACGTTAAAAAATTACTCCCTCTAACAAATGGGTGTAGGTCACTAGCATTTAAAGCCAGAGGCTCGATCTGTAAAATGGCCAAAGTCAGTCACGCATCGGGTGTTTAATGGGCTATAATCCTGCTCAAATCAGCAGCGCCATCAGCAAACACTTTAGAAGTCACTTATTTTAATGCTCCTCGGTATCAATGCGACATTATACAAATGAGAGTAATATTGAGTTCCTTAGGACTCCGGTTTCAGCAACATCAATCACACCCGTCTTCCCTAGCGTGTTCACACATCTCCGCAAGGTGCAGCATAGGGAGCTGCAGTTCAGTTTGAGCTGCAGCCTATCGCTCCCCATCACTGTGAACCAACAAAGCAGCTATCAAGTGGCAAGAGCCATTGGGCCCAATACAGCAAAACCTTTTGCAGGTAGACTTTCAGTCATACTGTTGACTTCATCCTCAAACAACAGTAGAAAAGTAAAAGGCCCCCTTCTGCCTATGGATTCTACCTTGCTCAAGGGATTCTTGAAGACTGAATATTTTCATGCCTGCATCTTTTTTATTTAAAAAAAAAAAAGAAAGAAAGAAAAGAAAATATTTCTCCCCAAGAGATTTCTTAACTGTCAGCCTATATAAGCAATCTGTGTTCCTGTCTCATGGAAAAGAATCCTTTAAGAGGTTTTCTTCCAACATCCTATGGGAAAATAGGCATAAAAGTCTTCCTCCATGCCATCCTGTGTCTATCTGAAGTATTGTGGAAAATAGTGCTATATGCCTTTCTTTGGCAATCTGATAATCTGGAATACGATTTTGTTTTTCCTTGAGTGGAGGAATAATTATTGAAAGTTGAAAAAAGGTCAGACTTATTGCCTACAGTGAACTCAGTGAGGAAGCTATCAATAGCTTCAGGAAGTTTTGACAAAGACTTAAATATAGGCATTCCACCCAAAAGGCAGAAACCATTTTGAGATCAACTCCAGGAATAACTGCGTGGGTGCCTTAACTTTAATAGCTGAAGAGCTGTCTTTGTGAAAGTAATTATTTCCATTAATTACCTAGTAAATATCTCCAATGTCTAGTTTCACTGGTAATTTCCACCTGTTGTGATCCCAGATGAAATCCTCAGCTAGAATTTACCACATACTTAAAGCAGACTCTTAAAGTGGACTTAGGCTGTTTTTTCTCACTTTTACCAGGTATATAAATATTCCACATATGGCAGGCACCTTTAATGACAGACATCTTCAAATCCAGCAAGAAAACCAGTAATTCTTTTTGTACTACACAACAAAAACTATTGCACATAGCAACTCCTATTTTCTGGAGGCTTTATATAGCACTAGTATTTATTCTGTGGAGTCTTACCCTCCAATATTTTTATTGTAATGTATGCCACACATTGTTTGAATATTGTGTGTGACCATTTTGCCCTCAAATTTGAAACTATCAGTTTAACCAGTTTGAGCTTTACTAAACAGACTCAAATGCAGTATATCACTGACAAAACATACCACCAACCACCACTGACAAGATTAGGCAATAAAAGAAGCTACAACATAGAGCTCCAACCTTGCAAGCAAATGGGCTTGCTGCTGTAACAAAGACATGCATCCGAGCAAACTAAAAAAAAAGCTTGTAACATTAAGTACATGCAGGTTTGTATATTTCCTACTAACATGAGAAGGACTCATAAATGCTGTCTAAAAACGTGTTGGCATGAGTTTTGGATGGCCACTTTACTCACAGACAGTGGCCGCTGGAAGCTGCTCAACTCTTTGAAGTGTTAAAAGTGAGCTCAGCTGAGAGAGATGGGCATGCCGCGTGCAGAGGAAGTCGAAATCTGATAAACACAGTGATCGCATATTCATGCAAGTAACAGCTGTAGATGAACTGAACATAGTTTTGGTAGGACAGGAGAACACTTGTAAGGAAATAGTTATTCCAGAAAAATGTTACCCTGGAAAGATCAGTTTTAAAGGCTTACATAAAAAGCACCCTTATCTGTTACTAATGCTTTCTTTTCCTCTGCCCAGTTGCAGGAGGCATTCCCTCCTTGGAAGGCCATGAAGAGCTTTTGCTTTGTGCCTGGAGCAAGAGGCTTTTGCTAGGCCCCCACCTCTGGGTGCAGCAAATGCTCTTCTCAAACGTGCTGTGTTATAGAAGGTGCCTCAGATTCCAGCCTTCTTCACTCTTATTTATTTCACAGAATCACAGAATCACAGAATGACCAGGTTGGAAGAGACCCACTGGATCGTCGAGTCCAACCATTCCCACCAATCCCTAAATCATGCTCCTAAGCACCTCATCTACCCTAACCTTAAACACCTCCAGGGACGGTGACTCAACCACCTCCCTGGGCAGACCGTTCCAATGCCTAACCACCCTCTCTGTGAAGAATTTCTTCCTAATCTCAAGCCTAAATCTCCCCTGGCGGAGCTTGAGGCCATTCCCTCTCGTCCTGTCCCCTGTCACTTGGGAGAAGAGGCCAGCACTCTCCTCTCCACAACCTCCCTTCAGGTAGTTGTAGAGAGTAATAAGGTCTCCCCTCAGCCTCCTCTTCTCCAGGCTGAACAATCCCAGCTCTCTCAGCCGCTCCTCATACGGCCTGTTCTCCAGCCCCTTCACCAGCTTTGTTGCTCTTCTCTGGACTCGCTCCAGAGCCTCAACATCCTTCTTGTGGTGAGGGGCCCAGAACTGAACACAGTACTCGAGGTGCGGTCTCACCAGTGCCGAGTACAGGGGGAGAATAACCTCCCTGGACCTGCTGGTCACACCGTTCCTGATACAAGGATCCTGATACAAGGATTTGACATGGATTTCTACATTCTCAAGAGACTGTTATAGCCAGGCTTTCAGTGAGGGCACTTCCCTCACTGACTTCAGCACACTGTTCGTATGGTCACCTATTTAATTCACTGCAGGGGACCCACACTTTTGATATAACCATGTATTGCTACAGACTTCAGGCCTTACTGTGGACACAGTATCTTCCCCTCTAAAGGAAATTATGCTCCTTGTGGCATGACAGTGGAAAACTTCTGCCACTCTTCAGAATGGGCCAAACCATATACTAAGTTAAAGTCAAGGATAAGCCTTTGCTACTGCTAAGTTTTATTACAGCAGAGCTGAGCAGAAATACATATTTACTAAGTAAATTTTAGGGCTGATTTTACCTATGCAGTGGGACTTACAAATTACTTGTCTCTTGACTTCTTTGGAGACATTAAAAGGTCTCTGATGGTTCTTTATGGATAATTATGACATTAAGGCCATGCCATGTTATTGTATTCTGCCATTAAACTATTAGTCATATTCTTCTATGGGAATTTACACTAAAGAAGAAACTAATGGAATACAATCTGCTTCTCTGTTGAGCAAACGAGCAGACAGTGTGCTTTGCAGGCAGTCAGGACATGAGGAAATGAGGCTGCTTCCAGTGACCATGCTGAGACTTCACCTTCCCAGCCCAACACCAGTGCTAGGTGGGCAAAGACAAGGCAATAGGCAGGAGACACTTGCAGGTAGCTAAGTGATACTCAGCCCTCATCTGCCTCTGTAAACCATAAAGCCTTAAAGCAGTCTCATTTAAAAATGTCATTACTTTTAATTCACATTTTTAAATTAGTTAAGCATATGCAGGGGAACTAGAATATGTATTAATGAGTTTTACCTCACTGGCAACCTATTACATCTACCATGAATGCCTGTCTCAGGGTGACGAATTATTTGTTCAGCAGAAAAGCCATTGTTTCTCACCTCATCAATTACTAGCAAAAATGTCTACATGTGCCCACCTATTTTCATACAGCTCAGCTGTCAGTTTTAATTAGGGTCTAATTCTTTCACTAGTAATTCTTATCTATTTATCCACGTGGAGCAAGTGGGAAGTTGTTTTAGAAACCATAAAGTATTCACAGTTGTAATTAATATCGTGAATGTGTATTTTTCTTTACTGGCTTTCATATCTCCCACTGGGTTTCCTCCCTGCCTGTGTCATGTTACCAGACCTAATGGGATTTATTTGTCACATGTTCTGCCACTGTTTTTTCCTATTTGCTTTCACAAATCTATTATGGTTGGACAGCTTCAGAAGCAACAATTATGACTGACTTTTCCATGCCATTCTCATCAGTGCTAAATGTGAATTGCAATATGTCACCTCTGTTATGGATTATTTAGGCACAGGAAATCTTACTACAACCTTGAATTACTGATCTCCTGGAGGGAAAGCTTGTGATGCTTTGGGATTGTTACAAGATATTTTTCTGTAATCACCAAAATGTTCTACAAAGTTGCTGATTTGTGAATTGTTTTTCACTTTTGCTAGTTGTGGTCTCTTCAGAATAGGAGACTGACATTTGGAATATCTAGATATTTTATCTGGCTGTCCACACACATTAGTACCAATCATGAAACTGTCCTCATAGATTTTTGTGTTGTTACTGGATGACTTATGAGATGGAAACCTAAACTCTGTATTGTCCTTGCAGAGTGGAAAAGAACATGGAGTATTTTGAAAGAAAAAGAACATGCATATAAGACGGCATGTATCAGGCCTGACAAGATGCAAAGTTCATTCTATCTCTAAAGATAGTTTTCCATAAGTAAGTAAGCAGGTGCTTACTTTTAAACTGTGTCTTGAGGAGCTGAGGATTTGAGTTTTATATTTTTAAAGTACTACATCCACATTTCAGGGAACTCTGGAAATAGTGACACAGACCTATGGCAAAACAATCTCTAAATAAAAAAAAAAACAGAGGACACTGGAAATCACCTAAAATAGCATTGGTGCTTTTCTTGTAGAGCAATCCACAAATAAAACTTGGAAGAAACATAACAAACTAGAAAAAGACAAGAGAAGAGAAAATAGCCCAGGCAATACCAAATAAGTATCATGCAGGGGTAATTAGAGAACTTGCCTGCAGAAAAAAAAAAATAAAAATGAGGAGATAAAAAAGGAGAACATTAATTATCAACTGTGTTTTATAACTGCCAGATTTCTATGTGTCAGTAGCCGTAAGAGAGTGAAATGAAATCTATGCATTACTTTCAAATGTGCACAAAAGACCACGTTTTCTGGCAATCTCTCTGTATTCAGCAACAAGGAGATATGTCTGGAAATGATGATACAGATTTTTTATTGGAAGACAATATTTGGTCTTTTGTTTGGGTTTTTTTCGATAGCTTGTTCTAAGGATAGGCATCTAATTTTATCTCTTCTCAATTATTTTGTCGTTTTCTCCTGCCTCCATGCCAGGCATAGAGCTCACAAATCACAGAGTGAAACTAAGCTGTGCACTAATGCTTGTGTCAAAATATGGCAGTTGTAAGTAATGGTTAGTTAATTTAAAGAAGCATGGATCTTCACCTTTTAAAACTGAGCAAAAGAAGTATCTCCCAGATTCACCGTTCAGCACCTAAACAGAGATGAAGAGGTAATTTCATACCACACTAAAAGTCTGACTTTGAAAATCAGTGCATCACAGTATCTGCAAAGTATCACCTGCCCCTTCCAGTGACCACATCTTTCTGCTATGATAAAGATACCACTAGCACCATGCAGGCAGAAAGCTGGGTGAACGGAGCCCAGTTTTCACAAGATGCTTGGATAGCAAGAAACATTAAATTGCTGCTATTCTGAAGCATGGTGCATTGGCATTGCTCAGCACTTCCATCCTTGAATACTCTTCCCTCTATTTTCTTTCAAGTGTAGACGATGAAATTCTGGGCTTGGGGATTTAGTCTTGAGCTGGCAGCTATGGACTGCTGGCAGGAGAACAGGCTACAGGTTCATACTCATCTTTTCAGCTTTAAAGTATCCGCTAACCTACCTTTACATTTTTGCTAGAAGTAAGATCTTTCATCTGTGTTGTACCACTGATGTTGAGTATGCAAGGAAATTGATACTATGTTTTTTTAAAGTTTCCTGCTTTTTTTTCAGTTGTTACAGAGAGTATTAAGACTGGTCTCCAAGGAAAATGTAGATACAATATAAAGAGGAAGATGGGATCACCTTTTTCCTCTTTGCATAATAAATATAAAAATACTCCAGATATAACTGCACCAAATAGAACCAGATGCACTTAGGAATATGACTAGTGAGAAAGTTACTTTAAGATAACCTGTTCACATAAAACACCTAAAATTAGAATGATGAAATTTCCATGACATTTAGCAGCCTCAACATGAAGGACATTCTATTTCTAAAATCCTCAACATATTAGCATTTTTATAATCACTTGCCCAAAAAGTTAACTCACCCTATTGAATAAATGGGCAAAGTGAGATTGTAAAAAATTCATTACATTACTATAAAAGGTAATCTTCAATAAAAACTATTAATTTTCTAAATTGTTTTTCTAAATATTATTTTTTAAATAATATATTGGCAACAGAATAACCTAGGTGACCCATTGTAACAATTCCTATAAACTCTGTATGATTTTTTTTTTTAAAAAAAATGGGAGTTTAGCCGTTTAAGAAATATAGTTGCCAGAAATGTTAATAGAAAAGCCCTAGGGAAACCAGTTCCTGAAATTATTGGTTTCCTAACTTTTCTTGCTCTCTTTTTCATAACAACTTCGGATATTAAGGGGATTAATACTCAAAATTACTTAAAGCTTTATCCAGTGAGAATATCTCAATGGAAGAAATACAACAAAAGCAGTTAGTAAGAAAGCCTCAGGCAGAAGATTTGTACCAGATTCTTGGGGAATCATTGGCAATTTCTTCCTTTGTTTTAGAGGGAAGATCTGATGATTTTTCTTACTCATAAAAATTGCCTAGAATATTTTGGAAAGTCAGCTAATATTGTAATGAGTAAAGTGGACTTGTGGAAAAAAAATATGCCTTATTCCTAACATACAGGTCACAGGGATTAGGTCCTGCATCCTGCTAGAAATAACATGTAATCCAGATGTCAAGCATTTTATATATATACATGTATGTAACGGCACAAACCCGCACAAGGAGCCATGGGGGAATTCAGAGCAACCTGCTGCATGCATAAGATTGTGCAGCATATCATAAAAATATCCTGAAGGTAGGGCAGGTATGGCCTTCACAGCAGCACATTCAAACTAGTAACTCTGACCTCTCAGCAGTATTCAAATGCAGTACTTCCATGGCAGGTATGTGCTGCCTCCAGTTCTGGAGTTGCTTCTGTGTCAGCTACTTTGGCATTTTCTGTATCATTGTTCAGGTGACTTGCAGAATAACTCTGCAACTCGAAAGTTGTAAGGTAGGTATGTAAAGTAGGTATCCCCATATCACAGGGAACAGACATGTCATCTGATGTGGACAGAGTTGCCTATACACAAAATTGTGATTCTGAAAACCTCATTTCTTTTAATTTCTGTGAGGCTAAGTTTTCACCACTGGCATTCTTTAGCAAGATTTCTGTTCCTGGACAAACACACTTCCCACTAATGGCATTCTTATGCCCAACTGATCCAGAAAATAAGCCTTCCTTACTTATCTCCTCAGGGGGGTTCATTTGGTAGGCTTTTCTGGAAGACTGACAGAACAAACTTTGTGTAAAATGTAGGGATGGTTACCATTTTATTTTAAAACATAAATGAAAAAAACCAGATTTTATGCAACAGTGCAATGATTGGAGGACTCTGTTCTCACTTGCATATTTCTGCAAAATAAGGTTTACACCTGAGTGCTATAAATACTAATATACTTACATGAGTGCTTAGAAAGTCTGACCTCCTTTGCCATTAGCAGAAATAATTTTACTGAAAAGAGGTAAATGGCCTATTTACCCCCAGAGCAAGTACTCAGCTTGTCATTATGTTTTGCCTTCCTATTGCACAAAAGGTTTCTTCAGAGTCAGTTGGCTGCTGACTTCCAGCTGAGCCTATACTATCACAGAGGGGCATTCGAAAGGCATCTTTGTTGAGCAAAAGATTGACCCATGGCAGGCAGGTCACAAGAGAGCTGGATCTCAGCACCAGAGGGTGACAATTATTTTGGAAATTATTTTGGCTTAGGCACCTACTAGCTACAAGGGAGAGACAAATCACCTTGATGTCTAACTAGAATGTGATGCATCCACAACATGTTTTTTTGTTTCATTTCTTATACCTCTCTCCATAAATAATCACTGTTCTGGTTTTGGCTGAGGTTTTTTTTAACTTAACATTTTAGTATAATTAATTTTATTTTTGACTAAAAATAGTCAGAGCCAAGATGGGTTTCAGGATGGCTGACAAACCTTAAGCAGTCATCTCCTTAGTATGGGGCAAATCCTTCAGTATATGTCAGCCTATTCTTACAGTCCCAAGCATCCCAAGTGTCTTCTAATGCAATCCCAGTTCTTCATGTAGAAATCAGGATTTGTGAGATGGGAAAAGGACAGAGGAAGAAAGAGAGAAAACATTCCTAGCGTAGTGGTTATGTATTCTCTTGGCAGAGGGGGACATGACTTTCTGCTCCAAGAACTGTTCATGCATTTTAACCAATGACAGTTTCAATGAAATATCCAAGTATGAAAACAAATTACATCTTATTATAAATATAAAGATATATAAATATCTTACAGATATTTATTGCTGATAGTCATCATCAGTCTTAGTCAGTTAATACTACACTGACACCACCTCCTTAAAATTCTTTACCAAGTTTCCTTGTTTGGCATGTAAGATGACAAACCATCAAGGATGATGCAACATGCAAAAAATTCCTGCTAACTCAGTTCAAACAGAGTAATTAACAGAGTTAATCAATTTCAACTCAATGAGATCAAAGAATTCTTCCATCAATTGACTGTTTGGAATAATTCAGGGAAGATTAATTTCTATCCCAGTGTTCTCTTGATCCCAATAGATTGTTGATGGCCAAACAGTGGAAAGAAAGCTTTTTATCATCAATCACTTGCATTATTACTTGAATACCCACTGTGTACAAGGATGCACACATTCCTCTATTTTTAGACAAGAAAGCAACTTTTCAGTAACTGCTGAACTATTAGCTATTCAAAATGACCACTTAGAGAACATAGGCATGAAAGCTGCTGTGTAGAATATTTAACAGTAAACTATATACAGAAAAACACAATTTATATTTAAAACATCACACCCAGTGTATTTCTTTTACAGTAAATAACATTAAAGCTATATGTAAAGATTACTGTTTTTAACAGCAATGCATCTTTCAGCATACAACTTGCATGTTTTAGACAGGTATATATCTGTATTATGTACACATATTGCATTTATATACCGGTTATAAGCTCTAATTATTACCACAATATTAAAAAATTATATTAGTATACTGTAAGCAGTTTATAATAATGAAACAAATATCAGTAATTTAATGAACTTGTTTATACGCTCCTATAATGCAACAAAGATAAAGCCATCACTTTGCTGAACAGACTACTGGCATTGAAATATGTGACTTTCTGACCTGAAGCATGGGACTCCCCATCTTACCATAAGTATTCCCTAAGGCCCCTTACTACAGACGTACTGACCTACCAGATGCTGAAGTAGTAAAGCTTGTAACTTTATGCTCCTTACACTCATATTCATTTAAAGCTGAAGAATGTATAATGTCAGGCTGGAGACTGGAGACTCACCAATTTATGAAAGACATTACATGGTCTAGCTACCTGCAATAATGGGGGACAAGGGTAGATGACCCAGTCTTCCTTCCAGTCCAGATTCAAATCTCGTCAATTACTGTGTATTAATGGGAACTCACTGGCTTAGATTACACCGCTCTAAATAAAGTCAGTCAAGCTTTTGTCATTATTTCTTGTGATTTCCTCACTCTCATTGGACTTTGAGCTTAGTCAACACAGTGATTTAAAAGTCACCATGCTCTGCAGTGATGCACCTATCTTTAATTAATTGCGGCAGATGCAGACCAAAGTTAGAGCGCAAGTTCCCTGCATAACACATGGGGAAAGTCGGTCACCCAAGAAAGAAACTCACAATGGTCTTCCAGGAACTGCTATCAACTAGCCACTGGGCAATGCTACAGAAAATAAAGTGTGCCAAACCATGTCAGGTTCTGGGATTTATGTCTCTCAAGGGAGGATCTGTCCACACTTCAGCTTCCAGATGCTGTTGTTTTGGTGGGTTTTTTTAAGTTTTTGACAAGGACAGAGTAACAGGTGGGAAGGTAGGAAGGAGAAGGAGAGAACAAAGGCCTAAAAGGCACCACTCAGTACAATTCAGTAGCTGAAGCATCTACCCAGGAGACAGGAGAGTAGATAGGGCTCACATCTTCTAAGTCCCTGTAAATGATTTAACCAGCAAGCCATTAGGTGGCTTAATCCCCAAATATTCAGCTGCTTATGATTTTGGCAAAAAAGGATTTACTATTGGCATCTGTGTCCTAACAGGCTAAAACTGAAGACTTTTATTCCATTTTTACATGTACCTTATTCAGGCAAATTCCAATCGACTTCAAAGGAAGCCTAAAAACTTACAGGCATTTGAGTCTCACATTATCTGTGGCTGTGTGCATGTTTCCATGCATGCCTTGGCACGTCTCAGAGTCCTGCTCCACAGAATGTTCAGACCAACACCCATCTACAACATGCTAAGGCTCATGCCGTGGCTTTGGGCTTGAGCTTTCCTTGGCATAGAAACTCTGCCTGAGAGATGCTGGGACAAGGGGGCGGTGTAAGATTGAGTCTTGCCCCAGTACAGAAGTGGCATTCAGCCTGTATGTGCTTCTGAGCCCAGGGAAATGAGGAGGACTCCCACATACCATGACACAGAAGCAGCCTGCCTGCTTGAAAAATATGCATGGGCATTCAGCGGGGCACAGCTCTCAGAACATACTAACTGCAAGAAAGCACAAAAGGCAAACACTACAAAAAGTGCACCTGAAAAAAGTGTACAGAGCTTGGTTTTGGATAAAGTGGAACTGTGATAGAAATCCACTTACCTATCATATTTAAAATCAGTGTATGAACCAAGCCAAAACACAGTCATCTGTTAATTTAGAATGAAGGGCATGCCAATTATTCAAAGTGGCTTATTCCTTTAGTCCTTACCATATTTTTTCTCACTAGTATAGACTGTAAAGTCTGGCCAGGTAAGGTGTGTATTGGCCTCATTACAATAGCATATATGTGTTAAGCCTTGTGATGTTCTCTTTATGTCATTAATTCTTTGAGGTGGAAAAGTGCTGTTGTGCACTTATTCCATTATTATCAAAGGGACCGAGAAAATACTGACTTGATGACATTACATATAAAGTTCTCTGTGGGCGAGAAATTTTTAACAAGTTGTGGTTAGCTCTTTGTGTGCTCAGTTGTAAAGGTGGACTGAGAGAAGTGGTCCATTTTTCTCATTTGTAATGGACATCTTTCTAAAAGCCCCAAAACATATAATGGATATCATCATGGAGAGAAAGTTTATTTAATTATGCATGTGTGTTTAACCACTCTTCATCTTTGTTCTACATTTTCCTTAGTGTTGTCTTACAACTATAATGACTATTTCAGTTTTCTTTTTTTCTTTGTGAAATTTGACTTATATTTTTTCTTTGCAGTCTAAATTGATTTCATCTGGGATTTTTTTGGTTTTATTCTGTTTTTCTTTCTACCTCCAAGTGCTTCAGGTCTTCTAGCTTATTTATTTTCACCGTGAGTTGAAGTAACACATGCATTTCCAACTTCTGCCTCCTTGAAGAACAGGAAAAATCCCATGTTTTCCAGAGACTATTTTGCAGTTACATTTATTTTGTATACAGCTGTTAAGGAACTGAGTTTGTCATGGCACAACCTGGGCTTTTCCATTTGTACTCAAATTGACTTAAGATTTCATATTGACTTGGATATCAATATCCAGTTTATAAGCAACAGCAATTCCATTCATGTACAAGGGAGCATTTCACTCATCTAAAATAGCTCTCTATCTGAGCAGTTTCCACAGGTCAGTCTTCTTCACTGTACAGGATACTTACACCTAATCTCCTTTAAGGTACAGCTTCCAACAGATAGTTTTGTTTCTTGCCAAATTAGTAGCTCTACCAAAGGTCACGCATTGTTTAGTTCCCCAGCAACTTTGTCTTCAAGTGTAAACTTTCACATGAGAATTGAACTGCTGAAGTTTTTTCACTTTGTCTATCCATTTTTTTTAATATGACTAGTTCGTCAGCCCAGTCTACTGTGCCGTCACCTCTTTTGTTTCTAAAATCTGTATTCTCATGCAGGAGTGTTCAGCAGCTGTGGCAAACTAACACAGCTGCTTCTAAAGTCAGAATCTCATATGTTTCTCTCTCAATTTTGGTCTTTGCTGCAATCTGATCTCAAAATTAGGATCCCATAAACAGGGAAAAGTACATGTTTGGTTTTTTTTTTTTACAGATATTAAATAAATATCTCTTTTGGGTGTTTCACTCGCAATTAATCTCAGAATCAAGCTAGTGGAGAGTGTCCAGAGGAGGACCACAAAGCTGATGAAGGCTCTATAGGGAAAGCTGTAAAAAGAGTGGCTGAAGTGACTTGATCTGCTCAGCCTGGAGGAGACTGAGGTGGCACCTCAAGGCAGTTTACTGCTTCCTCACAAGGGAAGGAGGAGAAGCAGATGCTGATCTTTTTTTCTCTGGTGATCAATGATAGAACCTGAGGGAATGGCAGGAAGATGTGCCAGGGGAGGTTTAGGTTGGATATTAGAGAAAGGTTCTTCACTCAGAGAGTGGCAAAGCATTGGAACAGGCTCCCCTGGGAAACAGTCATGGTGCCAAGCCTAACAATATTTGAGTAGCATTTGGACAATGTTCTCAGGCACATGGTGTAAATTTTGTGGTTGTCCTATGCAGGGACAGGAGTTGGAGTTAGTGATCCTTGTGGATCCCTTCCAACTCAGGTCTGTGGATTCCATTCTTTCAAACAGTGTGACTACCTTGACTGGTTTTTTTTAGAGCAAAGCAGTAATTAGACTGCTCTTTAATTGTAGGTTATTAAACAATATCCACTGCCTTTGGCCTGAGGTTACTGGAAAAAGGAGTAGCTAACTTCTGCCCATCTTCCTCCTTATAAACTTTTGTTTTTGAAAAGACAAAATTCTCCTTTAATCCCTCTGCCTGTCACATTTCTTGAGAACTGCAGAAAAAATAGCTGTAGTACTTAGCTGCTATTCTAGGTCCTTCATGCCCCATATATCTTCCACTTTTCTGCCTTTGAATGCATGTTTCTTTTCTGTCTCTTCTTCAGGTACCGGTCATAATTAATGCAAGTGTCAGGGTTGGATTGTGTAACTGTGATGAATCTTTCTAATTGTAATGGGTAAACTGACAAAACGTATATTGGGTATATACAGCACTGGAGCTTGGGAGGGGGGGAAGCCGATGCTTTTCTTCTTCCTCTTGCTGTTGATCTCTTCTGGTCCAAAGAGAAGAGCAACAAAGCTGGTGAAGGGGCTGGAGAACAAATCTTATGAGGAGCGACTGGGAGAGCTGAGGTTGTTTAGCCTGGAGAAGAGGAGGCTGAGGGGAGACCTTATTACTCTCTACAACTACCTGAAGGGAGGTTGTGGAGAGGAGGGTGCTGGCCTCTTCTCCCAAGTGACAGGGGACAGGACGAGAAGGAATGGCCTCAAGCTCCGCCAGGGGAGATTTAGGCTTGAGATTAGGAAAAAGTTCTTCACGGAGAGGGTGGTTAGGCATTGGAACAGTCTGCCCAGGGAGGTGGTTGAGTCACCGTCCCTGGAGGTGTTTAAGGTTAGGGTAGATGAGGTGCTTAGGAGCATGATTTAGGGATTGGTGGGAATGGTTGGACTCGATGATCCAGTGGGTCTCTTCCAACCTAGTTATTCTGTGATTCTGTGATTCTGTGATTCTGTGATTCTGTGATTGTACAGGGAGCGTTACACTTCTGCCTTAGAGTATTCAAGGCCCAATTATCCTCGAACTCTTGTTTCACCCTGAGTCTAAAATAAGCTTTGTGGCCATGGGAAGGAGATTTTTATAAGCAGTAGGTCTTCTGTAGGAGAATGGAGAGAGTTAGCACTTTCTCGACGGAACCCAAAGTGGCCAGCTCCTGAGAGGAAACTCCAAATATCACGCGTTTGGGGTACTGATTCTTTCAGATTTGCCTACAAACAGTGCTACCCGTGTCGGCCAGTGCGTTCTGATTTCTGATCTAGATGTTATCACTGTAACAATACAAGAAGTGCCACATAACAGGCCGGACCCTTTGTTTTAAACAAATTTATTAGAAGTCCTGTTAAATCCATCATCTTGTTTATACTGATTATTTTTGCTAGTATTAACGTATGCAGGAAGTGAAGTTTGGCCAGCACATGCTATCAGAGTGCTGCATGCCAGCCTATGGGCCCCAGCAAAACATCAGCAGGAAAAGTGCACTTAGTTCTAGTTATTGGTGCTCCACAAAAATTAACGCAAAGAGGAGCAGAAAAGACTTGTAGATCGATTTTTTCAGAGGAAACTGGAAGAGCTCAGCTCACATATTCTGGCCAATTGAAGGCTGAGAAGACATCTGATTGCTGTGTGTAGATCAATCAAAAAGACTTTTTTGAGCTAATGGACCACGCTGGCACAAAACCAAAACCATTCTGTGAATAAATTTTGGCTGGAAATCACAAAAAGCATGAGAAGAGCCAGCTTCCAGAACAAACTTTCAATAGGAAGGATGGGTAAAACCCGCTAGCATTGTAGAATTGAGGCTGGTCAGTATATAAAAAAGTTTTATCAGACATGCTGCCTGCAAAAACAGGACACTGGTCTCCAAGGCTCCGCAGAGAGATGGTCAACCTTCCTGACCCTATAAGCCACATTCTCCAGTCTTCAGAGCACCACATAGACTTCAGAGAGCTGTGGGGAGAGTGAATAGCTCAGCAAGTCCCAGATTTTTTATTGTTCCCTTGTGAATTTGGTCTGGATGGCCTCTACATGCCAGATAAAGTCATTGGCTCATGTCCCCCAACAGCCTCCAGCCCACAGCCCACAGCCACATGAACACTGTAACCCCAGTGTGGGAATTCATTTGGTGTGCAGCTTAAAAAAAACCCAAGACCTTCATCCCAAACCCTTTCAGTCACACAGACTAAGATGTAACATTTTTCCTGCCCACAACTCTGAGGTACTAGACTGTTCCTTCTCCAAGCTAAGGATAAGAAAAATCATCTGGAATAATATCTTTTAGGATATGGGTTTTTTAAGAACTTTTTCTCTGATCTCCTGCATTTCTAGTAACAGTAGCACTAAGACCACAGTGAAAAGTGAATATTTTTATGCTAAGTTACCATCATCATCAACACTGTACTGATGATTTGAGATTTAAGAGGCAATAATGGTGTTCTGGACTGCATGTTCTACCAAAGCCAAAACTCTGACAGCAAGTGTCAAAGCCAAGGAAATGTGACATTTATTAATAGAAGGAGAAGGTGTTGCTGAGTCAAGAAGTAGCCTCAAGTTACTAATATAATTAAAATTTGTGATTAAATATTAAGATGAATGGAAAAAATTAAACTATGAGCTCTCAAAGTGCCAAGTAAATGATTTAAAGACAGATTTAAAAAGCAGTGGGAACACCTTTTTTCTGCTATTATTCTTCTTCATGTTACTAACCCCTTTTCACCCTTTCTGACATAATCCCCACACTCTTCTCTGATATTTGCAGAGGTTAGCAAGGTTATTTTCCCCTGCAATATATTTCTGTTTATAATATGTCTGGAAATTGTAGAAGAAACTGTGTTTGTTCCCATGTGAAATAGAAAAAATGTCATAGTGGATAGGAGTACAACCCTTTCTGGGTCAGTCACAGGGAACAAAATATGTGTTTGCAGATAGAGCTAGGAAAGTGAATCAAAAGAACGGACGCGGCCTAACTGTGGGTTGTTTGGTCATCTAAATGTTTTCTTTTCAGGATTTTTCCGTCTCTGTTTTCTCTGCTCTTAAGAGTTATTCTTCTTACTTTGGGTAAATAAAAACCTTCTCTTGTTTCAGCTAAAGGGTGTCAGAGGCTAGTATGACTTATTTGCTGCCGAGCAGAATCTAAGAAGCTAGGCAAGAAGGCAGCGTGTGCACAGGCTGCACAGGTAGTCAGAAGCTGGATCTTCCCACAGTTGTGGATGCCCCCTTTCCATATACTGTGACAATGAAAACTTAATTTTTTTTCGTTGCTGTTGTTACGAAGTAAGTGAAAGACCCTCACACATCCTGCAAAAGCAGCTAGTCTGTAGGTCAGATCCCTCACCTGGAACTGGAAGAGTCAAGACACAGTATTAATCTGCTTGATCCAGTAACCTTAACTAGCCTAGCAGTATCAAGTAGTTCCACTATCGTGTCAATGAGGACCTGGAATGCAGGCTCCCATGGGAAATTTCAGTTAGACCAGTGCTTTCATGTGAGCAAAGTTTTTTTTTCTTGAAGCACTGACTTCGGTCATCGAAGACATTTTACTACACCTCAAAAAAATTTCTCATGATCTCCAATTCATGGTAGCAAAGAATAGCAGCAGAGTCTTGTCCCCTCTATGCCAGATGTGCATACCTGCTGTCTATCTGTCTTGCCACCAGCATGCATGAAAGGATTAGTCTTTCATTTGTGTTGTACATCCCTATTACTTTATGCTAACTCTGTAATGATTCCAATAGATGACCATAGTTAGAATACATAGTATAATTACTTTCAAGCACAAAAGCTCTGCATGGTTAAGGCATTATGCAATGTTGAATAAACTCAGTAAGAGTTCCCGCTCTACCATTTTTTCCCCACAGATTATGAGAAGCAGAGCTCTGATGCACACTTTAACATTAGTTTAAAATGAAAAGTGCACAGTACTCAATGGGTCACTGTATAAATTTTGGAGGAGACAATGCAGAGGTTCCCCTACTTAGATGGAGAATTTGAAAAGGATGGTTAGGAATTAGTAAAGAAGACTGTAGGCTTCCCTGACATTCTTAACTCTGAGGACTGCCAACTTATGCCAGGAACAAATCTTTGCTTAAGAGCTGATGATTTTCTGTCTAGAGATCTGTCATACAGGTTGTCTTACAACACATTCCAAAGTCATATAGCTGGAGGCATCCACGGTTCTCCCATCACTGTTCTGTTACAGTCCTTTCTCCCTATAGCTTTAAATATGCTTGAATTTTTTTTGCAAAGAAGCTGTTCTGCACTCTTGTGCAAAACCAAGATTTCTGCAGTGTTTGTTATAGTTTACTAGAAATCCCAAATACTTTTGCAAAGCTTCTGGATAAATGTATTTCCTGGGTATAGCTGCATGTTTCTTTCCTGTCATTACATCTCTGTTGAGAGACATTTTATATCCACCAGTTTTCAATTTGATCTTCTAAGCCATCCTACTCATTGGCTTTGGATTTGCATTAAGCGTGTTTGCACTGTAAAGATGTTCTTTTCCTTGCACAAGTGTTCAGTTCTTTATGGAAGCAATAGCATTTGTAACTTTCAGAAAGCTTCTACACAGAATTTCATTCTTCATCTGTGTCCTTTCTTTTTACCACACAATAGCAATCTGGATGAGCTCTTCTTTTGCTGTATCCTTCTCTCTGTTGAATAGAAACCTGAAGTAAATTCTGGAATACAATTATCTCGGCCTCCTTACAGTCTATATGAGGACATGATTAATGGAGTGGAGCATATAAATGACCAAAAATGTGTAATTTGCAAGGTCAGTAACATGTTTTTTTCTCTCTCAGGATTTTACTTATGCTAAAACACTTTTTTTCCCTTATGTTCATTAAGAATATGATGCAATTTTCATCAAAAGATGTAATATTTATACATATTGTATATTTTTTAAGAATATCAGAAGTATACCATTGCTAACAATTTCTAGTTCATTAAATTAATCTTTTCTTAGTCTTGGTAAAAAAGCACAAGTTATATATCAGCTTCTTTGGGATCATGTTGCATTTATGTAGCAACAGAACCAAGACTGTTGCAGCAGTTTTAAGCACCTAAAGAAAAAACTCCCAGAACATTTGCTATTAGTTCACTTGTAGTGAACTAATAGCTTGAGTATCCAGGCAATGATGAAAAAAACCTGTTTATTTAAGTATCTGAGGTGAAACATTGGTTTTACTGAGTTTCAGTATTGATGTCAATGGAGTTTTAATCTTACTTTATATCTTCCACTTTGGTAAAGGCAAGAATTCTGTCCCACCTTGAAGAGGACAAGTACTCTCATGTTCTAAGTTGGTTCATTGGCCATTATTCCACAGTCTGAGAGCTGGTCATTTCTCAGTAAATCATAGAACCACCATAAAGCCATTGCTGTCACAGTAGGTGGTAATTACCATAGTCTCAAAAAGGACTCAGCTACAAGCAGCATGTACAAGGGAAGCTGTAGCATCCAGCATCTCCTCTGTGTCTTGCCTCTCTTTTTGCTCATGATATGAAGAATGATGACAGTGGCCCAGAAGACAGATAGCAAAGTATAGCTTATGTTTTGAAATACTGAAAACATCAGGGGTGAGCTACATCAGCAGAGCTCTTCATTCAGGCCCTTATCTGCCGTTTTCATGCAGCTGTCCTATTCATCAGAAATTCATTCCAGAGGTCATCAAATCCAAGCAGCAGTGACTCATACTTTACCAGGATTTTACTTTCACTCTTCTACAGTTTGTTCTTTATGTAGGTTTTCCAAATTAAAGCAAAAGTGTGATCATAGAATCATAGAACAGTTAGATTTGGAAGGGACTTTAAAAATCATCTAACTCCAACCTCCATGCCATGGCCAAGGACATCCCACTAGATCAAGCTGCCCAAGGCACCATCCAACCTGACCTTGAACACCTCCAGGGATGGGGCAGCCACAACTTCCCTAGGCAACCTGTTCCTGTACCTCACCACTCTCATAGTGAAGAAATTCCTCCTTATGTTTAGTCTAAGTCTGCCCCTCTCCACCTTATAGCCATTGCACCCAGTCCTATCACTCCAAGCCTTTGTAAACAGTCCTTCCCCAGCTTTCATGATGATCCCTATCACTTTTTGTCATGATATTTCTCCATGTACATCAGCAACGGAGGTTGTACATATTTCCAGTTCCAGATCATAATATTTTAGGAAATGCCTTTTCTGTACTCTTCTTGACTAATAGCTTTAAAAATTCCTTAAAATAATTACAATAACATTTGAAAATAATTGATGTCTCATCTGACACATCACAACACTCAAAAAAAAATCTCAAGAAAACTTTAGAAATCTTTTCCTACATGAATTGGTAGTGGATATTGTTTCAGTATTTGATATGGTTCTTTGCAATAGTCAAAGTTATACAGGAGGTAGCACAACTTTAAAAAATTTATATGGTACACGTTCATTGCGATTTGCAAAATGTTGTACTTAACTCCAGTGTTTGATTTCTACCTGCCTAGACTTCTTTGGAAGTAAATGCTTATTCATGTGAGAGACCAGACTATGCACAGTAGGCTCAGACTGAAACGTGTACACACTACAAATAGCCTCTTGCTGGTTTGCCTCCTGTTTCTACAGGAGAATTAAAGAGCAGCAGTTCAGGCAGCACTGGCACTGGAATAGGCCAATATGGTCTCTTATTCCAATGTGTAACTGGGTATTCAAGGTTCTGCTTTCTCCATACCAAGGGAACAGTGTGGCTGAATGTACACCTCTTCTGATATACATGGGGTTCAGCATTTACAGCTATCAGCTCTCATGGCCTCATTGACTTAGATTATGAGAAGTGTACAAAAAGGAGGTGAAGATTCAGCTCACAGACTGCACAGTCTAAAGCCTTTATAGATGTGGATGTGTTCTAAGCTCCTGTCTTCCACGTAACAGAGGTTGCCTTCACAACCTCTGGTACAGTTTCTGCATCCCTCCTGCCACTTCTGATGTGGTGGTGACATCTCTGAAGCTATCCTCATCAACCAAGGAACAGGAGCAGTATGAGGCTTTGGAGGCATCCTGCAGCAGCCCCTTAACAGCCCTTTGGAGGTAAAGTTAAATGTCAAAGAAAACAGAGCATGGTGTCCTCACTTTCATATGCCACTAACTTTCCTTTGTGTATATAAATGCACACAATACACTAAGTTGTTTTGTAAGCAAATATAAAGCAAATGATAGGTGGGAAAATTGAAAGATCTGTTTAAGAGAATAGGGCACTATTAGCAAGATAAAGTCATTATGTAGGCATGTCTCCCACTGAGGAGATTTTGTTTTGTACATGTGCTTTTTGTGAAGATTTAGAAAAAATAAAAGAGGTATTAGATGCAGCAGGGAAAATCCAAACAAATGCTATTCCCTCAACCAAATAAGAACCCAGAACATATCTAAAGAAAAATCAATAGGAATTTTTATTTACTTATCAGTGCTACACTACCAGGCTCTCTTAATGATAATGTTCTTTATTTTATATTATACTACAGCCCAGAAGTTGTTTATCTTTGCTCATATAATGTGGTTTCTATTTAAATTTAAGTTATGTGGTTTACCAGTTTGCAAGAGATTTGACCTTTAACTTGCTTTTCTGATTACCTACCAATGCAGTTTTAGACCATGATATATTTCTGGTTTGGAACACGACGAAAATGAAAACAGAACAACAAAACAGCAGGCATTTCTCAGTGGCCTAAATGATAATAAAATTGCATATTCTGTGATTACTGTGCAACTTGATGAGTTTTCAAATGAGCAGTTCAGTAACCACCACTCCATCATTTAAGTGACTGTCAAGAAAGATTTTTTCTTGTATTTATAGAGACTAAGTTTATAATATGATAAAGTATATATTACTCCAGATCTTTGGGAGCAAGAATGAGTTAAAATAATTTTTCCCCTAAATAATCTACACATAACATTTTTTAATATTATACAAACATAAAACATATGAAATTAAAATTCTTTTCAGCTTTTTTGCAAGGTTTAGTCCATGTTAAGTGCAGAAATACGCAACTTATTTTGTCTTAGAACATAAGGTTGGCAGAAGTTTTTTCTATTTGTCAATAAATTCTGAACACATTTCTATGCCTGCATAGAACCCCACTGGTTTTTTATATGGAGACTTATATAATTATCAGGTAGCAAGAAGAAGTGAGGTTATAAACTCCCTTAAGTTGCTTTTCAGCTGATCTATCCCTGTCCAATACATTGTTCTGGTACAACAACTTGTAAAATTACTGAATCATTTTGTGGAAAAAATGTTGCTGTTCTCTGGGCTTCTCTTTCAACCACATATCATCAGTTTAAAGCATTATGTTATAAACTTAATCCTGACCCCAAAGTAAATAAAATAGTTTCCTAATTAGGTTTATGTATTTTGAATCACTTGATTTCACCATCAACCTTTTAAATAAGTGACTGTTTCATCTTGTACAGAGTCCAAGACTAAATAAAAATATAATCAAGATCCAAGGGGCTATTAGGATACCCTAATGGCTCTTAAATTGTTTTATATGCAGATTCAAAACTAAAAAGAAACTGTGGGGTTTTTTTTATTACATGTAACCAACAACAGACGTTTCCCATCTGATGTCTTCAGGTCAGAATAATATTGAAATAACTAAGGTGGGAAGTACTGATCTCCCTGAAATCCTCCTAAGTAAGACACTCCACCTGATGGTAGTAGCCTTTAATTTGACCCGAAAGTCAAACTTGGAGGTTTTCATGATTATCACTGTACTGCCATAGTTCCAGGAGTCACTATTATTTTGACTATTAATTCCAAACCCAAATATCCTGTAGTAATGAAAGCAACCTTTCATTCTTCGTGATAGTTTATTTTGAACATATTTCAGATATTGTTTTCATTTAGAGAAAAAGTGATGTTTGTGGTTCTATAAATGCATTAAATCAGTTTTTAAAAATCCAGACAGTGGATTATCCCCATTTTTACTCCAAACAGGCAGAGAACATGAACAAACATCACGTGCAGGTACCTCTTCTGTTCAGTCCTTCCCACATTAGAGTTTTACCAGCCCGTGGTCTCACACTTCTACAAACCTCTGCATAGGCAACACATTTCTAGAATGTAGTTTCTTGCCTGCTGGAAGCAGACTTTCCAGGCAGCCTTTTGTAGTTTTTGCTTGTTTGTGAATCTACTTGGTAAGATAGAATCAAAGATGTTAAAGAATCAAAGTTAAAACTAGAATGTTGCCTAGAAGTGCTACTTTGTGGGAAAGTTGTATGCTAAAAGATGACTATTCATCCAGGAAAAGAATGAAGCTCTGCAGTTTTAGCTTCTATTTAAGAAAAATGAGGTACTCCATCTAGCTCTGTATTTATTATGTGCACTATATTGGGGAGAAAATGCCTTCCTTTTACCTTAGGCATTATTTAAAGCATTTCAGATATTATGGAGCAAAGAAATAATGTACTACTTCTTTTTAAACAATCTTGATTCACCTGTGATTCTACTTTTTAAACTAGAACTTTGCAAAATTTGATGTTTCAAGCCCACTACTTGGGAATTTAATGTTTTTGTTGTTTCATGTGGGTTAATGTCTAGCAAGTATTGGTTTTAATTTTATATTTTTCTGAAATAAATGTAGTTGATAAAATGGCTTTCTGCTTAAAATTATGGACTGGCAAAGTAATTTTGCTTTTACATCTAAGAACAGCATGTTTTTATAGATCTGAGAGTACAGTTTCTTGAGAAATGTATGTAAAGCATATTGTAGAGCGCAATTTTAAAAATCTTTTCTCAGTGTTTCATAATACAGAACATGACTGTTTTTTAAAAAAATTAAATAAAAAATATTGATTACTTAGTTAAACATCCCTGCAATGAGATGTATTTATTTCAAGAACTAAAAGACATGGTATTCCTCTTGGAAGGCTGATTTGACTAAATAAAAAAAAATTTATTGCTCTGTAAATTAAAGTAAGAATCCAGAAGTCCATTTGTCTCTTTTCTTTTGTGAAGAGGGCTTGCTTTAGTCTAAGTGCAGAAGAGACTTCAGTTCTTTGAAGCATACAGTGATGAAAAGCTGCAGAATTCTACCAAGGTCAGTGGATCTAGTTTGATAGAGGGGAAAGTTAAAAAGCTCTATCACCGGGCACTCTCTTTCTGACAATAGGGCCTCTCTTGCCTGAATTCATACTTGGTTCTTCTCTATCCATCTCTGATCCATGCAGGCTAAGCACTAAATATCACAGCCTTGTCACTGCTGGCTTTTGGCCACTCACCTTCCCTTGGTCCCACTGCCAGGACCCCTCACTTTGACATCATGTCCTTGCATACCCTTGCATATGTAAAGCAGCGTTTTGTCTATCACCGTTTCAGTAATTTACAGAGAACATAGCATCTAGTTAATCCTCTAAGTGCTAGTCATACTATTTCAAATAATGAAGAGTGGCCAAAGAAAGCTGATCTCCATCTCTTTCCAAAACACTTGGAACAAAAGCTGAACACGGAAGATAGGCTGGTGTCCTGCAACTGTTGCCACAGGTTTTGATTTAGGAGAGTTCTACTGCAAGAAGGCTTCAGGAGGCCAAAATTAAAAAGTCATGGCTATTTTTACTCAGTATGTATTAAGAAAAATCACACTGGACTCTTTTTCCTAAACATTTAGGATTGCTTGTATCAACAGGGACCAGAACCTGCCCAGGCTTCAAGGGTTTGATTAGTCAAAGTGTGCAGACAGAACAGTTAGGAAAGGAATTTTTAGATCTTAGCCTAAACTACTGAGGATGTTAAAGAGATGATAGAAGGAGAACACAGCAAACTTGTGCTAGATTGCCATAGAATCCTGGAATACAGTATACTACATCGCATTGTTAACGTGCATTTTATCTTTACAGGAAACACTGCGTACTCGTGGATGTACAAAAAATATTTGCGAGGTGAACACTTAGTCAAACAATGACTGCCTGTTCTGAGACAACCTTCTGCTTTTTCTCCTTTGTTTTCAAACATATTACCTTATTCTAAAGTGTTTAGAAATACCTGAAATACTTTCTCTTTTTTTTTTCTTAACAGACTTTCACCTCAGCTTCTCCAGTCTCCTCAGAGAAAGAAGTTGAGGTGTTGTTTGTGGCTGTTTATGATTTTTCCTTATTTCTGCTCTTAGGTCACCTTTCTCAGTTTAGATTATGACTTTTCTGGCAACTTGTTTTGCAAATATTGACACAGCATCAATATCTCTAGAGACATACAGATTAAATGTCTGTTAGACACAACATTCAAAGAAAATCGCTTCTGATCTTGCTGGCTCATGAGCATTATGTTTTGATTTTCATATGAAAAGGGTTTTGTGCTAAAGCCCATGGCTAATATTTACCTTCACCTTCCTCTTACATGTGGTGCACACCACCTTTCTTTTTAGATATATATTAATGTACTCTTCACATTTAATGCCGCAGATAGATGCAGAAAAGGATCCAACTGATCCAAGCTCCTATATGAAATTTCCATGCCACAAGGGACAGAGTTGATACCACCTTTCCTTTTCTTTTGAAAAGTACTTTTTGTTTTTAAATATCAAGTTGGTGCAATTTCAACCAATAGACAGCAAATAACTGAAGTTATATTCACACATTTCAAAAAATGCAGATTGCTTAATATAGCATGATGGCTCTGTTCTGTAATGGCTTCATTACTAGGCTGAAAATTACTGACACTTTACATTTTTCACTTCAGTATTCCATCATTTTAAATCATTATAAGTTACTCTATGTAGTAAACAATCTAAAAATATTTCCTGTCTGGCACCTGAATAGTGAGCAACACCTTCCTTCCCAAAGCGTCCTGAAGCCTTACTTAAATTCTGGGTAGGCAATTACATTCCACCTGCCTGAGGTCTCCTCTAGATTTTGCAAATGTATTCTTTATTTGTCAAGAGTTTGTAGCAGTGTTGCAGGCTACAGAACAGTTGAACTTGGATACTATAGTAGTCTTCGTACCTCAGGATAACTTATCTGTTTTCCTCACTTTTAAAAATCATGGAATAAAAAAAAAGAGAGAAAATGACTTGATGATGGTGATGGTGGTGTTTGTTTTCAGTAACTAAAAATAAATATTCATCAGCTTCTATTGATTCAAAATTACTCATACTTTAGCTATAATGCTAATGGTTGACAGGTTATCTAAAGCCTCTGACATTGCATTAGAAAGCACTGTTAAATTGATTCTAGAGAAAAAGTATGTGACCACTGATACCGTGAGAGAGCAGAGGAAAGAAAGTAAAACAAGGAGGAATCACTGTAGACTAGGCTTTTAAATCAGTAGTTCCGGCCTGAAGATTCACATCCATGGTAAACACCTTAAAGCAGTAAAAGGATTCTAAGATAGAGGATTCGATTAATTAAAGGAAAAGTGGTTCTTCAATAAAAAGCATTAAGTATTTTAGAAGGCATTATTTCAGTATGTTTAAGTATTCAAAATAACAATAAATTCTAATTCACTTTCAGAAAAGTTGAACATTAGACTGTCATCCAAAGGAAGAACATAACTCTGCAAACAATAGAACTGTATCAAAGAATAAGCTTCCATTACATGGCACTAAAGGTTACATTACAAAGGTGATATTTTTTTTTATCCCCAATGCAATTACTCTAGATTATGTTTACCCTCATGCTCGTAGTCCTTATACGAGGACTACAGACAACCAAGCAAAAGGAGAAAAATCCTGCCAACAAACAAAAACCACTCATATACCACACTGGAAGGAAACACACATTTTCTTAAGTTTTTTTTTTTGGTGGGTGGGGGACAAGAAAATATAAAAAAAAGAGTAAAAAACTCACAAAAGCAAAAATAAATGTTCTAAACTCAGAGCAGTTTCTTCTGTGGTGGCTCAAAAGACCCATCTCTAATTCAGAAATCTACAGTGCAAGTCCCTAGTCTGGCAGAGATTTACATTTCCTCTTTCACGCAGTCTAAGAACTAGAGCATTTATTTTCTCTCTCTCAGATTTTGGCTAGAGTTTTCCTCAGGCCCTGAGAAAACTTTCCAGTCAAAATTTACATATCTACTGATAACTGCCAAATAAATCCATAAGAGCCTCCAGTATCTGATTAAAGTAGGGACTACTCATAGAAATATGTTTAAGTGAAACCAAGTTTTAAATGTTTGTTTTGTTGGTGATTTTGGTTTTTTTATTAAAATAAAGATTCATTTATTCAACAGTTTCTTCATCACTAAGTTTCAAATTAATCATCACATTGTAATATGTAAATAAATATGTACAATATTTAAGTGATATTTGCAATCAGGTCAAAGTTTAGGACATCTTCAACTTCCCAAATAAGCATTCTCATTAATAGCATACTGGATAACTGATGCAATTTGTCTAAATTATGTCATTCAGATAGAGGGAATCTTCAATACATACAAGTATTGCGTTTAAACAGATCTTACTACAAAAACATAATTTCAAAAGAAAGGTCATTAACTAAAATAAGGCATCTTTAGAACAGACACATATGTCATCGAGGCATTTTTTATTATTTAACTGTCAAACAATTAATCTAATTCTACATTCTAGTCCACCATCTCAACTTACGGAAACCGATTAAAAACTGTGAAATTTAAATTAAGTATTTGGCTATAGTAGTAGTACTTACAGTAAAAATTATGTCTTGCTTGTGGGTTCCTCATTTGGTGATGTAATATTCAGAAGTCACCATGCTTTTGTTATAAGATAAAGCATTTCCTTTATGGGTCTCTTCAGGGAGTCTTCTGAACAAGTCATTTCGTCATTACAGATTCTCTTCCAAAGTACGCTTATGTCCACTTTCTCTATTTCCTGTCCAAAATACTCAATGTGCACATATAAAAGTAAACTAGTGAGTTACAAATTATGATACATGACATTTATATCATTTTTGATGGCTTTATAGTACTTTACAAAGGGCAGTTCATTGAGCACTTTAGGAACCTGAACAAAAATTACCCAGAGTCCCTTAAACAAATCAATCATTGTATCTCAAATGTTCCAGGTTTTTAGAGGCCACAGTTTCATTACTATAGATGAATAGAAAAAATATAGAGTTCCTAATAATTATTCTTTTCTTAAGCATCATTCATGTGGAACATGCATATGCAGCATGCAATATAATTGCTGCTGAAAGATTCCCAGTATGCTTTAAAGAGCCAGATGTGCCTTAAAGTACACAATTTGCACCATTATTTAAAGGAGAAAGACTTGTATTACTCCAATTTCTTTTTTAATTTATGAGTTTGCAACATAGCAGTCACAAACAAGAATCTTTTCTCAACTGTATCAATAATTATTGATAAGGACAAGGGAGAAAGGAATAACATAACCTTTATAGGGTGTGATTTTTTTTATGTATTTTTGCTTTAATTTTAATTCTTCATGTCTCCCGTATCCACTGTTCCACTCTATGGGCTGCAGCATTGTGATTATGCAATTATAAAGTCTGAAAAAGGACCCTGATTTATTTAGTTCCCAACTTTCAGTTTCCCAGATTTGCCAAGTTCAGGTGTCAGTGATTTGAGCCATGCTGTTTATATATTTTTTCTGAATTCCTTAAAAAAAGTTATTCCATGTCCTAGAAAATCATATCACATAGGAATCTTACACAGGAAACATGGTCTGTTAGTTCTAATATCTGTGAAAATGCAGTCACAGTAGTCACTTAACAAAGTAAACAAGTAATACTATTTTAAGTAACGTGGTAACATGGGAGATTTATAACCTTGACCTTAAATTTCTGGTATATCAATTTAAATATTTGAAGATATGTAGAGGAATTAAGAGAATGAATATAACTATCATTCTTAACCATTCTGTAATCCCCTTTTCAGTATCTCCATCCTCAATGAAAGGAATATTATCTTCAATAAAGGAGAGTCTGGCTTGATCCTTGGGACTTTAACTTGTAGCTATGCTTGATTTCCAAGCCACTACTTCTAATCCCAGTTCTTTCATGGCCAATAAATGAACTCCTCTAGACAAAAAAAACCCCACAACCCTGTTTTTGAAGGCTGTGTTACTGAGAACTCATTCCCATTCTTGTTCAAGTAAAAAGAAACTTTTAGGAATTTCACAGGTAATCTGGGCCCAGACTCTGGAAACAGACACATATGTGATAGCATTAAAGTAATTATAGTGCTTAAATCTTAGTATATAAGATTTTCAGCTAACCTCTTAATATGGAGATGTGCTGAATTTAAGTCCCTTCAATAGTATCATTTACCTAACTTTCACAACTTTACACTAGGAGCTCTAAAACTGCTAATATTTTTCTTAAAGCCCTGATGGCTAAAGTCAGGCAAATATTTTAGAATGTCACATTTTTTATTTGATTTCTTGGTCTTTCATTTGCAATGAGGAGCTGGAAATATGAGTTGTAGTTGACAAAGACCAAATAAAATAAGACTGTAGTAATATTTTTTATTCATTTTAAAACTTTATACTTACCAAGAGCCTAACTGCAAAGCTGTTGAACAGCTATGATGAAAATGTAGATGTAAGTTAAAGAAAAATCTGCCTTGCAGCAAGACTTAACTATGCATTATTTGTTAATGAATTGCTAGTGTAAGGAGTTATTTAAATTAGAGAATGTTTGCTCTTTTTATGCATTTTAAGTACAGGATCACAGCTACTCTTTAAGCAACTTCTTACTGTAACAATTCAAACAGATAACGTGGCACTGCTCCCATTTTATACGAAGTGATACAGTTTTTTGATCTAGCTTTCTGTGTCTCTGAAAAAAACAAAACTACCAACAACAAAACCCTACTTGAATGCTGCCACGTAAGAACCAACAAAAATCAATCTCACAGAAAACCAAGCCTCAGGAATTTGGAATAAAAATTAGTAAGAAGTTCTTAGAACTGTAGGAAGTAAAGACTATTAAAGCTAGCCCAACACTGTGAGCTGAAAGCATAAATTGTCAAAAAAGGTTCTTTGTGTACCATACATTTTGGCTCTGTTTCCGATTGGATTGCTTGGCTTTTTTCTACAGACAAAACCACTGTCCTGGTGCGCATGTCTACAAAAACACTTTCAGATGATCAATTATCTTTATTTAGGCCATTTTTGATTATTTGGTTATTACACAAGGGATAAAATTGGATACTGACAATAAGTGGAATGTATGAAATTAATTTGTTTAATGTGATTCAGTCTTCACTTCAAGTGCAAAACCAGCACTTCCTGAGAAGTCCTTCTGAGAATTAAGGCAATCAAGTGGTCTTTTCTTTGATAAAATAAAGCAAGGGGAAGAGACTGAGGGGAGACCTTATTACTCTCTACAACTACCTGAAGGGAGGTTGTGGAGAGGAGGGTGCTGGCCTCTTCTCCCAAGTGACAGGGGACAGGACAAGAGGGAACGGCCACAAGCTCCGCCAGGGGAAGTTTAGGCTGAACATTTGGAAAACATTTTTCACGGAAAGGGTCATTGGGCACTGGAACAGGCTGCCCAGGGAGTATTTGATAGGAATGGTTGGACTCTATGATCCGATGGGTCTTTTCCTAACTGGTGATTCTATGATTCTAAGCTCATTTGTAGATTATGCAGCTATAACTCTGACATCATGTCTCTCACAACCTTCAACTTGTAGTCATATGAATTTTCTAGAGACTGAAAAAACATTGCATCTAGTAGATCTTCAATTATAGCCATTTTGTCCTCACTGTTTATTTCCTTCTTTTCTTTCCCCTGTCATCTTCTCTTCAACCTTGCCTGCAGAAAATGTTTTTTTTCAGGACCTTTTTGATCTCTGCTGTAGAATACACTTACATTAGATGGCCCATAAGTTCTTAGCATCAGATAGGACAATTTTAGATTAAAAAAGAACAGTAAGTTCCATAAGTTTAGCTGCTTTATGAAATGGTTTCTGTGTTTTTTTTCTTAATTCCATATTTTATATATTTGGTTGGGGTTTTTCCTGAGTTGATTGCAATTTGCCATTGTGAACATATTTCCCAAAAAACTTGAACCATACCTTTCGATAGAGTTCAATAATACTCTCAAACATTCAAAACGATTCTACCTTTTTCTCCTTTTCCATCACATCACAAACTCCATTAATCAATTTGAAGTTTCTCTTTTTGGTGTAATTTTAGACCAAGAAGATGCAGTCAGTTTTGAAGACTGTGATAAAAACCCACATCATCTCTCAGTTACATGCAATACATATGCATAATAATCTATGGTTTTGAGCGTAATAGCAATATATGGCTAACCATGGAACAGACCCCAGAAGCATTTTCCCTAGTGTGTCAGAGAATATTTCAATTGTTTTATACCAGCTGAAAGAAGACAACACAAGAAAACAGTCAAAGATTCAAATGCCTTTTTGGTTTTCTACCATCATACATAAACCTGTTGACATTTTGTAGCAAGTAAAACAAATTGCTCAAATTGCCCTTCTCTGAAGAAAGTCATAGAAGACTTTCCTGTTTACAAAGTGCAACAAAGTTCAGATGCTTGTCTCACACCTAAGGCATGGAAAGCTACTAAAAAAGAGAAGCAGGAAACACTTGCTTGTCCCTTTTCACATCGCCAAGACAACTAGCAACAGTCAGTTACTATAAATGCTAGGCTAAAGACGTCCCTTTACTTCCTCATTTGGAGTAACTGGCCTCAATTCCCAGTTTCAGAAAATGAGCCAGTTCCAAATATGGTCCAGGTTCAAAGCCAGTGCACAGGGACAAAGGTGCCTCAAGGGCAGGGATGGCTGCCCTTGCAGGCTTCAAGCTCAGCACCCATGAGCTCACTCAAAGTTTCACCTCACAAGCACTCAATCCATTTCAAAGGGAAAAAAAAATTCAATCCTCAAATATCTTCCTAAAGCCCCTACTTGCACTAGAAGGTATGTCCTTATTCTGCATCAACACAAAGTCAAGCAGATGAGTTTCAGGCATTGATGGAGTTAATTTTAACTAAACTGTCTGTCTGTCCTGAAACAGCAGGAGGACTGCTCCCATGCTACCTTAGAGTGAAACAGCATTAAGTAATCTGTTGTTTCCTACCTCTTATCTTCTAGCTATCTGTTCTCATGCCATAGTTAATTCCTGAAAGTAGCTGTATAGATAGGCTGTAAACCTGCTAATCCATGAAATGTAGAGGCAAATTTAGCATTTAAATATGCAAACCCTAAACGAACTTCGGTAAATAAAGCAGTGGTGCACTCTTTGAATATGCATCTGTCTCTATTTAAATATTGAGTATTTTCCTTATTTAAAGACATCAACTCCCTTGTCCTGTGAAGCTGTTACTTGGCTAAAAATGTGATGTTTTACATTCTCATACCACATATGCCATTTATAGGGATAATAAAAATGTCCACAATTGAAAGAGTAACATCATTATGGTATTAGCAAAATATTCAAAGTATTTTTTCTTATAAAATCTTAACAATTTAATTCCATTCCTTTTGAAATCTATGACAAAACAGCAGTTTGGAAAATTCTCATACATCTTTTCAGAGACAGAAATAAAAACTATCTTACTAAACAAAAATTCATTTCTTTTCAAAGACATAAGAATCCTATCTAATCAATCCACTATATTCTCTACAGGTTCCATAATGCCTCTCTATTCAATCTCATGCCATTTTACTGAGGTAATATTGACTGTATTGTATTCTACTCATACAAATACTTGGGCAAAATAAGGTACATACATGTATGCTGCCATGAAAATATTATCAGACAACAGGAACATCATACTACACTGATACTCAACTGTAACTGCAGTGATACTAAAAGGTGATGAATAAAAAACTGAAGAGAAAATCCTTTTCACTCAGCGTGACAAGAATTTACAGGATCAAAATTAATTAAGCACATATGTGACTTTTTAATGTAAAAGATTTATGTATTTGTTATAAAAGTTTAAAAAAGGAATTAAACAATTTGTAGCAATTCTTAATAAAATCTCTCTTTGCTAATATCTGAGATGAGGACTCATACAAAAATTATGAAAAAGCCACAGGACCAAGGATAAATATGAATAAATAGCACAAGGATGCAATAAAAGAGTCAGAAAGTCTCAGAAGGAAAATGAGTTTTGAAAGCAGTGATTGTGGAAAAAAAAAGTGACCAAGACAAGTTCTATTAATACTTTAAGTAAAAAACAAAGGAAAGTAAAGGTGGATTGTACCTCATGAGGGAAGAGCAAACAGAAGGTTGAGGTCCAGTGTAATAGACAACATAATTAATATAGTTTCAGTTTTAACCCGGTTTCACCTTGCTAAACTAGATTTCCCCCCAAGAATAAGGTGCCCTATGTCTCTGTGGAAAATCTACATAACTGTGAGTAACTATATTGGCAGTCATAAAGTTGGTGTTAAGATAACCTTTATGCTATAGCCATGAAAATGTCTCAGAAGGAAAAATGAAGCACTACGACTATTTTACAGGGAGTAGTGTGGCATACAAATGTATTTGGGTTTTAGGGAAAGGACAGGAGTACAGCAACAATTTGTGCACGTAAGAAAAGCACTCTCATCTTGAATGATATTGCATCCATCTTAGAAATGGCCTCTTAGGCAACATTCAGGGGAAGGAATGAGTGTTGGTGGAAATAGCTGCTAATACGGAGGAGAGGATGGAGCATTAAATGGGAGAAATTTGGGACACCAACAGTCCCATTTTGTCCTGTTGTGTTCTGGGGCAACAGCTCTCATCTATTTTCTGCATTCATTTTTTCTTGTAAGATCATCCTCCACCAAAGAACACAGAAACAGCACCTCCTAAGCAGCTGGTCTCTTCATATGTGCTTGCAAACTGCCAGCTTGAGCATAACCAAAGATGGATTATAAGAGCTAGATTCTGTTCCTCCTGGAGGAACAGAACTAGATGAATGCTGTTTGCAGCTAAATCTGCAGTAACTCACTGTGCCCAACAGGTCTATAGAGACAAGAATAATTCGAAGACCGTGAGAAAATGTCATTAGAAAGAGACAGCATAACTCAATATCGCTAGCATGAAAATGGAGTTATTTACTGTCACTTTTCAGAGAATTACTATAACTTTTTTCAATTATACAACAGCACACAAGTGTTAGAAAATATGAGTGATTTTGTTTACTTGAGGCAGATGGATAGCTGTTTTGTCATAGAAAAAAGAATAGGGCTGCATTGTTAGAACAACAATATCCCATGAGTTAATATTTAGATATTTATATATCAAATAGGTGACACCAGACACGCAAACATCTTGCACTTGTTATTTGCATTAGATTAAGCTGCTTTGCTAACGATGAGAATGTGACATTAGGAAATTAGAATGAGTCTTTTTGATGACTCTGACTGCCATCCTAGTAGCATCTCTGGAGCAACACTGATTTCACAAGTTATTCATATCCCCACCACCCACTCAGTATTTATGCCATAAGGCTCAAATCTCCATTGGTATCATAGAGAGATAAGAAATCTTAACCAAGACATAAACGACACATAAATTAGTTGAACCAGCAGCTAGTCTAAGAGTTACATTTCAGTGTCACTGCTGCTGGGCAGTGCATTCTGAATGGTATGGATGCTGTGAACATCTCCAGCTGCCTTTCACTGAGGGAAGGCAAAAGCTCCAAAGTCCTTTGGAAAGACCAACACTAGTGTCTTTCTCAAGAACAGCGTTTAGAAAATCCAAGCCTACAAGTTGCTTGTTATTAAAATATAGCTACTATACATTACAGTTTTACCTCAGTCTTCCTAATGATTTCAAAACTATGAGGAACAAAATTATCTCTCTTTCCCATGGAGCACATATGTCAGATTTAATGGTCTGACAGACAGATAAGAACTGAGCTGCTAAATCCATACTAACATTCAGTATCCATCAACAACAAAATGTTCTCCATTGCACTTAAACAGAGGGCATTAGAGATTTTCAGATCATAATCCAAAATGTAATGCAATCTTTGCCCAGAAGGAAAAGGAGTAAAGAGAAATATTTCCATTCATTTTTGTACGAAGTATAGAGAATCATTCTAAACAGTGAATCTGCTTAAATCTATACCCAAACTACTTGAAAGGATAGGTACTTCAAATTCCCATGGGCTTACAGACAACTTGACTCTGATAGGTAGAGTTTCAACAAATAAATTGTTGAGATCATGGATTTCCTTCTATGAAAAGACCCTGAGATGCTGCTGATTGGTGTGTTTGAGGAATGAAAGAGAGAATTTATTCTTCTCCAACTGACCAGGCGAGGGAAGAGTGATACCAAAAATAAATCTTGTTCTTGCTTCATCTTGTCATGTTTGTTACACAGTCAAGAAAAAGTCTTATAAGGATATGAGGGTGTCCTCCTACTCCTGTGCCACATAAACATACAGTTCAAGGCTAGCAGGCAAAGATGAATACAAAAGACAACTCCATCTCTACTGCATGGACTGCAGCAACTTGGAAAAGTGAGCTGAAGGCAGGGCAGGAAAACTGCTGAAGCTTTCCTGACTTTTGTCTAACCCAGAGCCTTTATAAACTAGAGACAGTTGTGATTGTCCGATGGTGGGCTGGGGACAATGCTGAGATAGATAGATTGATAGATAGATAGATAGATAGATGGATGGATGGATGGATGGATGGATATATTAGATTAGATAGATTCTTGCCACCACTTATGGTCAGGAGCAGTTAACCTGATTCAGCCTTAGCCTCAATGACTAACGTTGGCAACAGAAATAAAAATTATTTCCCATATTGCTGGAAAGATTTGCATCAGCTTTATCACAATACAAGGTGCAAGAAAAAACCTGATCTTCAACTTGTTTTAGCCTATACCTTCCTCCTGATGTGGAAATTACATCTATCTGACTTTCCTTCTCACCAGCCTGTCATCTTACTTGTTGTTTCTGCATTTCATAGAATCATAGAATCATAGAATAACCAGGTTGGAAGAGACCCACCGGATCATCGAGTCCATCCATTCCTATCAAACACTAAACCATGTCCCTTAGCACCTCGTCCACCCGTGCCTTAAACACCTCCAGGGAAGGTGAATCAACCATCTCCCTGGGCAGCCTGTTCCAGTGCCCAATGACCCTTTCTGTGAAAAATTTTCACAGAAAAGCAACGAGATCTCCTCTCAGCCTCCTCTTCTCCAGGCTAAACAATCCCAGCTCTCTCAGCCTCTCCGCATAAGGCCAGTTCTCCAGCCCCTTCACCAGCTTCGTTGCTCTTCTCTGGACTCGCTCCAGAGCCTCAACATCTTTCTTGTGCTGAGGGGCCCAGAACTGAACACAGGATTCAAGGAGTGGTCTCACCAGTGCTGAGTACAGAGGGAGAATAACCTCCCTGGACCTGCTGGTCACCCTGTTTCTGATCCAAGCCAAGATGCCATTGGCCTTCTTGGCCACTTAGGCACACTGCTGGCTCATGTTCAGTCACTGTCAATCAACACCCCCAGGTCCCTCTCCTCCAGGCAGCTTTCTAGACAGACTTCTCCTAGTCTGTAGCACTGCACAGGGTTGTTGTGCCCCAAGTGCAGGACCCAGCATACAAACTTGCTAAGGGAGCACTCGATGCCTTCATCCAGGTCATTGATAAAGACATCGAACAGGGCTGAACCCAGCACTGAGCCCTGGGGAACCCCACTTGTCACTGACCTCCAGCTGGATTTAACACCATTTCCCATCACTCTCTGGGCCCGGCCATCCAACCAGTTTTCCACCCAGGAGAGTGTGCGCCTGTCCAGGCCAGAGGCTGGCAGTTTCTGTAGCAGAATGCTGTGAGAAACTGTATCAAAGGCTTTACTGAAGTCCAGGAAGACAACATCCACGTTTCTCTTGTCCATCAGCCGAGTCACTTTGTCATAGAAAGTGATCAGGTTAGTTTGGTAAGACCTGCCTTTTGTGAACCTGTGTTGACTGGGCCTGATCACCCGGTTCTCTTTCATGTGCTTCATGATAGCACTCAAGATCACTTGTTCCATGACTTTCCCTGGCACTGAGGTCAGACTGACAGGCCTGTAGTTCCCTGGATCCTCCCTGAGACCCTTCTTGTAGATGGGCACATCAGCCAGCCTCCAGTCCAGTGGAACTTCCCCAGTCTTCCAGGACTGTTGGAAGATGATGGAAGGTGTTGGAAGATGATTTCATCCAAATGTTGCCACATTACCAAATCAAAAACCCAAATCATCACACATTTTCCTAAATCCACCTGAAGGCATTAGACGCAATAATATGATAAAATGGTACCTATTACAGTACATTAAAAATCCAAGCACCTAAAAGCATGAAAATGAATAATTAAGAACATAAATCTGCTACTCACATCACAGCCTAATTATGCCTATTTCATTGTAATGCCATTTACTGTCACACCTTTATTGGTTTTAAAATATAGTTTTATTTTCTTGATGTCAGTGGCTAAATGTGCTCACTGAAAAAGAGAGGGATCTAGATGGAAGGTACATAGAAACGGGGTGGGGGGGAAAGGAAACGTTACTCAGCTTTTAGAAACAGGTTGTATTGAATATTGCTCCTCGGCTTTTACTGATGTCTAATGGGGAATGAAAGACATGAGGCACATTAACTTGTACCCATATAGCAATATAGCAATGAAAGTCTAGCAGAACCAGAAAAAGTAAGTTCAAAATACAAAGACCATTTGATTATTTAGTCCAGAGACAGCAGTTTTTAGGAAGGCGGTGTGAAACATCTGTTGTCATTTTATTTGAGGTCATCCAAAACAGAAAATTTAATCTGATCTCTTTAATGTAAGGAAGCTGTACTTCAGCTAGACCTGCCTGAAATTTTTACAGAAAAATATAAATGAGTTTGACTAAACATTCATACAAATATTTAGAATGCAAGAACATCAGTCATCTCTTTTTTAAAACTGACAAGAGACATTTCACAGAGCTGAACATGGAAAACACGTTTCAAAACTGCATTTGCAAGTCTGAATTCTACAATTTCACATGCAGGAATTGGGATATAGTCTGAAACCATGTTCTTTTCCAAGTCCATGCCAACTGTGCCATTCACATCACTCTTGTTAGAATGTCACCCATGTATCCATTTAACCCAGAGACTGAAACATTGGGACTGAATTTTGCACATTTGTCTTTGCATAGCCTATTTTATTTGTTTCTGTTAAGCAGGACTCCTTACAAAACTGAGAGCCTGCTCATGTTATTGTAACCATCATCATGAAGGGAGACAAGCACAGCTGTGGAAAGATTCAGGTAGTATGTGCATAAATACATGAGGGAGCTGAAACCTGAAGATGGATTTCACAAGCTTATATAGAATAGATCAAATTGAATTATTCATCCAGTTCCAAACCTTGATTAAATCCATAGCTGGTGGCTGAGGGCTCAAGCCAACACAGATTTACAACTGAATAAAATTTAGTGCTAGCAATAGTTCCATCAGTAGTGTTTGCAGAGCAGACTGCAATTTCCTCTTCTCTCTTTTTTGAGATACGCTCTGTTAATGTCTCATTATCTAGATTGTGGAATGGAGGGAAGGAAGAGGACTTACATTTTTCTAACCTGCAGTTCAAGGAAATAGATACCTCTTTGCTTAACAAAAAGAGACTTTTCTATAAAATTATATTTAATATTTTTTGTAATAACACAGGTATATAAATTCAGGCAGTATTTAGAGCTATGTTTTTAAGATAATGTTAACTAACAGTCGATGAATATGCATAGTTTGTTTACATTATTGAAGTTGTGATGAGAGCAGGTAGAAGTTACTTTCTGTCTTTAAGGTAGCCACATCTCAATAGTGGCTGTTTGCAGCTGTAAAGTATTAGATCATGGCTATTGCAGGAACCAAGATATCTTGACTCCATCAGTAAATACTCTAATGTGATTCAGAGTCATGTGTCCCTATCTCATCTAAATCCCACAGAAATATAAATGTTGTACAAGTAGACCTGATAAAATCAAGCTGCTTTCATGGTCTATTTCTAATGCTCAAGGCAGACTTCTACTGGTGCATCAAGCATAAATTCAATCATATCAAATGGTTCTTGAAAGATACAGCTTGTTGTTTATGTTCTGCCTATCAAGAGTTTCACTAAGAGAAGCCGTGTACTGATGAAATGTCAGGGCTTTGCAGGCTCACTTTTATTCTGATGACTATTTCTTCTGAAGTCTAGTCCATCAAACTGGAGGAGTAAGATGCAGCAGAGTGCCCTGCAAAGCACCAAGATTCCTGTACCAGCAGAGTGCGTGTACATATGTAATTCATACTGAAATGACATTTGGCATGCCACACACTTTCCTGTGTTGTTTTCAGGACACAAAATAAACCAAAGGGGGGCATATATTTTTTCGCTTTTCAACACAGAAAATAGGAAATGTCAGACTTGACTTATGCATAAAGCTTTACAAAGGATAAGTTTCTCTAGGGTGGTTCTCCTATTTATATTTGGGGTTCTGTTGGCAGAATTCTATTTGCTAGAATGGAATCACTCTTGATTTACTCGAGTGTGAGAACAATTCCTGATTCCTATGTGCACTTCAAATCAGAACTGTTGTGATACTCCCAATTCCTTCAACTCTTCATGATTTTCAAAAAATATCCTGGTCTTCAAAAAACTGGTCTCCTGTAAGCTGTTTTACCTTGGTCAAGGTCCAAGCTTCAGATGATTTCTGTTGCTAATATTAACTCATTTAAAAGTAAGTCTTTGTACATTTCATAACCTTTCTTAATATAATCACTATAATTATACTTTAGCAAGAGCACTTGAATGCTTAAGAAAAATACCTTATTTAATCTATGATAAAGTAGCGAGTGAGCAATTATATGCTGGAATTGGAAAAAAATCACCAGCAACCGTACATTACAAAGGTTGCAAAGTGCCTTGATGAGCTGACTGTGGCTCTCTGATTGATGAACAGCAGTAGATATGCATAAAAGTGTGTGGGTTCCTCAAGCACATCTCTGCCTTCAGTCAAAGTCAGAGAAAAGGGAAAACAAATTGTTTTACTGAAACCCGCTCTCTTGCCTGGACTGATAAGCATGAAAAATAAATAGTATACATTAAACAAAATTAAGAGTGTATATGTCATCGTATATGTACTATGTTTCAGTATATTCATCCAACTTAATCCTCTGTGCTATTTCATTGGAGCTATTTAACACAGGGCAAATGTGGCTCACTATTGACTTGTTTTCTGATCTGAATCAAACCAGTGACGATAGCTGTGTGAAAATCTAGGACTGAGATCCAGAAGCAAGAAAAGAGATTACTACAAGTAGCAGAAAACATGTAGCCCCAATGACAGAAGACACTGACAATGGCATACGCTCCCTCTGCAAGTATACAGTCTTTGCAGAGGCAAGTACTCCGTCTATTTCCTAGACTCCATGGAACAACCAAATGTCAATCCCACACAACTTAAGCCATAAAAAATGTGGGAATAAAAAGTAATCATATGAATTCATCAGGAAAGGAGAGGTGTGAGAATCTGCAGATCACAAAAATGACAGTAAAACTCCTCTCTTTTTGCAATATCTGTATACATCAGTGACCATACTTCAAAACGCTCCCTAAGAGCATTCCCTAGAAGTAGCATTAGCATCTGCGGCTTGCCCCAGTCTTTGCAGCTGGTGGTTTTTAAGGGCTGCATGGCAAATACAAATACAAACTTTCCCCATTTATGAGAAGGAGATATGAAAATCTAAAGCACAGAAGAACAAGTTCTTAAGGTTTCAGGAAATAAAATGTTATAGACTTTTGGAGGGGGGCAGGAGGGCTTCTGTTTGTTTGGTTTGGGAATGAGTGAAATCAAATGATGAGGAATTGATGTTTGAACTCTTCTATGTTAAACTTTCAGTGTACCCACTGATTTCTTACCTGCATGCTGATAGGTTTCTTAGAAAACCCATGCCACTGTTATTCATCTGTACTGGGCTACATTTTACCCACTGCCATAGCAACAAGTTAACCAGTTCTATCTCCTGCAATAATTCCTAGAAGGAACTGAAATTTTCAGCAACACACAGTTCTTTTCTGTAGTTACAGCTTATGATTCATGACTAATTACATGCTGCATCAATGGCAAAATTCCAGTGACTGGAAAACGAAGTACCAACACTGAGTTCCCTAGAGAAAAATCCACATTTGTACTGGTAAAGAAATAATCAAGTCCCTAGTCTGTAGCTAAAGCAATACTACTCCTTGCTACTATATCACAGAGAAATTCCTGCTAAATCATTCCTGTAGTTTAAAACTTAAACTCTGTGGTGACTCAATGAAATATAAGATAACCATCTGTTAGATGCCAGCAATGGAAGACCCTTTCCTGACAGTTTTTTGATCAATAACTTTCCACTACCATCCCCTTTTGAAATGATAAATAAATCCCTGTGAAAAAACCCGCACCAACATTGCATACTGGTCCTTCTAGATTTTACTATTTGTCAAACTGTATATTGGATTAATTTCTTTTTTTAGCCCAAGTTGTTTCAGTGTCCAGTTGTGATCTGACCCAGATATCCCAAAACATAAAAGTAGGTACTTTTATCAATGCATGGCCATTAAGGAGCATCACACCCAAACGGTTACCATGCTTTCAGTTGCATCTTGCCCTAAAACTCAAATGCCCAATCAACTTCCAGATTATCACAACTTAGTGGACAACTCTTGTTTCTCTTGCACTCTCCGCTCCTTGTTTCCCTCTGCATGATTTAAGTTAAACTTGGAAAGCCTACTTATCTCAGAGATGTTGTCACAGAAAGCCATCCTAAAGCAAGTAAATTATCATCTATGAACTTATATCTGGAATGTGGCCCTTTTGTGCATGGATACAGCTCAAGGAGTGGATCAGCTTGCTGTAATGCAGTCCCGTAATCTAAGAAGGTCTTCTGTTTGTAATGAAATAAAACGTATGTTGGCTTTGGCATTTAGAAATCTAGATACTGATTAAAATTCTGGAATACTCTGACAACAACTGCTTTAAGCAGAAGTTACCAGATGGTAATAGTTGTGTGGGTACTACGTTGTCTGGCAAGGAACAAGCTAATGGTGCACAAAACGTTTGGATGCACAGCCTTCAAACAGTAAAATTAAAGTGACACAAGGCTTCATACTCATCTATCCTGTTTTCCAGTTATGTGCGATGCAAATAATTTTTACCAATACAAGTGTACAGGTAAGGAGACACAAAGTTATGTGTCATATAAGTCTTGTTCTGATTAAAATAAGTAAAATCCCTCAACATGATTAATATTTGTGAACTTCTGTATAAATTTGCAGAAAGATATAGATCATGATTTAGATATATTGCAGTTACAATGGTGGGTGTTTAGAATATAAAAATCCAGCAGATTAAAGCACAGGTCTCTTTCAGTCATATTTTGGAAATGGAACACAATGGCACCCTAAACCCCCAAATCCAACTAAGCCTGTCAAATTTAAGGAAAACTGCAGGAAAACTAAGGAAATACCATAGGTGCTATTCATATTGGTATATCATCAATATAAACAAGACCAGAGCTGTTCCCAACAAAGAACAACTGTGCATTTTAACGCAACTAATTGTGGAGCTATCTGTTGTATGTATATGCATAAGAGGCCCTGATTAGACTCCCTTGGCATCAATGATGTGATTGATACTAGAAGAATGACAGAGACAGCAAGATGATTACTTGCACTGCTCTTGCAAGGATGTGTGAAGATCCCAAAGGCTCAAAGCATCATCAATATCCTAGGTTTTATTTACTGAAGAAATCCACAGAGCATGGTTCATGCAGAAATAAAAGCAGCAGTATCTCTTCAACTGTGTGCTGTTTAAAGAAATACATGGTTACAGTCTGCTTTTCCACTCTTACGCTAGAGATCATGCGCAATATTTGTAACCAACCTGGCCATGCAAAATGCAAAACTAAAAACAGACCTTCACATGCACCTTGATTTGCCTTTTTCGTTCAACCGTTCAGCTCTTGTACTACAAAAATAGGAGCCTGTTTAAAGTGTATCTGTCTGCATATCAGGGCTCAGTTGGAATCTCCCTGAAAATCACATTGAACAGGTACCTTGTTGATTTAAATTGCAGTGTTGAAATCTTTATCAAAGAACACAAAATAATGCTAAGTGATTATTTCAATATTTTTGTGTGCTGGAAAGCTCACTGAATTTTGGGAATTTTTTTTTTGTTTTACTGAAAGGTAAGTATGACAGGCTTGCTCTGAATTAAATACTCTATTTCTCATAAAATACAGTTTTCATAAAATAAGAGAAGCTTGTTAAACAAATAACAGATAACCAAAGCTTGACCATGGTCAGGCAAATTACGTTCATGAATATATATCCCTATAAAGCACAATTATACTGCTCATGACTGTTATCACTTCTCTTAGAGAAGAGTCTCTTAAATATACATATTCTAAAGAAGAAAACATTTAAAAGGAAGTAAATCAAAATTCACTAGATATAGTCTAAGTCAGTCAGTGGTCTGTGACTCTGGTAATCATGCTTTCTTCCTCTTTCTTGCTGTTTAGGACTTCTGAGAAAGAAATTAGAGTGATAATTTTTGTCCCTAGAAATGTAAGACAGAATAATCACATCACTCAACTAATTTATGTATGTTTTTATTTGTTCTGTTGGACCATTTCTCCAGGACAACTATTATATTCAATATCCTCAGTATATTAGCATCCTGCAGTAATGTATTTAGGCTGGGCATGTTTATTATATTTATTAACCAGAGGACAAAAATAACAGAATGAAATGTAATAGGACACATACATCTTGTGTGTAGTTAGAAAGCATTATATTTAATTGTTTCTTCTTCATGTTTGTTGATTTAAATGAAAGTCAACAACTGATTTTAAATTCAATACAATTTACTCAGTACAGAACAAATTCTGTTCCAGCTGTCTGAGCATCCCTGAACTTTAAGCGCTACAGCAGCCCTAGGTGCTTCTGCAGCAATGGTGAGGAATTCCCACTAGAATGAGTCTGTATGTCTGCAGTGGGGAAAACAGAAGTGTCCTACAGATCCCTGTGTCCATCAGCAAGAATGTGGTCGCATAATGTCCTACCTACCTGTTTTGTGTGACTGACACATGGAGAAATCTGGCCCACCTACTCCGTTTTTCTCAACACCTAATGTGTGAAAGAAGCTCTTGTGCAAGAGTGAAAAAACAGAGTGCTATCTGGAATAAGCTGGGGTCTAGACGAAAGTGAGAACTACAACTCTCCCAGAATGCCAGTGGCAGAAGGCCATGGATTCAGCTTTCAGCAGAGGCAACAAGTGCCCAGGGTCACTGTTGAGTCACTGCCATCACTGTCCAGTACTCCTGATGTGTAGCTGTCAGATCAAGGATGTGAAAGAACAGCATATAGCATAGCCAATTCCCATATGCAGAGGATAAATGGGGCAGCTCCCAAAAACTTCCACATATGCCCAGACTAAAGATTCAGCCATCTCAGTAACTACCTTTGAGAATGGACACGCACGTGTACATGGAACAGAGTAGAAGATTAGGGTAAGCAAAAATCATCTCTCTTGGCAGACCCTCAAATACCTACCACAATACGGTTACCTCTTTTTAAATGGATGAGTTGTCACTGTTTTACCCTGTTGTATTCCATCAACACTTCCGCTTTCCCCAGAGACGAGTTTAAGCCACAAATTTCACATGCAGCTCTAAATTCCCCTGAATTTTCAGATGAAGAGATATGCCAGGAATTTTAAATTTATTTTCCCGTAGCTGGGAAATGAGTCTTACAAAACAATAGTTCTCTCCTGCCCAAATACAGTAAGTGATCTCATGTTTCATGCTCCTAAACTGTGCAATTGTACAATTAAATGGGTCCAATGCCATTTATTTGTCATGATTTCACTTTGATCACATCCACATACTGAAGTATTCAGCTGATAGAACAACTGCTCTTCTTTGAAATAGTGGATGAAGAGTGATGAAAGTAGAGAAAATGTGCATCCAGCACAATGCTGGAATTTAGATGCATGATAAAATATCTAAAATGCTAAAGGATCTTGAGGCCTAAGAAGCATTTGTGTCTCCTGAATAGGACTTTCTGAATGTGACATGGAATTGGGTCTGGAGACAACACAAAAAGACATTTAGACCAGGCATTGCAGTCTTTATATAAAATATAGGTGAAAACTTTAGAAACTCTGGAGGTCATCCTACCATCAGCAAAACAACTTGCAAGAATTGTTGCAAGACAGTGAGAAAGCAGGAGCCAGCAATCGGCTAAGTTATTTAATATTGAGTCCTATTTAAGAATATGAAATTTCTTCAATACTCAATCTTCAAAGCAATTTGTCATACACTATCCAGTTAACCTTTATACTGTAAGCATTGTTCCAAGATTTTGAAAATAGGGCAACTAGGAGTAATTTAGCAATCCCTTAGAAAAAAATGGGATAACTGTGCCTCAGGAGCTGTCTCATTCTTTCCGGCTGTACATAAATGTCAGTATCAGGATTTAAAAACAGAACTTATTGGCTGCTCTTCTCAGGACAATATCCAAACCGCTACCTCACTTTCTAAGCTGCATGAAAACAGAATTAAAACAACACCAGAATCTTCCACCTTGTACTTGTATAATCCCTTCATTTAAAAAATATATCACATAACTCTATTCAAGCTTAATGAACAGTGCTGGCAATCCTAATCAGAAAGTACCAAATACAGCACTCCTCAAGCTCACAACCTCACTAGCTTTATTATGCCTGTGCTATACCTCCTGCTAAAATTGTTACCCTATAGGCTAACTTCTTGAGAATCTCTTGCTTTTTCAGATCTGTTGTTGGTAACAATATAAAATTTATGTAAGATTTACCATCCTTTTGATCATCTCTTTACACCCTGAAGGCAGACAAGTACAATTAACACAACTCAATTCCTTAAATAAAAACTTCTGAGATCCAAGAATTTCATGTTTTTCTAACAGTGAATCCATCTTTAATCCACAGCAATGAAACATGAATTGAATAAAAAGTAGCCATAATGCCTTAGCAAATGTCCTAGATTAACATTTCAATTACTTTTACTACATGAATAATAAAGAAAAATTAATAAAATAACTGCAGTATTAGGCAGTTACTGTCTAATATTTCAAGTCTTATTATGATTTGTTCAAACGTCTTGCAGATATTTACATATAACAATTCTCAGAGAAGTAAAATGCAACCCATTTTGGTTCAAAGATAACGTATTATAATGTAAGAAAGCATTCCTAGTGATGCACAGGTCCTAACAAAACCAGCAGATGGATAGAACAGGGGCAGTGTGCTCCTTAAAGACATTTAGCAAATGGGATTATCATGTCAATCTGGACCTGCCATTTTAAAGTGATTCCTCCTGAACATCTGCAAGAAGGAGTAAATGGTGTTAGCAGTTTCCTGCAGGCTAATATGATCCTAATTTATTTTTTTAAAGATGCTCATGGGGTTTTTCATTTTGCTTATCTTTCTTATCAAGTAAAAACTTAATGTCAGCATGAATCTACCATGACCGGTTAAGATCATGACAGTGGCCTCCTTTAAATTACTTGTTTCTCACTCTGTTTACAACAGTAAATTGCACTAAAATATGTCTTTTGGTTTGGGATATCCCACATCTTTTTAAAAGCCTCTAACAGTACTTATTTTGTCCACTTCAAGATTCCTTTGTAGCTTCCTGTGTAGGTAAGCAGGGTTTAGCACAAATGAGAGTCCAACTCCAAATACAGGCAGTTGTGTTTAGTACTGCGTTTGTTACCATATTAATTTCCTGCATTCCCGTTCCATCATTTCCCAGTGCAGAGAAGCCCCAGTTGTAGACAGTTTACAGACTTTGTGCTCAGGCCACTACTACTCTGGAAAAGAAATTATATTTTTCCACTGAGCCCCATGCCGTCTCTGGAATGAAGGTTGATTTGTAGCATACTAATGAAGATACTAAGTGTACTTCTTGGAGCATGCATTTCTGAAATTTTCCCATGGACTGGAAAAATTGTTCCTTATTTAAAGTTTCTAATGAAATAATTGCATTGCTAGCAATGGCAATAATATTTTTAGTTGCTTTCAATACCATGATTTGAATCATACAGATTTCATTTAGCATCCATCAGTTCCGGAATTACATATTTTGAGAGACAAGGCAGTGACTTTGGGGAGTGATCAGTTCCTCTACTTCCCAGTCCCACACAGCAGTTCCAGACTTTTTACCTTGCTCTTGGTAAGCTGATCACTCTCTTTATCTCACTCTTTAAAACTGTGAGGAAAGAACAACTGTTTTCTGACTGCCAGCGAGGAGTGTTGTATAGGAGGTAGGGAAGCAAACACGAAGGAAAGAAAAAGGTGTGTGCTTGGGTTTGTTTTTTGGTTCCCTATCTATGCAATAGTCCATAGAGATTCATGCCAAAGCAGCATCTCGTAGCACATATTGCCTCATGTAGAGTTAAATCATTTTTTAATTTGGAAACTTAATAATCAGCAAGAATGCTAGCTGGCAGTACACAGCAGCTCCTTCATCCAAGGAAGGATTCACATCTCCAAGACAGACATATTCCTTCTGTTGTCAGTGAGCCATTCTCTACTTTGCGCCAAAAGGTCTGCAGAAGGTCTGTCACTCAAGACAAAACACACAGATTCAAAGCCATGGTGTACACTCGGCCATGCCATTTCCCACAGTCAGCTAGAGAACATAGGAGAAAACATATAGCATCTCTGGTGGATATGGGAGAATAGGTGATTTCCAATTCACCAGTGTTGTGAATGGGTAGGAGAGACATATTGCTTTTAGTATCCTGAATGCATCTTATCCCCATCTCCATGTACATTCATGTGCTTGCAAACCAGTACTGAATCCCACAACACAACATGCAGCTTTGCAGATTTGCACATGCATTTGGGACCTGCCAAGAAGGATCCCTACCCATCCTCCCTGTACAACATCATATGTGGGACAGTCTCTCCCTCACATTGCCATTGTTACAGTTCTGGCCTTTCCAATCTCCTTCATTTCTCACTTTCTCTATGAATCCCATCGTATCATTGCAGTTGCCATAGGGCAGCCATTCTTACCTTCACATCTTGCGTCAGAATCTTCACTAGCAGCATCTAATACAGCTCATGTGACTTATGATCACAAGCCATGCATATCATCTGTAGCACTGGCTGGATAAGGAAGAAGCTCTGCTTGGAAACAGAAGACTGAGGAAATAAAGATGGATGTACCATTCGTCTCTCAGATATGTCTGGAGGTACATGTTGCTGCAACAGATTTACAAGTAAACTAACATTTTTTTTTTTCAATTTGTTTTCAGTGCTCAGGGTTATTTTTGGCCACGAATGTTATTCTTTGACTGTCTGAGCTCCTCTGGAGGCTTCTTCTTCCTGTGAACCATGGACTGGTTCGCTGAGCAGCCTCCAAGTCCTGTGTGGTAAGCTATCAGTTCCAAGAAGAATGAGTCAAGTGTTAGCCCACATGAAATTAATTCCCTGTTATTTTAGGAAGAGGCAGAGAGGCTCATAAGTCATTTTCATCACTGCTGGGAAGCAATAACCAGGCCTGTTGCACAATGCAGTGAACAGGGCTTTCACAGTAATTTAGGCAACATAATGATACAGCCAGGGTAACACATGACATGGCAATGCCATGGAATGTGCCATTGAAACACAAATACTTCAGTGGATATCCCTGCACTTCAGTTCAACAGGGATCATCCCTCTGCATCCAAGTTGAGATTTGTTGAAAATATTATAAAAGAGACTCTCCTAATTATTTTTAAACTTTTAAATGAAATAATTATATTACTAGCAATGACAATTATAATTTGAATTGCTTTCAGTACCATGATTTAATACACAGATTTCCAACAGCAGTATGCTAGTCATTTTTCCTTTGAATGCAAAGGACTCGGAATCCCTGGGTCATGGGTTTCTTTTTGGAAAGGTGAAGCTCAACCTACAAACTCATAGTATGGAAAAAGACTGAATCTGTGTTAATCCTAACTTTAGATGCACAAATGTATCTTCTGCAGTGACACAATACTCAGCAGGGTCTCAGGTGAAGATGTTAACTCCTCCACTCCAAGCCCAACTTGACAAATGGCCTAAAGATAATCTCCTTTATCAGACTTCAAAATTGTATCTGGAGTGCCACTGCAGAAACTAAAATACTGCAGTGCTCCATATGGTTGGTGGATGGGTTTATCCAGTCTGAGGTACCTTACAATTGTAATGTCTAATTAGCTTCATGACTTCAGGAATTCTAAAATCCACCAACTCCACTTACAAAGTCCATAGTATGAGTAAAAGTATTGATGGTGTATCCCCAAACAGGGCTTAGAGAGTAAACATCTTGCACCAACTCCCAAATCCTGCCTTCTCCTATGGGATTGCATGCACTCATATAGTTTCATATGAAGGACCAAGGGGAAGTGTCTGCTCTACAGATGCATGACAAAACAGTAATGGCACAGAAAAAAATGCTATATAAAAAGAGAGTGGCAAGTGGTCACTGTAGCTGAGACTGAGGTTGAATTTATTTCTAAAGCTTCTCTGTCAACAAGTTATTTAAGGCTTGCCTCTATATTTTTATCCTTCCTGCTGGTTTGAGTTTCTGGATCATTACTGCAAATTAATGACAAAGATATTAGTAATATAGACTTCCTTCCAGTGGTTGGAAACATGTACTTTAGAAACATGTTCCTCTACTAGTTTATTGCAGGCAGAAATTATAGGTTTCCAAGAATCAAATCAGGTTATTTATATATTAGATGAGAGACACAGAGGACAGATTTTACTTTTAAAATTTCAGCAACAACAAGAGTAACTTGGAACTGTACTCAACTACTTTTAAGATAATTGAGCAGATTTATACATTTATAAGTACCTGTCAGTTTTTCTTTGTTTTGACTGAGAATGTAGATTTTCTAGAATATATGCAAAGAAGAAGATGATGTAAACAATCTCACAGCAGCGTAATTCTGCAGTTTTTAGTCTCAGATTTGCAAGATAGACAATCTCCACTAAAGTTCACAGGGTAGCATAAGCATTGGCAATTGGTATGTTCCCTAAAGAAGAAAATCTTTGGCTTTAGAGAACCCTTAGGAGAATTGTCTCCTCTCCAAGCGGTAGTTGTATGAATCAATGACAAACAATAATACTTTTCAATTCCTGTGCTATAGTACTCTCCATTTAATAGTTTAAATCTCATATTGACTTAAATGTGATTCTTTGCTGAAGTGACCACTTCACAATGTCAGAGGAATGTTGGTTAAATTCATATGACTTCAGCTTCCTGGAAAGACAATTTATAATAGTAAATCCACAGAAACCTGCAGAGAAAACGCCGAACACATTGTAGTACACCTAGCTTCCAATAATATCCCCTGAAAGACACACAGAGGGAAAGAAAGCAGAAGACTAAAAGATAACATGAATTTGTATGAAAATTCCACAGATTAATGTTGCCAAAGGTTGGGAGCTTTCAGTTATTTCTGATACTTATACATCTGAAATCTAATGAGTTTCTGCAGTACAACTACATTTCAAGTCTTAGTCTTGATGTTTGTTTAAACTCCAGTGATGTCCACTGTGGTTGGGCTAGCTCTTATATCAAGATGGTGACTAAAGAGTGCAGTAAAACAGCTAGAGAAGCTATTTAGATCTCATTCAATGATTCAGCAAGAAGGACACTGTCGTAGATTGGTTTAGGTTTTAAAATTGAATGGTATCTCTCTTCTGCTTCCCTTACCAATTCTCCCCTACCATATGCAAGTGGGGAAAAATTCGCTGGTGTTGATCTGCTTATGGTACTTAAGACAGAGGACAGAGGGAGAGGAAGTAGAGGGGAGGGGGAAAGGCAGAGAGAGAGGAAGAAAGGGCAAGCTCGTTAATGTTTTTCTTTCTGCTTGTTTTTATGAGTCACTCCACTAAGTATTTGCATTAGCAGGTCTCCTGCTGCTACTAGATCATTCAACTGTTTGTTTAGTTGCTGTGCCTCTTGAAAAGTCCAACAACCCTGAATTTTTATACATCTTTGTATTTTACTAATTAAATCTTTCAGGACTAAATAACTTCCTATCACTGTGATCCCTGTAGCAGCACCAGTTCCTCAAACTCAGTACTATTACTTGAGTAAAGACTACAGGCATTTATTGCTGCTTCTTCATATGTTGTCTCCTGACCAAGTTGTATCAGAAAAAGTGCTAGTAACAACATAATTTGAATGTCACAATAATCAAGTTTATAGTTCAAAGTTTTTTTTTCCCATCTGAGAATTGAAACAAAAAATTTGCTTAACCTTGGACGACATTTGCAAACACAAACACTGAGTATAACAGATCAACTCACATTGAAAGTTGTATTTCTCTGTTCAGATATGAGACTAAAATTGCTCAGGAATGTATCAAATCAGAAACTGTATATGCACTGATGCTGCCTTATTCCCACAGAACAAGGTTTTCAAAAAAATCTTGCAGCTGAGTTCAGCAACAAGTAGGGCTGTAAGCAAAACTATATCATGGCCAGCATGAAAAGGATCTGCTAAGTCTAAGGAAAACAAAGGAAGAAAGAACAGCAGACTCCTTTTTCTGTCTATATGAGATAACCAGCAATTTTCTGTTTAACCTCCTTTATCTCTTGCTTATTCCTCAATGTTCTGAATTTCTTTAACAGTTTGCTTTCAATAAACCTTCTTTCTTTCATTTCAGAGTGCCAGAATGAGATATGTTAATTAAATACAAACTAGCAACCTGACCTTTAGATTAAAAGGTGATAAAAGCATCAGAACTTACCTGCTCACATGCAAGGATTTTTCAGATAAGAAATTCACTCTGTGTGAGAGACTGTGTCCCAAGAAGAGCATTTGCAGAGGAAGCTCATCAAAGTAGCTCTATATCTTCTGCATAAGGTATTTGTTTTGTTTTTCCTACTCTTCAATCAAAACAATGGCTGACAGGAGAAAAGTGGGTGCTTAAAGGATGTAAAAGCCTTGTCTTAGTTCTAAAAGAGCCAGTACATTAAAAGCAAGTTTTCCTCATTGCAGTCTTATGATCTAGACAACTTTCTCCCAAGCACAGTTCAACTCCAAACAGTGACTGTGTATAAATGGTATCCTCTTACTTATTACATCTGTTCCCTGTGTGAACTCGGAGATGCATGTGCTGACTTCAGTAACAAAAATACTTTTTTTTTTTTAGTTATTTGTTTTTCTTGCTACACTAACATAATTGAAGAAGTGTGAGCTACAGCTCTTGTCTATCACCAGCAGAACTATGGGATAATTAAAGAACTAGTTAGTTATTTGTATGCAAATAGGTGAAATGCCCTTCAGAACACTTGTCACATAAAGTGATCTGCTAGAAGACATGAAGCTAGAAGATTAAAATACTTAGTTGCCTGATTTAACCTAAAGATTTTTAGGGAAGAAAGTCTGTCTTCCACTTGGACCCTGGGCATATTTTATTTTGAAGTGGCTAGAAACATTAAACACAGTTTTCTAAAGCCAAAAGTTTAATTTCCATCCTGTATAAATGTTGCTTTATGCTAGATATATTCTTGCCCTGTATGCCACTTAGGACCAATCATAGAATCATAGAAAAGTTAGGGTTGAAAGGGACCTAGAAGGTCATCTAGCTCCACTCCCTACACCATGGGCAGGAACATCTCACTAGATCAAGTTACTCAAGGCCCCATTCAACCTGGCCTTGAACACCTCCAGGGATGGGGAATCCATAACTTCCCTTGCCAACCTGTACCAGTGCCTCACCACTCTCATGGTGAAGAAATGCTTCCTAATGTCTAGTTTAAATCTACCCTTCTCCAGTTTGTAGCCATTCCCCCTCAAGACTTTCTGAATAGTGCCTCTCTAGCTTTCTTGTAGGCCCGTTTCAGGTACTGGAAGGTCGCTGTAAGATCTCCTTGGAGCCTTCTCTTCTCCAGGCTGAACAACCCCAACTCTCTCAGCCTGTCCTTGTACAGAAGGAGCTGCAGCCCTTGGATCATCCTTGTACCCTCCTCTGGACCCATTCCAACAGTTCCATATCCTTCTTTCATTCAGGATTCCAGAACTGGACACAATACTCCAGATGAGGTCTCACAAGAGGGGAATAGAGGGGCAGAATCACTTTCCTTGATGTGCTGGCCCCGCTTCTTTTGATGCAGCTGAGGATGTGGTTGGCTGCCTGGGCTGTGAGTGCACACTGTTGGCTCATGTCAAGCTTCTCATCAACCAGCATCTCCAAGTCCTTATCTGCAGGGCAGCTCTCAGTCACGTTATCCCCTATCATGTACTGAAAATGGGGATTGCCCTGACCCAGGTGTAGGACCTTGCATTTGGCCTTGTTGAACCTCATGAGGTTCTCACGGACCCATTTCTCCAGTCTGTCCATGTTCCTCTGGTTGACATCCTGTCCTTCTGGTGTGGCATCTGCACCACTCAGCTTGGTGTCATCTGCAAACTTGCTGATAGTGCGTTCGATCTCAAGGTCAATATCATTGATGAAGATATTAAATAGATCTAGTCCCAGCAGGGACACTTGAGAGACACCACTTGTCATGGATCTCCATCTGGACTTCAAGCCATTGACCACTACTCTCTTATCCACCATACCATCCACCCATCAAATCCATATCTCTCCAATTTAGAGAAACACTTTCTGGGGAACATTGTCAAAGGCTTTACAGAAGTCTAGACTGATCACATCATTCCATTTACCTGTGTCCACTGCTGTGTTTACCCTACCATAGAAAGCCACTAAGCTGATCATACAGGATTTGCCCTGGTGAAGCCATGCTGGCTGCCATTAATCACCTCCATGTCCTCCATGTGCTTTAGCACAGCTTCTAGGAGGATCTGTTCCATGATCTTCCCAGGCACAGAGGTGAGGCTGACAGGTTGGTAGCTCCTAAGGTTGTCTTTTCTACCCTTTTCAAAAATGGGCACAATGTTACCCTTCTTCCAGTCACCAGGGACTTCTCCTGATTGCCACGACTTTTCAAATATCATGGAGTGTGGCTTGGCAACCACATTGGCCAATTCCATCAGGACTCTAGGATGCATCTCATCAGGTCCCATAGATTTATAAATGTTCAGGTTCCTCAGGTGGTTACAAACCTGATCCTTCTCTACTGTGGAAGGGGATTTATCCCCTTGGTCACCATCTTGCTCTCCCTTCACCCAGGAGGGGTGAGAGGAGCAGTTATTGGTGAAGACAGAGGCAAAATGTTGTTAGGTACCTCAGCCTTTTCCTCATCTGTTGATATGTGATCAACATTTCCAGCCATCACTGGGGGTATGTTCTCTTTGACCTTTGTCTTTTGATCATTGTGCCTGTTGAAGCCCTTCTTGTTAGTCTTTACTTCCCTTGCCAAGCTTAGCTCCAGCTGCACCTTGGTCTTCCTGACTTCATCCCTATATCACAGAATCACAGAATAACCAGGTTGGAAGAGACCCACTGGATCGTCGAGTCCAACCATTCCCACCAATCCCTAAATCATGCCCCTAAGTATCTCATCCACCCTCACCTTAAACACCTCCAGGGACGGTGACTCAACCACCTCCCTGGGCAGACTGTTCCAAAGCCTAACCACCCTCTCCGTGAAGAACTTTTTTCTAATCTCAAGCCTAAATCTCCCCTGGTGGAGCTTGTGGCCATTCCCTCTTGTCCTATCCCCTGTCACTTGGGAGAAGAGGCCAGCACCCTCCTCTCCACAACCTCCCTTCAGGTAGTTGTAGAGAGTAATAAGGTCTCCCCTCAGCCTCCTCTTCTCCAGGCTAAACAACCTCAGCTCTCCCAGTCGCTCCTCATAAGATTTGTTCTCCAGCCCCTTCACCAGCTTTGTTGCTCTTCTCTGGACTCGCTCCAGAGCCACAACATCCTTCTTGTGGTGAAGGGCCCAGAACTGAACACAGGATTCAAGGAGCGGTCTCACCAGTGCCGAGTACAGGGGGAGAATAACCTCCCTGGACCTGCTGGACAAGCCGTTTCTGATACAAGCCAAGATGCCACTGGCCTTCTTGGCCACCTGGGCACACTGCTGGCTCATGTTCAGTCAGCTGTCAACCAACACCCCCACGTCCTTCTCCTCCTGGCAGCTTTCCAGCAAGGCTTCTCCTAGTTTGTACCTCTGCATAGGGTTGTTGTGCCCCAAGTGCAGGACCCGGCATTTGGCCTTGTTAAACCTCATGCCGTTGGTCTCAGCCCAGCAGTCCAGCCTGTTCAGATCCCTTTGCAGAGCCTCCCGACCCTCCAGCAGATCGACACTTCATCTGCAAACTTGCTAAGGGAGGACTCAATGCCTTCATCCAGGTCGTGATAAAGACATTAAACAGGACTGGACCCAGGACTGAGCCCTGGGGAACCCCACTTGTCACTGGCCTCCAGCTGGATTTAACTCCATTTCCCACCACCCTCTGGGCCCGGTCACCCAACCAGTTTTTCACCCAGGAGAGTGTGCGCCCGTCCAGGCCAGAGGCCGACAGTTTCCGAAGCAGAATGCTGTGAGAAACTGTATCAAAGGCTTTACTGAAGTCCAGGAAGACAACATCCACAGCCTTTCCCTTGTCCAAGAGTTTAGTCACTCGGTCATAGAAGGTGATCAGATTACTCTGGCAAGACCTGCCTTTCATGAGCCCGTGTTGACTGGGCCTGATCACCCGGTTCTCTTGCAAGTGCTTCTTGATAGCACTCAAGATCACATGCTCCATGACTTTCCCCAGTACCAAGGTCAGACTGACAGGCCTGTAGTTCCCTGGATCCTCCCTGCGCCCCTTCTTATAGATGGGCACGACATCAGCCAGCCTCCAGTCCAGTGGAACCTCCCCAGTCCTCCAGGACTGTTGGAAGATGATGGAAAGGGGTTTGGCCAGCACATCTGCCACTACCCTCAAAACTCTTGGGTGGACTCCATCCAGCCCCATAGACTTGTGGGCGTCTAGCTCGGCAAGCAAGTCTCTAACCACCTCCTCTTGGACCTTGGGAATCTCATACTTCTCTTCCAACCCCTGAGGTTGTGCACAGAGGGAACAATTTTCCTTACTGTTAAAGGCTGAGGCAAAGTAGGCATTGAGCACTTCAGCCTTGTCTTCATCCTCTGTTACTCTTGTTCCCTCTGCATCTACTAGGGACTGGAGATTCTCCCTAGCCCTCCTTTTGCTGTTGATGCATTTGTAGAAAGACTTTTTGTTGTCTTTCACAGTCATGGCCAATCGCATTTCTAGTTGGGCCTTAGCCCTCCTGACTTTTTCCCTGCACATTCTCGCTTCCTCCCTATAGTCCACCCAGGATGCCTGCCCCTTCCTCCAGAGGTCATAGACCCTCCTCTTCCTATTGATGTCTCTCAGGACCTCCCTACTCAACCACGCTGGTTTCTTACCCCGTCGGCTTTCCGGAACTTGGGGATGGCTTTCTCCTGAGCTGCTAGGAGTTCCTTCTTGAAGAGCGCCCACCCCTCATGGACACCTTTGCCCTCAAGGAGCGCCTCCCATGGGAATTTTCTGAACAGCCTTCTGAACAGCCCAAAGTCTGCTCTCTGAAAGTTGAGGGCGACTGTTCTGCTAACCTCCTTCTTCATTTTACCCTGCACTGAGAACTCTATCATCTCATGGTCGCTTTGCCCCAAGTGTCCTCCAACCGTCACATCCCCCACCAGTCCTTCTCTGTTCACAAACAGCAGGTCCAGGAGGGCACCGTCCCTTGTCGGTTCGCTCACCAGCTGTGTGAGGAAGTTGTCTTCCACACACTCCAGGAACCTCCGGGACTGCTTCCTTTCTGCTGTATTATACTCCCAGCCTATATCTGGGAAATTGAAGTCTCCCACAAGGACTAGAGGTAGCGATTTTGAGACTACACTCAGTTGTCTGTAGAAGAGCTCATCAGCTGCTTCTTCTTGGCTGGGTGGTCTATAGCAGACTCCCATCACAATACCTTCCTGCCCATGGGCTCCTCTGATTTTCACCCACAGGCACTCAATCCCATGCTGACCGTAGTCCAGTTCAATGGTATCAAAGCCCTCTCTAACATAGAGGGCTACCCCGTCTCCTCTTCTGCCCTTCCTGTCCTTCCTGAAGAGTTTATACCACACCATGGGTAACATAAGGACGCTGCCTGGTATATGACCAGCAGCGTCCTTATACACATCCCAGGTTACCTGTCCCTGCTTGCACTGCTTGTGCAGTTTCCTCTTCTTCTTCAGTTTAACCAGCAGGTCTTGACTCAGCCACACCTGTCTCTTCCCCGCCTGATTTTGGACATACAGAGACTGAGCGCTCTTGCACTTTACGGAAAGTGACCTTGAATATTTTCCAGCTCTCTTCGGCTGCCTTGTCTCAGAGGACCATGTCCCAGGGGATCCTATCAAGTAATTCCTTGAAGAGCTGGAAGTCTGCTTTCCTGAAATTTAGTGTCCTGACATACTGCTCAACTGTCCCATATCCTTCTGGATCTTGAACTTCACCAGTGCATGATCACTGCAGGCCAGACTGCCTCCTATCCTAGTATCACTCATGACTTTGCTTGTATTGGTGACCATCAGGTCCAGTGATGCATCTCCTTGGGTGAGAGTCTCTATCAGCTGGACTAAGAAGTTGTCTTCAATGCACTCCAGGCGTCTTCTGGATTGCCTAAAGCTTGCCGTGTTATTATTCTGGCATATGTTGGAGTGGTTGAAGTCCCCGAGTAGGATGAGATCTTGCAAGCATGAAGCTCCTGTAGCTGGAGGAACAAGACTTCATCAGTTGGCTCTCCTTGATGGGGTGGCCTGTAGTGTACTCCAACGACAAGGTTGCCATTGGTTCTTCTGTATTTAATTTTTACCCACAAGCTCTCAGCCTGTTTGTGGCTACTCTTCAACAACAGCTCTTCACTTTCTATCCCTTTCCTGAGATAGAGGGCAACACCTCCACTTCTCCTTCCTGGTCTGTCCCTTCTGAACAGCCTGTAGCTGTTGATAGCCACAGTCCAGTCATGGGATTCATCCCTCCGTGTTTCCATGATGGCAACTAGATCATAGCTTTCTAGTAGCCCAGTAGCTTCCAGCTCATCTGAAGGAGAAGGACCCGGGGTTGTTGGTTGACAGCCAACTGAACGTGAGCCAGCAGTGTGCCCAGGTGGCCAAGAAGGCCAATGGCATCTTGGCTTGTATCAGAAACGGCACAGCCAGCAGGTCCAGGGGGGTTGTTCTGCCCCTGTACTCTGCACTGGTGAGAGCCCATCTCGAATCCTGTGATCAGTTCCGGACTTCTGAGGTTCTAGAGCATGTCCAGAGAAGAGCCAGAAAACTGGTGAAAGGCCTGGAGAACAAGTCTTACAAGGAGTGGCTGAGGGAACTGGAGTTGTCTAGCCCAAAGAAGTGGAGGCTGAGTGGAGACCTTACTTCTCTCTACAGCTACCTGAAAGGAGGTTGTAGAGAGATGCGTACTGGTCTCTTTTCCCACGTGACAGATGAAAGGACAAGGGGGAATGGCATCAAGCTGCACCAGGGTAGATTCAGATTGGACATTCCAAAAAAATTTTCACCAGAAGGGTCTTCAGGCACTAACAGAGGCTGGTTGAGTCACCATCCCTGAAGATGTTTAAAAGGTGGGTAGGCGAGGTACTTAAGGATATAGTTCAGTGGCAGATAGGTATGACTGGACTTGATGATCTCAGAAGTCTTTTCCAACCTGGTTATTCTGTGATTCTATGATTCTATGAATATCAGGAGACCATTTTTCCTATGAGGGTGACTGAGTGCTGGCACAGGTTGCCCTGAGGAGTGTCCATCCTTGTCCATCCATAGACATTCAAAAGCTGTCTGGACATGGCCCTGGGCAACTAGACCTGGTTGGCCCTGCTTGAGTAGGGTGACTGAACCAGCTGACCTCCAGAGGTCCCTTTGAACCAGCTGACATCCAGAGGTCCCTTCCCACTTTAGCCATTCTGTGATTCTGTGAAATCCTGTAGAACCTCACTCAGAATTTCCAGAGCTGAAGATCTTTCTTCACTGAAGACTTCTGGGATTGTACTTAAATTTAACAAGAGCTTTGTAGTCCGCTGCTGCTGGTTGTGGCTTTATGGTGGAGAAGATCCCTTAGCACAGATTTTGATAGCAGCTATAAGACCTACAGTAGAGAGCTGCCTGTGCCTTAAGAGAGTGAGCAGCAGGGAATTACATTTAATGTCTCCTCCTTTCAATTCCAACATTCTTTCAATGAGTCAAAGCAGGGCTTCCCTACAATTCTGTATGATCTCACTCTGTTCATTAATTTCCCCTTATAACAGGAATGCTCTTGGTTGCACAATATAAAAAAAAAAAGATCATGTGGCTGTAAAACCTGATAGTTTAATGGTACTGTAGTTTTAAACAATGTAAATTTGTCCTGCTGAATGCTCTGCTTGCATTCTGATCTAACCTGTGTCTTACTTCATTTGAGAAGTTAAGAAAAAGCAAATAAACAAAAAGCATAAGACTGTCCCATTTCACCATCAGTTGTTTTTCTTTTCCTGAGAAGAAGAGCTGAGTCTCCATGATGAAGACAGAAAGCATTTTGCTACAGCAGCATAGTCAGTAGTCTATTAAAAGTGCTCATGCATCTGAAGATTCCGAGTCCTGCTTCACAGAGATTCATTGTAATTAGGTACATTTTTTGTTGTTGAACTGCTAGCAGAAAATAGTTTTTTTACAGAAAATGGAAAATTTAATTGCAGTGGTTCAGTTTTGCTACACATTTTGGAGGGTTCATTCTATGATGTCTGTAGCTGCCAACAAAGTCTTTGTCAGCTAAGCCCTGATGGTATTTGAAGAAACTGTTTTAGTATTCAGATTTAGAATACAAGACAGAGGTATGGCCTCTCTATTGCTCTCACAAATACACACATACCTGCCCGTATTTCTTCATATCTTCTGCTTGAAAACATCCGTGAGCTTTTAGAGGATCAAACTGTGACCTTATTGATGTCAATGTCAACATCATTATGGACTTCAGTGGGGGCTGGAACTGCAAGCAAATTTACAATGGTGACTGAAGATCAAAAGTAAAATGTACTTGCCTATTAGAATCATTATTTGTAAAGTATTTTACTGGGCTGATTTTGTAAAGGATAAGCATGTAAAAAAGATTTTATGGGGGTATTTCCCCCCTTTTTTTTAAAGGAATTACCGAGAAATGAAAATACACAAAAAAACCCTCATGATTTACTGACTAGCAGAAAATGAAAAATATCAAGAAATTGCAACGAAATAAAAAAATTCCCATCTAAATAAATGGAATAGTTACATAGATGAGGTTATAGAAACATGCTCATTCATATAAGAAGAGCTGTCTGTTGCCCAAATGTGTGGATACCTAGGATCTTTTCTAAGAAACACCAAGGAATATAGAGGTACAGGTAGGTAAAGACTCGAAGATCTGGCTAGTGCTGGTAGCCTGGTCCATTAAGATAATGAGAAAGTCTTACCTCTTTTAGATATTTACAACTGGTTGGCCCCATTCTCTATGAGAAGTGAATTCTTCCTGAATGCCTTTATGCCTGTCACTCAGGAAAGAAGAATTATAATATTATTTTAATCCTGTAATATCTGATTAGTCAAGCCAAACTCACACAAACATGTCATGCTAACTTTACAACTTAAAATTCTCCCAAAAACCTGTTGGTCTCAGCAGCAGATGAGTTTATCATTAGTATCTGATAGCATATTTTTCCCCGTCCTTCAACACCATATTAACTTTGTGACAGTATAACTTTAGAGAATTTGGCTGTAAATCATGGGTTTAATTTTATCTCAGCAGATGTAGATATCAGTGACTGTCTTTAATTATATAATTTAAAATTTGGAAGTTGTTAATTTGGCATCATTAATCAGTGTCACAGTATATAGTTAACAGGAAGAGTATTTGGAAAATCTGCACATATTGAATTAATATTCCTTAGCAATTTAGAGGAATTGAAATGCTTTCAAGGCAGCTGCTGAAATTATTGCTAATACTACAAAGTATTGGTAAATACAAAGATCTTGTTTGTCATCCTTTTAATTGTGTTTAGAGATGACACAAACTGATGTATCAACTACTCCATAATGAATTCTAGTAGATTTATTAGGAAGAAGAATACTAAATCTCTTCCTTCTTTCAGAAGCTAACTCTAGGTGTTAGAAGATGTAGAATGAGGACAAAAAGAGGTTGATTTTTCTGTATGTACTGGCTGAAGGTTTTTCAGGAACTTAAAAGGCTGGATACCGGTGGTTGAATGTTGAACTAAATGGATTGCATTTCTGATACAAAAAACCACATTCATTTCATTGACATATTTCACAAAATAGTTACAGAAAGCTCATCTTGGTCTGACAGTGTTTTTATCCTGGCTCAGTAGTTATTCCCTGAACTGGGCTTTATACATCCCCCTACGGGGTTGGTTTTGGCCTGTAGGAACACACAGAATCACAGAATCACAGAATCACAGAATCACAGAATCACAGAATGACCAGGTTGGAAGAGACCCACTGGATCGTCGAGTCCAACCATTCCCACCAATCCCTAAATCATGCCCCTAAGTACCTCATCTACCCTAACCTTAAACACCTCCAGGGACGGTGACTCAACCACCTCCCTGGGCAGACCGTTCCAATGCCTAACCCTCTCCGTGAAGAATTTCTTCCTAATCTCTAGCCTAAATCTCCCCTGGCGGAGCTTGAGGCCATTCCCTCTCATCCTGTCCCCTGTCACTTGGGAGAAGAGGCCAGCACCCTCCTCTCCACAACCTCCCTTCAGGTAGTTGTAGAGAGTAATAAGGTCTCCCCTCAGCCTCCTCTTCTCCAGGCTAAACAACCCCAGCTCTCTCAGCTGCTCCTCATAAGATTTGTTCTCCAGCCCCTTCACCAGCTTTGTTGCTCTTCTCTGGACTCGCTCCAGAGCCACAACATCCTTCTTGTGGTGAAGGGCCCAGAACTGAACACAGGATTCAAGGAGCGGTCTCACCAGTGCCGAGTACAGGGGGAGAATAACCTCCCTGGACCTGCTGGACAAGCCGTTTCTGATACAAGCCAAGATGCCACTGGCCTTCTTGGCCACCTGGGCACACTGCTGGCTCATGTTCAGTCAGCTGTCAACCAACACCCCCACGTCCTTCTCCTCCTGGCAGCTTTCCAGCAAGGCTTCTCCTAGTTTGTACCTCTGCATAGGGTTGTTGTGCCCCAAGTGCAGGACCCGGCATTTGGCCTTTCAGTGAAAAATTTCTTTCTGATATCTAGTCTGAACCTCCCCTGGCGTAGCTTGAGGCCGTTCCTGCTTGTCACTTGGCAGAAGAGGCCTGCTCCCTCCTCTCTACAGCCTCCTTTCAGGTAGTTGTAGAGAGCAATAAAGTCTCCCCTCAGCAGTCTCTTCTCCAGGGTAAATAACCCCAGTTCCTTCAGCCACTCCTCATAAGGCCTGTTCTCCAGCCCCTTCACCAGCTTCGTTGCTCTTCTCTGGACTCGCTCCAGAGCCTCAGCATCCTTCTTGTGCTGAGGGGCCCAGAACTGAACACAGTACTTGAGGTGCGGTCTCACCAGTGCCGAGTACAGGGGGAGAATAACCTCCCTGGACCTGCTGGTCACGCCGTTCCTGATACACACAACACTGTTCCTGCTACCCTTATGCTGGAGGTTTTATGAATAGATGGAGTGGAGCTGTTTTACTGACTTTTGGCCACTGGAAGTTTTTTGCCTACTCTGGAGAAGTTTCCAGTTTGCTAGCATCCAGTGCTTCACCATCTCTTGTCACTGGTGTGACCACAGTAGCTTTGTGACACCTGGCACTGATTATTCCTCACCAGTGCCAAAGGTGCTGTAGTAAACTTCCTGCAGCCCCACAAAGCACACAGCATGCCCCTGAAGTGACATAAAGAAAATTAAAAAGTTCCCAATTGTTTTCCTCCTCTTCCAGTCATCTGTCTGTTATTTCTATCTGCTGCAGCTGCTGCAGGAAGAGGCTGTATTACCTCTGTGAACTGCTGAAACTTGTAGCTAACTGCTGTGAGCCAGCAGGTTTCAAATGTGAAATGCAGTTTGTTGTGAAGATCTTGTGTTCAAGATGGTCACCTTTGACCTACCACATGGCACACCAGCAATGATGTTCAGTCCAGTCTGTTAGAAAAATGGAAAATGGAAATAATAGAATGATAATAAAAATATGATAATTTAGTGGAATATAATTATTTTGTTGTCAAAATAAATGATACTTATTCATGTAATTGATTCTTGTAATATTGTAGATCCAACAACTGTACTAAACAATTGTATTTGACAAAAAAGAGATAAAATTCAGTAACTCTTCACTGTAGAGAACAGAAGCTGGATTCAAAATTTCTTGCTTTGTCAGGCAGTAACACATCAATGTCATATTGTGTAGAAAAAGTCAAAGCATGTGCATGAGCAGAGGAAATCCAGTCAAGTAGAGAAAAAAATATTTAAAAATCAAGGAAGAAGAGACAGCAATCGCCAGCTGCTCTGATTAAATATTCTTTTCTGTTCTCTTCTTCATCCTTTTGATTTAATGTTTTTTTAAAGTACCTTGTTATTTGTAAATTAATATAGCTTACACTTGCCCTGCCATTCTTTGGCATTTAGGGATTAGGATAAAATTAACAGCATATGTTTTATGAAGACCTGTTAGTAAAGAATCCATTTGCTCAGCCTTTTTTCTTTTTTTTTTTTTTCATTAGGCTTTACTTTCAGTATCAGTCTTTAGAGGCAAGAGGAGTCCAAAAGGTAAATAAAATATAAAGTTTATAATGATTTATGATTTACAAGTAAAGGAGACTGTAAAGTGGCAAAACACTTTACCATTGCTGTCCTACATCTGACTAGGAGTTCATCTAGTCAGATATGTCTCCAATACTGGCCATAAGTAGATGCCTGGGAAAGTATAAAACCAGAGCAAGAATACAACACTTTGCTCTTATACTATCCCTCCTCCCTTTTTTGCTTTCTCAGCCCTTTGGGGAAAAAAACGGCTTACAATCTTTTGCTAACCAATGTGGTGGACACATAAACCTCAGAGTTTTTTAACAGCACCCATCTCATGTTTCAGTGTTTTTTTGTACTTAGATGAGTTATCCTGATTTGCTGGTTGTTCTGTGTTAGTGTTTAAGTACGACAGATCAAGACTCCTTCCACGAGGCACATATCTTCATAGAGTGAAAGACAACTATTGCCTTGAGATACCTTAAACCTCTGTTTTAACTAGACAAGACAAATTGGAAAGGGAAAAGGTACATATCGTGATCTTTGATGCTCTAAGTTATGCACTAATTATAAATATATACCTAAAGTCATTTTCCATCTGGTAGATAGAACATTGCTACAGAGCCAAAGCAGCATAACCCTACATAGTGATTTGAAGCTCAAGGAAATTTCCAGTGCCACAGCATTCAACCACCTTCACAGGATGCAGAGGGAAATCATTTGCTTTCTCTAGGGGACAGCAGATCATGCTGGCAGAGTAGGCTGGACATCCTTGGCTGGACGCTGCCACAAACCTCCCAGTGAGTAGAGAAAGGGTTACTACAAAGCCATAAAAATGTCCAAGGTGACTCTTGGGCACCAGGAGAAGGGAGAGACTGTGTTGCACCTATCCTGCTAAAGTCATCCTTCTTCCTGCTGAAGAGAAGAGAAATAGGATTTTGGGAGGGACATGGAAGCACAAGTGATTTTAGGGCTTGAATTTTCAAAGGAGTCTAAAATAAATGAAGTAAAGTGCCAGCAGCAGGTTCATATCCATCAGCAGTGACAGCATAAATTTACTTATGTCTTGCTTTTACCTGCCCAGGATGGAGCCATTTCTTGTTGATAAAAGCAATCTGAAGTGCTTCACTTACAACGTTCTTATTTTAGAAACTCAGAAAAAGGGTTCCTGCCTTTATTGAAATAACTACTTTACTGTGTTGCCCTCTGAAATCCATGAACCACCACAGCACGGCTGTGTACTTGAGTGTTAGCTCAGTTGCTTTCTCAGGCAATCAAGTCATTTTTTCTTCATCAACTAGAGTTTATATATTAGTGAATAGATTTCCTGCTGTTAAGAAGCTCTCTCATTTGGATACTGTGCTAAGGACAACAATCTGCAGATGAGTTCTGGTCCATGAAAAGCCCAATAAGAGTGATTCTTTATCCTGCAAGGCAGGAGTATAGACTAATCAGTACTTGAGCAACCCTGAGCTATTTAATTGGGATAAAAGGAATGACAAAATTATGGTGCTCTTTCTATTCATCTTGAAAATGTTACTAGGAAATTATGAATACGTCCTAGATGAGAAGAAATAACTGATCTGTATGCAGCTATGTAGAGATGGCATGCAGAAGGGAGTGCAAATGTCTGAGCTCTTATAAAAAGAAAGACAACTTTCTAGAATATGTTGCTATTTAAACCACATTCTGTTCTGTTAATGAAAAGATATACAGAATACAGAGCAGAGCTGTAATTTTTCAACATGCTTTGGTGGTTTTCTTATTATTTGTTTTCTGTTCTTATTTTTCTGCCTGTACATATACCCAAACTATAACATCTCCCTTTTACATCAAAGGGATTTGATGAAGGATTGCCCTGATCTTTCTCCCTTTCATCTGTCTCTCCTTGCTTCTCCATGTTTTCTTTGTAGCTACAAGTGGATACCACCCAGTGACAGCAAAGGCATTTGAAAAGGAGTGTCTTTGCTCTGTGGAGGGGCCTTGTAGCTGACAAGCACACTGCTAAAATTGGATCCTGCTGATCAGTGGGAGGATGGCCTGGGTATGGGTTCATACATATCTTCATAGGGACTCTCTAGGGTATCACTTATATAACCGTAACTGTTGCTTAATATGCCTCCAGCTTTTAAAGTTAATCATGCAGTTTAAGATATCACAAAATTAAGTACTACAAAATACAAACATCAACATGTTCATCCAATACAAGCATGGCAGGGTTTAGTAGAGGCAGTCAAGTAGCGGAACACCTATTCCACAGGAAGGTCCAAAATTAAGAAAGTAAATGATGCCTTGTTAGAGCATCTTTAAATTAATTTTTAAAAATTCATTGAATCTGGAAATTCTGTCTCATAGGTTCCGAGATCCCAGGGTTTCCACATTTTTAGCTATTTGTACCAGAGGGTCTCCCAAGGCTTCAACACTCACAGCCTGGGCATAAGCCAAGTTCTCAAAGGAGTCAGGTTTCCTGATGCTCAATTGGAAGTCCAAACGTGACATGCAGCTTTTTGGTTCACAAGAGAGAATAGTCCTGCTACATTCACAAAGCTGAAGTGCCTGGAAATGGCAGAGTGGAATGTTGAACAGTCAGGAGACCATACTGTGGGACTGCTTTGGGCCTGTGCTCTCTCGCAACATGCCAGGTGAGGTGGCCTTTCTTCTGAAGTTCGGTGAAACCCTGTTCTTTGCTTGAGAAATATTTCTATTTTGACAAGCTGACAAAAAAAATCCTGCAGAAGCCCTGTTTTTCTGGAGATTTTTCAAACAGATTTAAAGTTATGCACAAACAATAGTCAAGTTGGGTTTAACATACTGGATTAATGGTGCTTAATGGTGTTAAATCCAGCTGGAGGCCAGTGACAAGTGGGGTTCCCCAGGGCTCAGTCCTGGGTCCAGCTCTATTCAATGTCTTTATCAATGACCTGGATGAAGGCATCGAGTGCACCCTTAGCAAGTTCGCAGGCGACATTAAGCTGGGTGGAAGTGTCGATCTGCTGGAGGGTCAGGAGGCTCTGCAAAGGGATCTGAACAGGCTGGACCGCTGGGCAGAGTCCAATGGCATGAGGTTTAACACAGCCAAATGCCGGGTCCTGCACTTGGGGCACAACAACCCTGTGCAGAGCTACAGACTAGGAGAAATCTGTCTAGAAAACTGCCTGGAGGAGAAGGACCTGGGGGTGTTGGTTGACAGCCGACTGAACATGAGCCAGCTGTGTGCCCAGGTGGCCAAGAAGGCCAATGGCATCTTGGCTTGTATCAGAAACGGTGTGACCTGCAGGTCCAGGGAGGTTATTCTCCCTCTGTACTCGGCACTGGTGAGACCGCTCCTTGAATCCTGTGTTCAGATCTGGGCCCCTCAGCACAAGAAGGATGTTGAGGCTCTGGAGCGAGTCCAGAGAAGAGCAACAAAGCTGGTGAAGAGGTTGGAGAACAAATCTTATGAGGAACGGCTGAGAGAGCTGGGGTTGTTTAGCCTGGAGAAGAGGAGGCTGAGAGGAGATCTCATTGCTCTCTATAACTACCTGAAAGGAGATTGTAGAGAGGAGGGTGCTGGCCTCTTCTCCCAAGTGACAGGGGACAGGACAAGAGGGAATGGCCACAAGGTCCACCAGGGGAGATTTAGGCTGGACATTAGGAAAAATTTTTCACAGAAAGGGTCATTGAGCACTGGAACAGTCTGCCCAGGGAGGTGATTGATTCACCTTCCCTGGAGGTATTTAAGGCATGGGTGGACAAGGTGCTAAAGGGCATGGTTTAGTGTTTGATGGGAATGGTTGGACTCGATGATCCAGTGGTTCTCTTCCAACCTGCTTATTCTATGATTCTATGATTCTAAGTTTGAAAATGCTGCTTCCATATCTGATATCTGACAAGGAATGCGGGCTTCTGCAAGTATTCAAATATGGACCTGGAGCGATTTCAGTGCATGAGGAAATTCATGTGGATTTTAGGATGCTGACAAAGGATGCATATCTAATAGTTCTCTACAATGAATGCCATACACATATCTCAGATAACGCAGTTCTGTATTCTCGTGGATGAAGGTCTTCTCCTTTCTACCAAAACTTACTCTATCAATAGAAAATCCTAAGTGCCCTATGACCCTTTCTGTGAAAATTTTTTTCCTAATGTCCACCCTAAATCTCCCCTGGTGGAGCTTGTGGCCATTCCCTCTTGTCCTGTCCCCTGTCACTTGGGAGAAGAGGCCATCAACCTCCTCTCTACAACCTCCTTTTAGGTAGTTATAGAGAGCAATGAAGTCTCCCCTCAGCCTCCTCTTCTCCAGGCTAAACAACCCCAGCTCACTCAACCGTTCCTCATAAGATTTGTTCTCCAGCCACTTCACCAGCTTCATTGCTCTTCTCTGGACTCGCTCCAGAGCCTCAACATCCTTCTTGTGGTGAGGGGCCCAGAACTGAACACAGTACTCGAGGTGCGGTCTCACTAGTGCCGAGTACAGAGGAAGAATAACCTCCCTGGACCTGCTGGTCACACCGTTTCTGATACAAGCCAAGATGCCATTGTTGCAACACACAAAGTTCTGCAAATGTTGGAGTTGATGTTGCTCAGCAACTTACTGGAGGCAAGTACAAAGCTTCAGAATCAAACTTCTTTATTTTAGAGTGATCATCTCACAGCAGTGACTGCTTAGCTGTATGCTTTAATCTATTTCATTGTACATCATTCAAAATATTTAGTCTGTCTTGCATCTTCTATGAATGCCACTAGCAATGTTGTGTTTTATCTGTACATTATTATTAGCTAAAATGTAAAAAAGAATCTCTCTTCTCTAACTTCTGTGCAGCACTTTTACTTTTACCCTTTTTAGGTGTGCTGTGTTTTACATTCAATAGAAACAAATCACTGTGAAGCATTTTAGCATCTATCTGTCTGCCACCAGCAAGACTTGATTTCTATAAAACTTAGCTCCTGGGTCTCAAGTTAAAAGAAATTTGCATTGATATAAAATAGCAAAGTATAATACTTACTGATTAAATTGCTTTGTTATAATACAGTAAAGTTAAAGCAGTTTGGCACAAATTAAAGTAACTACTGCAGCATTTGTGTAGGGAGACAGATTCAGGTATTACAGAAATGCAGAAAATACAAAGGAACTGAAGAGGCTGTTGACAACAGAACACATCATTAAATAGAAATGGAGCCTTGCTAGATCTGAGACTTGTTCCCTTATTTAATGACTGCAAAGACCAGGGCTCAGTTTATAGTAGGATAAGTAACTAGTGCAGTATAAATTCCTTAATGTGTCTTATGCAGGTTTAACGGAGATGGTCATAAATTATGACAGATTTAGGAAAGTCCTCCTTTCTGAAGTTATCCCAAAACATAGCAGCTTCTGTTACTATACATGAGTTTAAGCAGATATGAGGCAGGAGCTCTGCTCTCTCTCAGTTTGCTATGGGTCAAATGAAAAGCTTCACAGAAATTAACATAATTCTTTCAAAGACTACATACTACTTCTTTTCATTCCAAGAAAAGAGGAAAATAATAGCATCTGCATAGCTGCTGAATTATTTTCATAACAGTACTAAAGTATGGTTTTACAAAGTGTGCAAAGCTAACAGGACTTAAGCTTGTGGTACAGAGCATTGCCAAATCACTGGGTTCAAGAGATTGTACCCTTTGGAATCAGAAACTCCATCAAATAGTTCCCTTGTTTCACTTTAGAACCTTTGCTTTGGAAAAGGATGTTCATCATTCAAGGCATGATCTTGAAATTAACTGCAGCATATTGCTAGTGGCATTACCCTACATATGTGCTGGTTCTGTGTATAGTGTTGGACCGCCACAATGAATTATCATAACTTGAACACAATAGATTTTATAATATCATCTCATTGGTTTTCAAAGTGCCCTTGCAAAAATAATTTCCTTTAATATGATGTTCTATGGGGAAACTTACTGTTCCTACAAGTTTTTAGGGATCTGTTGGTCAAAAATGGTTGCAGCTATGGAAACATTGTAGAATTTTTTCTCATGAGAAAGAAAATTCTGCATGTTAGATATTTAGATAAAGATGAAAATAGATGTCCTGAGGTTTAGGTTCTAGTCTCACACTCAGGAAATCAAGTTTCATATCTCTGCCACTAACTGTCTTGATCTTGTTACAATGAAAAAATTATTTAATAGTTTTCATACTCTGAAATTAAGACAATGTTTTCCTCCCCCCCACACGGTATTTATCTGGTTTGCAGACTTCAATTGTAAACTCTTTGAGTACGATAATGAGTGGCTGACTGTGCAGAGCCTGGGACAGCGATGTGACTGAGACTTTAGGAGTTCCAGCCACAGCAATAACATCAGTTCATGAGTTAACTGGTGTCAGTGTGCATGTAAAGGGCTAGTTACACAAAGATCTGCCATTGTGGTAACGTGTATTCAATCATAACAACTGTTTGGTGCCTGCATCACATGTTTTACATAGCATGCATGTATTAAATTAGCTGTATTTGTGTCAAACAATTACAATATTCAATGTGTGCTTGTTCCATTTTCATCTGTCCTCACTGTGAGTGGTTTTCTCCTGATACTTTTCCACTTGAAATTATAATGGAGTAATTGTTGATCTAAAATGGCAGGATTGCACCACAAGAAGATAAAAAAGTACTGTCTGTTCTAAAGCTACACATGATTAATAGCTCTTTTCAGTATAGTACCCTTCTATTGGTCATGCCTTTCACAAATGTTTGACATAAAGAAGAAAAACCCCAAATAAGTAAGGATTTACCCAGATATATTTCATACTTCAAAAGAATCAGAATTTTTATTAGTAATATACAGTGTGATGAAGTGAAACTAACTTTGATGAAGTGAAACTAATTTGTTTTTATGTCTTTAGCCAATATATGTGAAGCTATGATTAAGTTGCACCAGTTTTCAAAAAAAATGAATAAAAATGCTTAAGGAATCTATCTAAATAAATATAATTTTTTTAAAAAATTGATGTGTTACCTTGGATTTGAGATTGGTAACCTCCTTTGTTTGTATCCTGTTGTGACTATAGAAGGTTGTCTTTAGAAAACAAAAAAACCCCAAAACACTGACCTTTTGATGATTTTATTCAGCTAGGAATTCATGACAATTAGAAATATGAGCACAGAGGAAAAGCAATAGTGTTTATTCAGGTCCCATTTATTTCACGGTGGTTTTATTTTAGACCTGTAGTGTAAGGTGGCAGAAATTAATCCAAAAAAGCACTACTCACAACCTTTCCAGTTTTTTTTTATTTGAGGACTCTTCATCCTTTTATCTTCAAGAAAGATGTCCCAGAGAGGTGATTTTGCTAAAAACTATCTTACTAGTGGTGATACTTAAATTTCAGAACAGGCTGAGAATGCACTTTCAGAAAAAGAGGGCTTTTTGTCAAATGTAACCAAATTCAAAGCCTGTAATCACTTTCTATAAAGTCCCTTAAGTTTTGATTATAGGTGTGTAAACACAAAGTTTGCAAAGTTGTGGCAATGTCTTTAAAGGAAAAAATTATCCTGAACTGTGCATATGAGAACAAAAGTAAAGGTGTCATTTTTTAAGCATTAGACACCCCTGGCTCCTCACCCATATTACAATGTTGCCTTGAGACCAAAGAAAGAATTGCATTGATTTTTCTAGTTCTGATGACACTTGGCATGTCCTTTGACATTCAGGATCATCTCTAAGGAGATGTTTCCTTTGCAACTCACAGATTTAATCAGGCAAATATAAATTCCCAGTTAAGGCATTTTGGGTGGGCAGACCTTTGGAGTATGAAGCTACTGAGCTTTAGTCTCCTATATGCCAGTTGGTTTATCTGATTAAGAGGTATGGACTTTTAATGTGGGTTCAAAGTGAAGATTTACCTGGTGGTGAAGATTATGTATGCACTTTGCACTAGTGACTGGCTTGCTTAAAGTTAACGAGGAATAGAATTAAGATGAAACAAAATGAATTTTTAAACAGGAAAAAGTCTATTTAAATTATAACTCAAGTTATTGCGTGAAATTTTACGTAAAGACAAATCTCTCAACTAAGTTTAGAGTTAAGTTAAAAATGAGGACTGAACTTGAGTCTCCATAACCAGACATGCAAACTAGGGTACCCACTTCTCCTGAATTTAGTGGGAGTTAGGAACATGATTGTGTTGAAAAACATACCACTGGACAGGCAAGGATTGGAATCTCCTGAATTTCCTATGAATCTGTATCTATTTGACTCCTGCAAACCTAAGTAACTTTTGAAATTTAGACATGGTGGTCAACAGTTCAATACGCAGATGGATATCCATGACAAGTGGTGTCCTCAGAGGTCTGTACTGGGACCAGTACTTTTTAATATTTTCATTGATTATACAGATAGCGAGATCAAGTGCACATTCAACAAGTTTGCAAGTGACACCAAGCTGAGTGATACAGTTGTCACACCAGAAGGTTGGAATATCTTCCAGAGGGTCTGGACAATCTGGAGAAGTGGGCCTGTGAGAACCTCATGAGATACACTGAGGCCAAGTGCAAGATCCTACACCTGGGTTGGGGTAATCCACGGTTTCAATACAGGATGGAGAATGACATGATTGAGATTAGGCCTGCGGAGAGGGACTTGGAGATGCTGATTGGTGAGAAGCTTGACATGAGCCAGCAATGTGGCTCCTCCTTTTGGCTTGAAGATTTATGTCTAGCAGAGATCTTTCAGACTGCAAAACGTGACATTTGCACAATGCCGTGGTTTGGTTTTGTGACTTGCAGAGAACAGCCCTGTAGATGGCTGCTTTAACTAGGAATTTTCTCTCATAACTGGTCAAAAGAGTCATAATAATTTGTAGGTATTAAAGAAACAGAAGTAATCTGATGGGGAAAGTAAACTCAAAAGTGCTAGCCTTTTCATACTTGGGTCAGTTGTAATGTACCATTCTGGCCAGGAGATGACTCTTTTGTAATCCCCGTAGGACGTGCAGAAAGATAATCATGTTTCTTTATTCTTCTGTAGTAGGTAATCAGTGCATTTACCTTCCCTACCAGGGGGTAGGGAATGTAGCTCTAAGTATTCTGATTATTACTTAAGAGGTGCCTACGTGCTCCAATTTTGGATTAAGAGTTTGAATATTATGAGATTATTAAAAATACATATTTTACAATATCTAAGTGCTTTTAATATCTTCTGTTATGAAATTCTCACTTTCCTAATTCAGCAAGCAGTTTTCCTGGTCAGGATCTTTTCCAAGCACCTATAGAAGAATTGCTAGGAACCTGTTCTGCCTGAAGCTTCCCTTCTTGGAAAAGCTGTTCTCCAGATCCATGGAGTTTCAGTCCTTAATTAGATGCTGGCAAACACACCACCACTACTAGCACCTCAATCCACCATATTGTCCTTTATACCCTTTGCCCCTCCTTTAACGAAGCTCAGGCTGCAGACAGATGCATTTTGTTCTCATAATTTCATTCATGCTCTCTGAGACAAACACAGAGTGAAGAGATGTTCCGTCTCCCCTCCAGCTTTAGGCTTTAAATACGAGATGAAGAAATAGACAGATACAGATGCAGGACCTTAACTGTGAATTATTGCTTATGGTTCAAGATAGGTCTTTCCTTGTGGTGCTAGGTAGATACTTTCATCAGTTTACAAAAGGCAAAGCCAGGGATGTTGCAGAGATGGTTCCCACTTGCAATTAATGTGAAGGATAGATAAGTATTTGACAGTTCTAAGCTTTTGGGGCTTAAGTATCACTGAACAGTTTTTATTTGTTGATTATAAGGCTTTGTCTCCACACTGTGAAATTTCCACTTGTAGGAATTAGCAGTTAGCCATGGTATGAACTACCTGCAGTACAGCAGCACTGCAGGAAGAGTAAGACAGTTGATGTATTCTTGAGAATATGGTTTTTTGTGCTCCTATAAGAGGCAAAAAATAGTGGCACTGTGAATTAGCAGTCTGGTGAGGAGGAAAGTCACCTCTTGTGTTTTTCAAGAGCATATTTTTGTTTTTCAGCTGCATGGAAAAGACATGTTTTATTACTGTCATTGTGTATCAGTCAAGCTTTAATACTGCTGCGACTGGATTTATGACATGACATTATAGCTCTGGACAGGATATATTCTCCAGCCATGATTTGCAGAAGTAATCTCTTGCAATTCAATCAGTGGAAACTAGGTAAATTAGTCATCATACAAATACACGTTCAGGATTACAATAAATTACTAAGAAAGTCATTACAAAATAAAAAGTCTCAGTATTGAGAGAGTTGTCACTGTTCCTTATTTCTTGTTCTTGAATTTGTGTTTCCTGGACATCTTTCCTCATATAAGGAAGCAAGATATAAATGTCTTGAAAGTACAACAGTATTCAAAGGTTAGAAATATTTTCAAAAGCAGGCAACTTCCTGTAGGTAGGTCTGTGCTGTTATGTAGAAAATGTTGTAACACTGAAATGTTGAAAACTTGGAAAAGCAAATTGTGAAATGTTGCAAGCAAATGAGATCTATTAAAGACAGCAGAAAATACTGAAGTTTTATACTGTTCAGACATGGGCTTGAGAACTCTGCCTGTCTTTACAGCACTAAAAAGGTCTGTTTCACTTTGACCTGATATGTGTTTGCCCTGTCAACAGAGTCTCATAACAGGGCTATTTAAAATTCCTGGAAGATTTCTGTTTAACATTCCCTCAATTTGAAAATATTCAAAGCTGTAAAAGAAAATGAAAAAACTGTTAAAGAAGTGTGAGCTTTCCACTGAGCTCAAATAAGATCACCTTCTCTAGGTGTGGGATATATTCAGATAGGCACCCACTAAATCTCCCCATCTAATTGTTTCTATTTTTAAAATATCCTGGAGAAATAGAAGTGTTTTTTCATGTTTTCTTGTCAGAGAGTGAGTCACAGAAAGACAAAATTACTTGCCAAAGTTCAACAGAAAGTCTCTGGCAAAGAAAATAATTTGCTTTTTCTTTCCTTACATAGGAATAACCACAATGCTGCTTATTGCACAATGTTAGTAATTTTCTGGACAAAGGATAGGGTTAGATTTTGTGAAAGAAAAAAAATAAGATTAAAATACTAGCTCCTTGTGTATCTTCAGCATTTCAAATTTGGGGTGGTAATTCATTTTGAGAAGAATGTTCTTTTTATAAATGGATTTTACATCCTTTTTCAATTCTCAGATATTGCTTGGATTATGACATTGTTCTTATATCACGCTGTCTTTGCCAATCAGGGAAAAAAACAGGTCATTTCCTGAAATACTATTTTCCTTGGTGACAAGAATCTTTAGCTGCTGTGAGTTAGGACGTTGCCATTCTTTGAACTCGGTAGAGCTGCCCCACTTCACAGCAGACAGGGATGGTGCTGAATATTACTGAAGAGTTTGTTTTGGCTACTTTTGCCAGCAAGAGGTTAGAGCATAATTGGTAAAGTTCATGAAAAAAGACTAGATTTTTGAAATTTTGGAAGTGAGTCACTACTGGCCTCAAGCACAAGAGCCGTGAAAATGAATAGTATTGATTTAAAGTATTTGATTTCATTAATATAGTCCTGACCCCCATGAGTGGTCTCCCTGACTGAAATTGGACACATGGTAAATGTTCATTATTAGAAATTTTATGAGCTTTATTATTGTTTGCTTTGAGTATGAGATTCCTATATGGTACCTGTATCACTCATGGTAAATTTCATTGAGAACAAGAGCTAAATGTAGTTTGGCCATAATTTTGCACCAAGTTCTCTATTGCTTTCTAGCAAGCATAGAATCATTGTTTCTTTTGTTCTCTCTCTACTTGTTTGTGTCATGGTGTAAGAATTCTTGCTCTGTCTATGTGTGCAATGAGCAATCAGAATGAATGGTCCTGGAGCTGAAGTAACACCACTTTTCTGTGGCTGGTTGTGTTGGATTGTGATGCTGCTTCTGGACAGGCTATTGAAAGGAGATCTTCATGCCAGTGTCCTTCTGGCAGCCCTTTAGTCACTTGCAGGAGCACATTAGCAAATAGTACTAAATGAAGCAACAAACATGGTATTAGGTGTTTTTTCCCATTCTTTCTTACTCTGCTTATTCAAAAGACAACACAATGAATTGAATGTAGTCAAACTCCTTGGCAGTGAAAACCAGTTTGTAGCACTGTCTCACTTGGTAGGCAGACATTTATATGAGGAAAAGCAACACACAGCAAGAAAGCAGCCAAACTGAGGTTAGAAGTATTGATTCGCAGACTCTCAACCCGAAGTGTCTTATTCTTTCAAAATGCACTAAAAGCTTTGAAACTAAATTATTAACTGAAATTGTGCATTGGGAACAGGAACAATCATTTACTTCATTGCGTGAGAATGCCAAATCTGAACAGGTTGAATGGGCTGATTATCTCAGTGTAAGGGCTATTTTGTGTTTGTGGATGGAAGACCAAAGGCACGTTAGTATTGCATTTGGTTTTTAACTATTTGCTAGCAACATTCCATACACAAATCCTGTCTGATGACTTGGGAAGGAATCCAGAAATAATATTTTTGTTCAGAAACAGATTGAAACACATTGATCTATCTCAGCCGCCCTACCAGTTTAAAATTTAGAATGAGTGAATGCTTATCTATGTCTTGATTTTTTTCCTGGGCTAATGAACTTCTGTAAGATACAGAGACACATACTTCCTAGTATGAGAAGTCTTATGGGTTAGAGAGTCAGAGGACTGTCATAGTCAGCCTGTGTGTAACACATTTCTGTTCTATCCTGGCTTCTTTTCTGGCCCTGCTTCTCTCCTTGTGTGTATACAGTCCATTTGCCTCACTGTAGAGTAGTAAAGTGAGGCCTGGTATTACCAAGGGGCAAGATATTCATACGTAGTTTTTTTACAGTATTTAGTCCTACTCTCTGGTATTAAATCCTTCAAAATATAAACACGTCTTATTTTATCAGACTTTTATATCACTTATATCTCACTTATCAGTGAGATCCTCTATTATCCTCCACAGTACTATGATATCCAAGGCTCATACATTACTTACTGCAAGTGATAATTCTCAGGTATTCAAAATTTGAAAAATGAGATCAATTTACTACTTTTTCATGTTACATTTTGAGTTACCCTTACTTTTTAAAATAAATGAATGAATATTGACATGATTTTTATTGCAAACAGAAAAGGATAAATAATAAAATGTTTTTAGAGCTGTTATTGCTCAAGACATTTTTTGTTCCCCTGAATGAACTAAGATTTTTCCCTCTTGTAGCTTTTTCTTGTGGACTGTCTTGCAAGCTCTCCAACCAGTATATCATTCAAGATCACATGGCTATTCATTACAAAAATGATTATGTCTGCCAAAGGTAAATACGGTCTTTAATGACAACTATATCTATATAGCTGAAAGATGAAATGCTAGTCAAGGGTTTGTTGATTGCCCTTAGTTGTGGCTGGCTGCTGTATTTCTCCCCCTTTCTTTCCCCTCTCTCCCACACAATAAATCAATAGTGTAGGGGAATTTAAAAGTGAGGTATATCATGGTGTGCCCTAAGAAGAGACGTGTAGAACACTCAGTTGGAACTATAAACTTATCCTGGGAGAAGGAATCCTAACTGTTGAGAGGTGTAAAGCCTACAAAGTCAAATTGCTCTTCAAAATGACAAGTTCATGATAGGAAGGGAAATATTATTGAGTTCCACTGTGTTATTTTAATAGTGTTTTCTGTTTAGATGCATATGATTAAAAAGAAAAGTAAAATGGGAACTAGGACAGCTATTTGTTTAATCAGGAGAAACCAGTGAAGAGTAACAGTGAGGTTACAGCTTTTGTTGCATAGAAAGCTACAGTATGAGTCCTAAATAACTTAGAGGTATGTTGCATTAGAATGCAGTCATGTCTGGGATGGCTCTTCAAATGCCCTCCCTCCTGTAAACAGCTACAAACACACACACACACACAAAAATTGAGTTAAAAAATGTACTTCATCAGTTGGCTGGAGCTGTGTAAACTTCTTTGTGTTTCAGATGCAGATGAAAACAACTGGAGTTGAATAGTCTTGGTCATACTTAGGTTACTGCAAGACTTCCAGTCCTTGGGCTCCCAAGGATTTCAAACTGAACAATTCACTGGAAACATGCTGTGAGCTTTATTATAATGCATAGCTGTTGAACAAGAGATGAGAATGCTGCTGTATTTTTTTTCTAGAAAATCAGTCCTTTCATCAATTTGCAGTGCTAAGTGCTTCATCTGAAACTGCCTAACTCAAATCTAGTGCATCTTTTTATTGTGGTATCAGAACCACAATTTAAAAGTTTTGTTACCTCCACTGTGCTATGGTTCATTACCATCCCACTTATATTGGGAGCTGGAGGCGAGATTGCTGCCGCATACTTTTGTACTTAAGTGACATCTGCTTTTCTATGGCTAATGGCACTGAAACAGTGAACTCTAAGAACTGTAGAATTCAAATCCTAGTGTATTGCTCATGAATGTACAGAAGCATTAGGACTCATTATTAGCAGCAAAGATTGCCATATATAATTGAAATTTGTTATATTCTTAACTGGTGAAGCCTAAATGAGGGAGCAAAGTTCAAAAAATAAGAGGAAGAAAACAAAGATGTTTTGCAGTCTTTTTGCTTATTATATTCTTAGAGCTCAAAATAAAATATGCAGAAGATATTCTTGGCATGAAAGGACCCAAGTGCTTTGTTCTCAAGCAGGTTTCTATTTTCTTTTCTTCAAATGTCAGCCTTGCTTGTCTGTAGCAGAGTTCTGTCAAAACAGAGAGACATTTTCACAGTACATGCTAATCAAAATTTCCAGTGGCTAAAATTTCTAGGCTTTAAGTATTTCACCATCTTAAGTTATACTTCTCAAGAGTCTGTGGAAAATACTAGACCAGGAACCTTGAATATTAAACCACTTAGTTTAGTTATTACAGTGCTTCATCATCATTCTTACAGAATTTCTTGTAGAGGTAAACTTTTGCACTCATATTAAAAGTTGAAATATTGCAAGAATATCAAGGTTCTCTTCTGTACTCATCCTTAGAGGAGATGATAAAATGTGTCTCTGAAAAATCTAGTCCAGGTTTTCTAAAGACCTTCTCCAGTATCCTTCTAAATATTCTCCATTCTTTTTTCAAATATAGCTGTTTTTCTAAATACGACCTATTTGGCCTCACTCCAGACAGTACCTAGCCCTGCATGTCTGAAACTTAGTTTGGAGTGCATGTACAAACTCCAATTTGCTGTGACATTTGGCAGTAATCATGAAAGTGTCTTGGATAGAAATGGGAGTCAGTGTCCTTCAAATGAAACTGGAATACTGAACTTCTCCTAGGTGCTTGCTTTTCCCTCCACAGTCAAAAATAGTATTTCCCCATATATCTCAGTTACATCCAGGCATATGCAATAAGACACACAGTTCCGTTAACATCCATACTATCTCCTGTATAGACACATCACTTAATGAAGATTGTGCAGCACTAGACTTACAGGGCTTGAAGCTCACTTCATTTAACCTTTCATAATGAAAACCAAACAACTGAATAACAAAAAATGGTGTGTACAAAACTACCTATGTAATTGTATAATCAAATAACTCCTATTGCTAGAGAGATTATGAAAGAACAGATGACCTTGAGCCTAGGTACAACTCGAATTTCACTTTCAGAGCATCACTTGGCAGAAACTGCTAATAGCTAATAGCAGCAGTACTACTCATCCTTGAAATGTAAACTTTCTGGGTAGCAGTATATATCAATACAAAGTTAGTACAGCTTTTCTAATGTTGTAAATTAAAATGAAAGTTAATAAATGTATCTGTACTGGTTCTTATTTCTGTATCTAAGTAAAGATGGGCAAAAGCCTCAAAATTCAGACCCAGGTTTGATACTGAACCAACAAAAGTGCTGCCAAAACACTTACTTTATGCTTTCACCCAGATAAAGACAAAGGGTCAAATTCTCAGTTAGTGTAATTGCAGTTAGTTTGCTAGGTTTTGAGAGCTGACAGTTGGCAAAGACAATAGCAGGAAATAGAAAGAAAATAGCACACATCACTAGGGAAACAGTAGGATTTGGTGGTTTGTAGATCTGCATTATTAATAATGCTAATATTATGCAGACTGGTACCATATTCCCACAAGGAATTCAACACCTTAGGATGATCAGTTCTATCTCTATCCATTTCTGTATGATTATTAGTAATGTCAGTGCTTCATTAGACGGAACCTTCTTTTTGTTAATACAGCTGCTGGTGATTGATCTGCACCAAAGACTTTGCATACTGGTGCTAAATGTGAGTAGTTTTCTTTTGGTTGTCTGGGTTGTTTTTTCATTTGTTTGGTTTGGTTTTTTTTTTTTTTTCAAAATAGCTCTGTCTCCATTTGTTTGTTTTGGAAATACTTGTCTTCTCTTACATTAAAAGTGTTCTGAAGAGCCATATATATGCCAAAAATATCCACCATTGTGGTTAAGCTAATAGTATCTAGTATCTGATATTTAATCTAGTATTTAACTTAATAGCTGTATCTAGCTCTTCGTTCCTATTTGTACAAATACATGCTAACTTGCAGGCTGTGAGACTCTCTGATGTAAGGACTTTACAACACAGTTATTGGGGGCATAATTTGCTTTAGTTTTCCAGCCTAAACTCAGATCACTGGCCCTTTGAATTCTTTGCTGCTGTATTTTTCATTTCCTTAACTTCTTCGTGTTTTCTCTGGACATCAAGCATATTATGATTAAAACAGGTTTTGAGAAATGAATGGGGTTTCAGTTAGGGAACATAGCGCTGCATCTTAACGCCACCTCATGGCTGAAGCCTGCAGTAATCAGTGTGTAGGCGAAGTCACTCCTGCCCTTCCTTTTTTTGAAAGGAAGATGGATGAAGAGCAATACACGGATCTTTCCCCTGGAAACAAAGCATTCATTTTGGAATGTGTTTACTTTTCTTCATCCACTCAGCTGTGAGGCTTATGCTGCTTCTGTCTTTGGTGGTCACATACAGCACAGACACATACACACCATTTTAAAATGAATTTTTAAAAGCTGGAAAAATGAAAGCCTCTATTTTTCCATAGTGCATGCTTAGTGGGAACCATGTATCAGAGTTCTCCAATAAGCTTTTGCTCTGAGCAATGTAGAGTATAATGTACTTGGAAGCAAAGATAGCTAAAAGGCAATGGTGAGATGCACACAAGCCGACAAGGTAAATATAACTCTTGCCCATAAGGATTCAGAAAAATGTATCACATGAGATCTTTAGTACAGAAGAACAAGAGAATAAGTTCAGGATCATAACATATCATAATCAAGATTCTCTTCTCTTTGTTTTTTAATTCCTCGTGCTCAACAGTACGGTTTTGTTTTTTCAGTGCCCTCTTTTATATAGTAGTTTTAAAATTAGTATTTTTGATTACGCATCTTAAGAAAATAGTGCTGTAGTAATAGAAAAAAATGCCACAGAAAGCTTTCTGAGAATGTTATCTTGGCAGAGAGATGATCCAAACACAGAAGTGCATGAGGAGTAGAATCCTATCTACTTGAGAAAATCAAGAGGACACAGAATTTGTTCAGCTGCCCGCTTTACCTGCAATGGTAAATTGTCCTAGAAGATATATCAGAGGAAAACATTATCTATGTTTCTTATAATGCTTTCTTAAGAAGGTATTCCTCTTACAAAGCTAAGTAGGATGGTACTGTTGTGTGGAGTTTCTGTTAATTTAAAAACTGACATGAATACAATATGAGATTCTAAGTCAGGGAAAGTGAGAACCCAATATGAATTTTGTCAGTAGACCACTGGGGAAATGCAAATCACCTTTGTTGTTTAATGTTTATATCCACTAAAAGATACTAAGCATCAACTTAGTCCTTTTTCTGACAGGTTGTCTCCAGACATGTCTGTCTTGGCAAAAGAGGTTTTGTGTCTTGAAGGATAAAATCAAAATTTAGAAGTCACAATGAAAAGGTGCATTAGAACTTATGTTTTCTGAAATGTCAGGTAGGGCAGTAGCACAATGGAGGAATAGTTGCTCCTAATGGAGGTGATGTACAAATCGTTTGAGCAGTATAAAATGACTTTATGCCTACAAAAATAGGCTTCCATTTATCACCTGCATATTCAAAGACACAAAATAAATGAAGGCTGTTTTGCTAGCCTACTAGAATAATAGGAGGACAAATCTAATTTTCTGCTTAGTACAAGATTACAGCGTTTTCTTCTTTTCATGTAAATTCTTTTTCCCCACAACAATCTCCCACTATTGCCTGTAGTAATTACTTAGTGTGATATGTTTTTAAAACCTTGAAAGTTGTCAGAACTTTAAAAGATACACACTTGAATACAGGATAATTTCTTACCCGAGCTTAATCTCTACTCTCAGACAGGTATAACCTTGTTTTCTGTATGTGTTTTCTGTGTTGGATACCATGTGTTTCAATGGCAAGCTGTAAGAAGAAAATTCAGGTAGTGATGCAGGCATTTGTAAACCCATTAAAATAGAGAAAACTCAAACATAGTTTGAGTTGAGATTATTAGTTCTGAAAAATCAGAAGGAAATACAATGTGTAATGCTTTGTTCCATTTTGAGAATAAATACATTGCAGATAAAACACTGTAAATAATTAACTCTTTTGATAATCTGAAAATGTACCCTTTCACAAGCTGTCTGTATCATTGCACTTCAGATTAAGAACTGTATAGATAAAGTGTGAGACATTCAACATATAGGGCTTTCTCCTGAATGTTTGCAGGTATATCTTGGGCTTTCAATTCTAGAGTTTGGAAGGGCACTGTTTAAAGTGTGGTGCTTCACTGGGCATTTTGGTGTTTTACATTTCATGAAGTTAGTAATATTGCAGTCAGTAAGCATGTCATTGAATTAGCTAAGTTTTATTGATATAAAAAATTCTTCCAATGACCTCTAAATATAAAGCACTGCAAGTGCTAGCTTTCATCAGTTTGTGCAAATAACAGCACAGAACAGAACAGAATATTTCAGTTGGAAAGGACCTACAACAATCACCTCGTCAAACTCTCCAATCAATTCAGACTGATCAAAAGTTAAAGCTTGTTATTAGGGGCATTGTCCAAATGCCTTTTAAACACTGGTAAGTTTGGGGCATTGACCACCTCTCTAGGAAGCCTGTTCCAGCATTTGACCACCCTCTTGGTAAATAAGTCCTATGAATGGATACTAGGGTGAAATATATGTTGTGTATCTTTACCGTCAGAGTAACATTCAAAATGCTATTGAAATTGTACAAACTCATGACAAAAGTTATGGAGAAAGAGCTTACATGGAGCCTCCTGAGCAGTCTTTTCTCTCCAATATGGATCTAGCTTTATTGTAGTAGTAAGACTGCACCTCTAGTGTTCTCATGCTAAGAATCATGGTCCTTTCTTCAGCTCTCATCAAAGGATGGAAACATTTATCTATTCCCTGCCTTAAGACAAAATATATTTGCTGGAGATGCATCAGAGATCAGGAGTACTTCAGGAGATACTTCATCATTGTAAGTGTTCTTGTGGAGATAAAATTAAGCAGAGATGTTTTAAAAGTCCTGAGTGCAGCATGACTTATGAAACAACTTGTGAAACAGTGATTCTGTGGCAATCCCAGTGTGGCAAATGTCTGACTAGGAGAATGTTTACATTTCTTACTCCTGACAGAAGATGCATTTGCTAGTAAGATCATCTAATGCGTACAGAAAGAGCATTAGTCTGCTACCAAACATGTCAGTGACAAGGTTTCAGAAGAGTGTCTTAGCAATCAAAAATAAGAATTTTTTTCCAACGGAAATAGGTGAATTCTGGAAAAAACCAAATCCATTATGAGGCATTATTTCTATTTCAACAAAGGAGAAAATTTGAAAAGAAATTTGGTTTAGATCAGATACCTTATTTATTTATATAGCACTGAGCCTGGGACTTACCAGTGGCACACAGAAATCCTCCAATTTTTTCAGTTATTAGGGATCACTAGTTAAAAATTAATTAATAGTAAGCAGCTGAACTACACTTTTGGACTTTGGAAGCATGAGACAGTGTTCCCATGGCCAGCCCTAGAAGTCTCTTCCAGCAATGATACTATGATGCTCTGCCCCAGAGTAACAGAGACCAAGTTTGAGTCAGACCTCCTGAGGCTGATCAGCTCAGTAAGCAGAGCAGAAACCTTGGCTAGTGTGCATACGAAACTGTCCCAAATGAGCTGGCAGAAAACTAGGAAAAACTTGACACTTATGAAAGATTAATCAACAACAGTCCTAAAGAGGGGAATCCATAAAGGTAACCCACACTTCATATGGGAAAATAAGATACCTAAATAATTAGTTTGTCCTGTAGTTCTGAAAGTCCCTTACACCTTTGCTCTTTGACACATTCACAGACTTAGCCCAACACTCCAGGGAAGCATGGTGGTCCCTGGCACCCTGCCCTGATTCTCTTCCTACTCTCCTATTCCAGGAATGAGAATGACTCCACTAAGTCATGCTCTGATGTATTGTTTTTCTCATTGTTTTGCAGTATCTGCTCTGCTTTCATTAGTGGAGCATTGGGTAGCAGTAAAATAGGCACAACAGCATGGTGGAGGTGTGGTAGGAAGTGGCCAGGTGCTTCAGTCTCACTCTACCCAAGTCAGGAATCTCCTGAAAGAAGACTTAAAGTAAATCTGGCTCTCTGGGCACACCTTTAGATTGCCATGATCTTGGTGTTAAGACAAAGCTATTTCTCTTCTCTCTGTTAAGCTACAATTTGATTACTAAGCCAAGGTCAACTACTTACAATGGCAAGATGAGCTATTCAGACCGTATTTTATGTTTTGCCCAATTTATTTGCACTTTTAAGAGTACAGTGTATACATTTACCCAAAAGGAATTATAAATAACTTTATATGTAAGTACATGAGGCCATGTAACTGTTTCCCATTCATCTTTTACAGTGTTGATCATGTAATTGCTCCGTGTGCTGTGAGTCATTTTTATAAATATGAAATCCAAACATACATACAAGTGTGTGCAGACACACGCATGCTTTCGTAATTGGAAAGAGGAATAGTACCTTTCTTTGAGAGGAATTTGATTTTTAACATATGCCAGCAGAGTCCTTAAGTGCTTAGATATGCACACTGTTCTTTTTATAACCTGTGTTTTTCTCTAATTCTCTGCATGAGACAGACATTAGTCAAAATAAAAATTTCCATTTGGGTTTTACCCAGTGTAAAACAAAGTTGCTTTGTGACTTTCAAGACAGTAACACCTATGAAAAGGATCAAGCTCTTTCTCCAGACAGTTCAAAGACATACAAAATTGCATCATTTTATCTTCAATTTGTGTGAATAATCTATACAGTCAATTATATAAACATAATTTTATCCTTACAGATGTAGAATCTTCATTGTCACTAACCTCGGGCAATTGACTGGATCATTTAGCAATCAGTGGAAGTTAATGTATTTATATATGCAGACATCAATTTTCTGTCATTGCAAGTTTACAGAGTGTTAGTGAGACGGTTTTTAATAACAAATTTTGCAGCCTGTAAAAAATAAATTTGTACATTACCATTACAAGGGAACTGCAATGAAGGGAATATCAAATGTGTGACTACACTGTCATTCAACTATCAATGATTAAACAGCTATTCTGGTTCATAAATTGCTCCACACTTCAAATCTATGCTATTCTAGCAGCTCCATTTGAGATCTGAGTTTCTTTTACAATAGCCACTGCACAGTTTAAAGATCATCTGGGAATATCTGCCAAAAATTATATGCCAGCTAGAACAGAGTAAATGTGTACCACCATTTCTTTTTACAGGGAAGAAATTAAGACATCAGAGACAAATTAACATACCTCTGATCATACTGGAGCCTGTTGTAAAACTTGGAATTCAATGATAGTTTTCTAAGACCTACCACAGTGCTTTGACCACAAAACCACCCTTCCCATCAATTTCAGAGTCAGCACTGTTAAAAGAAGCATTTGTACGAAGGGAGGAAGAAGGTAGTGGGAGCTACTGAAGGATGCAGAGACCAGGAGTCTGTCATAACTGTTGCACATTGATTGTTTTAATTTTGCATTCCTGCTCTCCTACCAAAGAAGAAAGCAACGTATTGGAGCAACCAGCCAGTGCTTTAAACAGGGCTAAAGCATCTTAGCATTCCTCTTGTACTCCTAGAATTCCTTTCCTCCTTGGATACCTCCCTACAGTATTAGTATTAAAAAAGTGCTGCTATCCCTCTTGAGGCTTGTGCATTCTTGTCAGTGATCTGCAGACAAATGTTATGAATTCTACTTCTGGCCTTACCAACATCTTTTCACACAAAATATAGAATCAATTCAATTATGAGTGACTCAGCTATAAGGAATTCTGTTTACCAAAGTAATAGAAGTTCTAGGAAAAGTTCCTGATCACTCCTCAACATAAAACAGAGTTGACAAATGAGCATCCCCTGACCTGCTTCCTGTTGGCTTCAGGTAAGAGATGAAAATCTGTAGCTTGTCTAAAGAATCTTTAAAAATCAAAAGCAACCATGCTGGATGTTTCCTTCTGTTGGACCATCATTTCACAGTGTAAATTACCTTTGTAAATCTGTACTGACATAAGGCAGGGAGGGAGACCTTAGCTCTTGTATCAGAAATGTGCTGAAACATGATTTACATGAGAAAAAGGCTGCAAGAATGGGAGATACTCTTAAGTGCCTGAGTGTGCTCTTATTTGTTTATGCAGGAAATTGTGATTAATTAGTAGTTAAGAGCAGGTGGTAGTTCCAGAGCTGTGAAACTAGCCTTTGGAATACATCTCATTTATACTTACCAAAAGATAAGAAAAATAGACTACTTTCCCTACATAACTAAAACAAACACCAAATCTTGTCTTTGCTCAAACAAGAGAAAAGAGTATGATCCTTCTTTATTTTGATGCAGTCTATGAAGGAATTGTGTCACAAGTGCTGTCAGCTCTGTTGCTGTCCACAAAATTGTTAATAATGCAGAACCAGCCAAAGATTTCAAGTAGTTTGGAATTACTGGATTTGGTAGTTTGTTATAGAGAGCCAAGCCTTCCTTGTCTTCCTCCTGGGGAAATTCCTGTTACTGTCATCATGAGCACTCACATTAGCAAAATGTGTGGAATTTGGCATGGGATTAGAAAAAAACATGGAAAACAACAGGCAGTGTCACTTAGCAATGTTTCCTAAGTATATCTGGTATGCTGGAGACTTCTAAAATCATTGTTATCCACTCACTTGATAATATTTCAGCATTTAAATATTGCTTAAAATATGTACGGCTGAACAGAAGCTTCAGGCTTAAAAAACACCCAGGGACTGTAGATTAATGTGCCAACACAGGCTTTTCATAATGATAACTAGAATGGCAAAGAACATCTGAAATAAAATCTAAGCATTTGAGCCTCACTTGCCACTGGATTCTGTTGAATGAATGGTCTTTTTGCTCTGAAATGCTAAGATAAGCAATTCCTGCTCCAGACAAACTGTTACCAGTGTAGACTGCAGCATCTGGCCCATAGATGTGAACATCACAAGTAACTGCCTTTGTATCTCTTTATTTTGCATTGGCCCAAAATCTGAGATTACATCACTTTAAAAAAACAGTATAAATTGAGAAAAAAAAAATTCAGAGAAGTTGATAGGTGTTCTGTGACTGGCACATGCAGCAGAATTTTTTAAACACAGCAATATAGAATCATGGAATCATAGAATAGATAGGATTGGAAGGGACCTTAAAAATCATCTAGTTCCAACCTCCCTGCCATGGGCAGGGACATCTTACTAGATCAGGTTTCCCAAGATCCCATCCAACCTGGTCTTAAACACCTCCAGGGATGGGGAATCCACAGCTTCCCTGGGCAACCTGTGCCAGTGTCTCCCCACTCTCATGGTGAAGAAATTCTTCCTAATTTCTAGTCTAATTCTGCCCCTCTCCAGCTTATATCTGTTCCCCTCCCCTTGTCATATCACCACAAGCCTTTCTGAATAGTCCCTCTCCAGCTTTCTTGTAGACCCCTTTCAGGTACTGGAAGGTCACTACAAGATCTCCTCGATGCCTTCTCTTCTCCAGGCTAAACAACCCCAACTCTCTCAGCCTGTCTTCATATGGAAGGTACTCCAGCCGTCAGATCATCCTTGTAGCCCTCCTCTGGAACCGTTCCAACAGTTCCATATCCTTCCCATGTTGAGGATTCCAGAATTGGACACAATACTCCAGATGAGGTCTCACAAGAGTGGAATAGAGAGGCAGAATCACCTCCCTTGGCCTGCTGGACCCGCTTCTTTTGATGCAGCCCAAGATACTGTTGGCCTTCCAGGCTGCAAGGGCACATCGCCGGCTCATGTCAAGCTTCTCATCAACCAGTACTCCCAAGTCCTTCTCTGCAGGGCACCTCTCAATAGCATCTTCCCCCATCATGTACTGAAAACAGGGGTTGCCCCGACCCAGGTGTAGGATCTTGCACTTGGCTTTGTTGAACCTCATGAGATTCAATAAATTCATCTCCTTAAATCAGTCACCAGGAAGAGTGTTTTCCAGACTTCATCATTCTTATTCTCTGCATTCTTCCCAATTTATAATGCTTCTTAAGTAGTAAAGTTTTAGGGTAAGACAAGCTATTCCAGCAGCAGTCTTCCACCCATCAAAGGGAACTGCAATAAAGGCTTGCTGTACTTACAGCTGAGATTTCCACTTTTAATAGGCAATGATATTACACTAGCTTTGGCTACACCATTCCTGCAGGAAATCACGAGCAGCTGTTTGTCCAGGAGAAGGTATGAATTTTTTTCAGTGACACTCATTCCCAGATAAGACTAACCTCCTTTAAGAAAGAGCCTGCATTTTCTGAAAAGAGACGTTCTGTTATCTATGTTGAAAAATGTAGTGCTTGCCTAAATTTGCTTGAACTCACCGAGTGATGCAGTTTGTCACAGTAAACTGCACCATGAGTTCCCCAACTCATGAATATAACTAAAATAAAGAATTTGATAATATATCAAATACCCTTGCATGAGAAAGACTGCTTCTCATTACATTTTCAGATCTGCCAGTTAGCCATTTTGTAAACGTGATTTTGTAGCATTCTAATTTATTAGTCAAAATATCATGCAGAACAAAGCCAGGGAGATAAGTCTTCTAAAACAGCACCTTTATTTCATTCAATTACACTCAGTATCTCCTTCAAATTAGCACAATGATTTTTTTTTTAACTTTTTTGATTGATATTGCTTACACATTTTACTTTAACTGAGTCTTGTAGCTGCCATTCAGTTGTTATGCTTAGTACTGATATAAATCTGTCAGGCCTGGAGATCTTCACCACTTTTTCCTCTTTTTTCCCCACAGACCTTTGAAAACTTCCTTGTTGTTTCAAAACTCATCGGGAGTTAAACTCAGCCAACTCTTTTAAAACACTTGGTAGGAATCAAACCAGAAATTCCACTGTGAGCCAAAAATGAAGGCATGAGCCAAGGTGAGGGTTGTATTTATAACTATGATGACTGAGTTTTGTAACATCTGGTAAACAGCTTAGGGAAAGCCTGTTCTGGTTTTATATCCCGTGTTCATACTTGGCCATAATGTTCTGTCTTAGGCTGAAAATAACCTTCTGGTTTAGGAGGCAACTGTGGAATCAGTCTAAGGTGTTTGCCAGCACTTCTTACTAGTTAAGATAAAGATAGTAGAATTGAAAGGCGCCAGATTTAAGAAGAGAAAAAAATGATTTAGTTTTATCAGTTAAACTGCCTCTAGTATGTCAAGAAAGTTTGTGTCCACTTACTTTGAACGCAGGCTTTTCACACAGTACAAAAGGAGAGACAAGATGTTTTATTAACTGGAAAGCAACAAGAACTACCAGGAAAAGAGAGTGAGGTCTACAGTATCTGAATATTCCTGCGCTTTTAAAATTACTAGATTTCAAATAAATCCATTTTATTTTTTTCTACTTTTGTTGCATTGACAAGTACCAGATACCAGTATAAATACCGGTGAAATTATATGATAGTACTGATAAATTAATACCTGCCACAGCAAGAATGATGGTAAGTTAGCAAATAAATTAGCTTAACAGAAAGGTTGTTGAGTACATTTGCCAAAATGACTGACGCACTAACCCTACTATATGATTCTGTTCCCAAGGAGGCAGCAAAAAGGAAATCAAGAGATACTAGCAGTTGCAGAAATAAAGATAGTCTTGTCCTGTAAGAGGATCCCAGTGGCACACTGAGTCAAGGTATGCTTCTGTAGGTGAAACCTTCATCACACCTCCTCCAATTAATTATTCCCGGTTTTGGTTTTAACCATAAACAAGAGCCAGTTCATCAACACTTCAGCTAGGACAAAAGATCAGAAAATGTGGGATGTCTAATTTTTGCTTTTCTAAAAGAAAAAGAGCCAAACACTTATCATTTAGGATACAGACTTTGCATGTTATTTTCTTTTTCATGCTTGGTCATGGAAAGTTGTTATTAAAAAGTAATTGGAGAAAGGCCAAATAGGCAGGTGATCTCTTTTTCTCCTTATGCAGCCCTTGCTGGTGAGCAGTCTACAACAGTGGGATAGGCTGCTCAGTGTGGTATGTTCACAGCTTACTTTAAAGAGAACTTTAAGGAACACGGCAACATGTGGTCCTTCACCCAAGAAAGAGCATGTGAAAGCTAACAATATGACTTAAATAGCTAAAAATGACTTACACTTTTAGGCCCTTCATTCGTGTACTTGGGGAACATGCCAGGTCACCACAGAGCAAAGTCATTTTAGGAAGGGAATTTTATGAGAGGAGAGGCTTAGAAAGGAAGCAATTTGGACCTTTATTGGCAACCAATGGGCTCTGGGAGCAGGTGGAAGTCTGCAGCCATGGAATCATTAGAAGGAGCATAGGGAAAAACATCAATAAGAAAAAACGGTAGTGAGGAAATAGAAACTGGAGAGTGTAGGGCTAGAAGGTGGTGAGGTAAATAAATCCCTTATCAGACATGTCAGCAAAGTAGGATATGCTGCAGGACCCCTGAGGCACATACAAAATTCAGCAGTCTGGGCAATCAAACCCAGCATCTATTAGGGAAGGGAAAGGAGAGTTGCTATGAGATGTTCTGGCCCAGGAGTTTTTGCTCACTACTCCTAAAACTAAAATGCAGTGGAATAGTACTTACTTGAACAGGTTTAATGCTATGTGGCATGTAACCCACATTTATAGTAAAACTAAAAGTGAAATACTAGACCAAGTCTGTTTAAAAGCTGTGCCTCTTTGACCTGGAACATTCTGTTTTCTTATCCTTGGCCATGCTTTGGGTAGACAGTTGTTGTTCTGCCTCACCTGAACACAGAGCATCTCATGCAAAAACACAGATGGCTCATGCACAAAAGCAGAGAAGATTGACAACAAGTCATTGGCACTACCATGAAAGATGTCCGGTATCCTGACTGGCAGTGCTGTTGCATAGATGCTACAGCAAGCTGCTTTGTCATTTTCCATATGGCTGCAGAATGCAAAGTTTTTAGTCAAAACTGAGGAATATTTTGATCTGGCACCGTACAAACCTAGATAAAAGGAAAAGGTATTAATCTCTGCACAAATGCAGCTAGGCAAGTACATTTTGTTATTTGTTCCAGTGAGTTGTATAATCCTGCTTCCTAGTCATCCAAATAGGATTTTGAATTGTAAACATGTCTTTCTTAATAGGATGATGCTATAAACTCATGTCCATATACAACTGGAAAGCCAGATTATATGCCTCAGGAGACTGTATATTGCTTTTAGTTGTTAGTGAAATTTGCTTTATCAATGACGAGGCCACAGCCTTGAGGCCACCTTACCAAGGAATCATCAAGAAATGTTGTGCTGCATACAAGAACCAGCATAAATTTTGGGGGAGCCAACCATTCAGTGCATTATCTAAGTGAGTTTAAAAAAAAATCTCAACTATGCCTTTCCCAAAATAAATATTACTTTAAGACTAACTAAAACCCTGTAACCCTTCTGCTGATTCAGAAATGTTCAATACTATATTCAGGTGGATGCATGTCCTGCTCAGAAGAAAATCTGCAGTAAGTGCTTCTTTAACAGGTTTCAAGCATTATTCTCTCACATCATTAGTGAGACACACTGCAATTACATCAGTTCAGAGGAGAAGGAGTTATTTCTTATTAGCAAAATATTGCAGCACATTGGGAACATACATTCTAGTACATTGTTACAGTTGCAATGTAAGGGGGCCTTAGACTAATCAAGAACCAATTGTATCTTTTGTCAGGAATAAATCAGTACTATTTACAGTAATATCACCATTATTCACAATCATATCATCTAGCCAGGAGTCACATTTCACCAAACCACCTGAAGCCTTGCTAGTCCTCTCAAATTTCTTGTTTGAGAAGCATCCGCAGCTGCACCCAGAGGGGAAGGTGTAAAGCACATCTCTCTGCTGGCCTACCTAGCAGTATTGGCATGTGCCACCCTGCTCCACAGGGCAAGGAAATTCTGGCAGAGCAGCATTTTCAACCCAAAAGAGCCGTATGTATCTTGTGGGACCTCAGGGGACCCAACTTTACGAATATTTTGTGTGTTAATCCTTAAAATCATCGAGAGCTGCTGGGCCTATTGTTTTTTAAACACCATCTAGAAAGAAAACGTGGGTTTTTCACATCACAATTCATATCATGTTTTTCTGAGCTATGCTTGGAAGGAACATGGCAGGTAAAAAAGTTTGAAATTTTTGTTTACATTGCTAAAATAAGGTTCTGACAAAAGATGGGGAATTGTGAGGCTTTGCATTATTTATAGGTGTACCCCTGTGGGCCTCTGGAAGATGCTAAGCTGGGAGGAAGTGTTGATCTGCTGGAGGGTCGGGAGGCTCTGCAAAGGGATCTGAACAGCCTGGACCACTCAGCTGAGACCAACGGCATGAGGTTTAACAAGGCCAAATGCCGGGTCCTGCACTTGGGGTACAACAACCCTATGCAGTGCTACAGACTAGGAGAAGAGTGGCTAGAAAGCTGCTTCGAGGAGAAGGACCTGGGGGGGGTTGGTTGACAGCAACTGAACATGAGCCAGCAGTGTGCCCAGGTGGCCAAGAAGGCCAATGGCATCCTGGCTTGTATCAGAAACAGTGTGACCAGGAGGTCCAGGGAGGTTATTCTATCCCTGTACTCAGCACTGATGAGACTGCACCTCAAATCCTGTGTTCAGTTCTGGGCCCCTCACCACAAGAAGGATATTGAGGCTCTCGAGTGAGTTCAGAGAAGAGCAACGAAGCTGGTGTAGGAGCTGGAGAACAGGCCTTATGAGGAGTGGCTGAAGGAACTGGGGTTATTTACCCTGGAGAAGAGACTGCTGAGGGGAGACTTTATTGCTCTCTACAACTACCTGAAAGGAGGCTGTAGAGAGGAGGGAGCAGGCCTCTTCTGCCAAGTGACAAGCGGGAACGGCCTCAAGCTACGCCAGGGGAGGTTCAGACTAGATATCAGAAAGAAATTTTTCACTGAAAGGGTCATTGGGCACTGGAACAAACTGCCCAGGGAGGTGGGTGAGTCATCATCCCTGGAGGTATTTAAAAGACGGGTAGACAAGGTGCTGTGGGGTACAGTTTAGTGGTTGATAGGAATGGTTGGACTCAATGATCCAAAAGGTTTTTTCCAACCTGGTGATTCTATGAGTCTATGATTCTGTGGTCTTGAGCAACTCATATCCCCTTCTTATTCTTATGTATTCTTATTATTACTTTATAACACTTAATATTTTATGTATAGATATAAATATATACTATGATACATTATAATAATGTTTCTTGAGGACAAGAGGGAATGGCCTCAAGCTCCGCCAGGGGAGATTCAGGCTTGAGATAAGGAAAAAATTCTTCACGGAAAGGGTCATTAGGCATTGGAACAGTCTGCCCAGGGAGGTGGTTGACTCGCCTTCCCTGGAGGTGTTTAAGGTGAGGGTGGATGAGGTGCTTAGGGACATGGTTTAGAGATTGGTGGGAATGGTTGGACTCGACGATCTGGTGGGTCTCTTCCAACCTGGTTATTCTGTGATTCTTATGAGAATATATACTCTTATTCCTATTCTCACTGGTATACTTTCAGTGTGAGCAGAAGATCCTGAGGACTAAGTCAGTTTCTATCCTTTTTTTTGTATGGGGTGCTAGCAGAAGTGTTGCACTACTCTTCAGCCAGGAGTTTGACTAATACAGAAAGTGCACTTTCTTGGCTTTTCAGTCTGCATAGACCACAGTGGCAGCCTGACATTGATAGCTCAACTCTTAGTATATAGACTTGAACCCTTACTTGATTGCCTTTGCTTTTCTTCTGTTTTGACTTCCTCAGCTCCTATCCAGGACAGAGGAAAGACCAGTCAAGGTGGTGGGAACAAAGTGTTGTCATACTCTCTTAGCCCTCCAGCAGCTCATTACTTAGTGTGTGAGTGATGCAACTGGGTTCTGGGTTGTGTTTATTTCAAATTCAGATGCATGCTGAGTACAGAAGCTGCAAGAACCAACTGTAAAAAGTAGAGTGATTTTCTTCTTTGGCTACTACAAAGAGACATTGGTATTAAGAAGAGTAATCAGAATAATCTTTACTGCCAAAAAGAATGAAGAGTAATGCTCTATGATTTGACTATTGATTGAAGTGGAAATGGTTATATATATAAAATCAACTCCTTCTCCCCTCCCCCACCCTCAAAGACTATGTCACCACAGATGCTGCAGAGCAGGTATGGGGAAAGGTCTCGAAAGGGCAATGGACTCAGGAACTGGATTTAGGAATGCAAAGATCCAGAGTCAGGACAAAAAGAAAGATGAGGTCCTCACTGGACATCAGCCATCAAAGAAGAGAGACTGACCCTTGTGATCCCTCAGTTTTATACAGAGTTCCTTAATTTTGGGTCACCTGTCCTGTCCACGCCTCCCTGCAGGTGCAACCTTTTTTTATCCCTTTCACTTAGGGCATTCCACCAGCTCAAGAATGGCTTTGGTTTCTATAGGAATAAGTATCAGCAGTGGCCTTTCTGCATACCAATGCCCATGTTATCACTTCTAGAATGAAACACTGTCTGAAAAACATGCACCTAACAGTCAGGAAATTAAGTTACTCAGAGGAGGCTTATCTGAAATTTGAAAACTGATTCTACTTTAGCTCAAACCAGAACAATAATGGAATTACTGGCTTTGGTGAATATATGTTGGAAGCAAAACCAAAATTAAATCATCTTGCGAGAAGTCACTAAGATGGGATTTCATAAATATAACATGTGTGGCTAGGTAGGGTCAACAAGCTTCTGTGAATGAAATAGGAACGACTAAAGTAACTAGACTCTGAGAAACACAAAAGAGGCATTATGGGATGACAAAAACTATGTATTCCAACACAAATCCATTCTTTTGAAAGCAGAGCTTTCTCCTACTTGACTGACATCTTGCTGCACCCTCAGCATTCTAAGCAGTCATTTCAGCTTTTAATTGATTGACAGCCTTTCACTCTTTCAAATAATAATAAGGAGCCCATAAACATCCAGGCAAAAAGCTAATCACTCAGCCTACAGTCAGTGCTGTAGTATGTCATACAAGACTTCACCTGTAAGTTGCACTTCATTAGTCACCAGGATTTTTAAAATGAGTGGGGGATTAATTTAGTAAATTTCAGTGCTCTTAAAATTAAGGCATGCTTAATAGTAGCCAAAGCCATGCATGATATAGGATTTATGTAAGATTCTTTGGCCTGCTCTTTACTTCACAGAATCAGTGTTGAATTTCTATACAGCTCTGCCAAGACACCACAGGCATGATTAGTGCTAACCCTTTCCTAGCTGAGACTATTCCATACCTTGTTCCAAACACCAAAACCTTCATTTTACATGTTTACAAGGAGAAGCTTCTATTCCCATTTGACAATACACAGCAAAATATAATTTCAATATCAGTCTGGTTTTCTAAGTCTTCTTTTAAAGATACAAATGCATTTTGTGTATCCTTTTAAAGAAAAAGCTGTTTTATTTGAATGATGTCTGCAAATACTTTCTGTTTCGTCAGGACTTCTGATTGCCTTTATAGAGTTTGCATCATTTTTCTTGGGTTATACAAGCTTGTTTCCATTTCTGACCACACAAACCTACCTAATGAAGATACTTTTTCTTTATTTATATGAGTCATTGACACTTAAGACACTTCGGTAACATGCTGTTGTGATTTTGATATGTTATGAAATCAGATCATTTCCCTGTGGTGCTCTGGATGGAAATATATAATGTGAATACAAAGATAACTAAAAAAAAAATCTACTTTTCCTCTTGTCTGTGGCAGAACTATGAATTATGGATTCCTGATTCTGAAAGGCCACTTTCCCCAGAATCACAACCCAATGAAAAGTAAGTTAAATATTTGTTTGTCCCATTTAACTGTTTCTAAGATTCCAATCAAAATATTGCAGTAGGAATCTGGTGGAAAATTGAAAACATGGCACAAGAGCTGATTACAAATGGGTGTATGTGGTGGGTAGAAGATTCCTTTAGGGATACAGAATTCAGCTGCTTGCTTGGGAAGTGTGGGACCAAAAACTTGGAGAGTTACATCTTACTGTATGCAAACTATATATGTTAAGAATAAATAAATAAACAAAATTGTTAATAATTTGTCTTCTGATACCTGCACTTTTTATGACAGAACTTCAGAACTTTTTTTTCAACTCATTATTCATGAGAGGCATAGATATTCTTGATTAATGAAATTAATGAATTAAATTAATGGGTTCAAGTTATTAGGGAGCTAACCAACAGAGCTGTGAAAATCAGTCATTTACAAAAGTATAAACCTGGATAATGAAAAAATGTAGATCAGTAAATAGATTCATCACTTTTCAATATGTTGGCGAAATTCTTTATTCGAATTATTTTAGTTACTCTAAAACAGCTGACCCTTTGGATGGTATTATAAACCTTATTTGTATTCAGTGTATATTAAAGATGCTGGTAGTTTCTGTGTTTGTATAGAAGAGTATCTTTGTTTTCTTCAAGATCTCACAAATCATATTTTGATTAGAAGTTGTTATCACAAAGAGTAAGTGCTTTGCATATCTTATTTATTCCTTTGAGTAACAAAATTCTGACCAATTATTCAATCAGTGTGAAGAAGTGGTGGGTTTAATGCAATAAAAGTGAAACATGAAATCAGTTTAATTTGATGAATACTTTTGTGACTGCACATTGTAGGAGTGCCAATTTAAACTGAGTACCTGAACAGAAAATATTTTTAGCCAACCTTGTATTTCCCTGTGACTTCTAGTAGAAACACAGAAAACTGTTCTCTGACCCTGTTCTGAAGCTCATTCCTTTACATGGTATGGTGAAAGACATTATTGTTGCTACAGTCTCATTGCAGTTCCCAGTCAATCCTGAGCTAGCAAGCCATGAATGTACAATGAGTCTTCCCTAGCAAGGTGCATCACAATAAAAGGTTTTGTATTTAGAGTTGTTCCTTCTTTGTATAAGAGCAAAATAAATAAATGCAATAATTTTTTTCTTTGGGATTTATGGGATGTCAAATTAATGATCCTTCACACATAAAGACTAGAGCCAAATGCACCCAGTTTTGCTGGTTTCTAACTGCAGCATCCTTTTCTGGTTTCATGTTTTCTATACAATATCCTGTAATGCACACATACACACACCACCTCATAATCCTATTTCTAAAAGAAATCGATCACATTTTTAATATCTAGAGAGATGTGATAAACCACAGGTCTTTTTTTAGGTCTGCCAGAAGTGACAATGTTGTGTGCTCTTTTTCTGTGCCATTTCCTAGTATGCATGTTATATGGGATAAACTCTTCATTTGGTAGAAGGTTTAATCCCATTGTTTCAGATTTCAGTCTCTATCAAATGCTCTGCTTTGATGATGGAGAGGTGCTAATCCCCTGAAATCAATCAAAATCAGTCTAACACCAAACCAAGATATTTTCATTTCAATCTAGAGAATTTCAGTTAAAACCTCTAAGGCTCTTTTAAATATTTTTCTTATCAGTTGTTAACACAAGTGGTTGGTTTCTTTTCTGAGCACTCAGTTAAAGGTAAGAGTTCAATTTCTTCCTTCTAGGTGCAGCAGTTTTCAGACAAACCTCAAAATTAGAAGTGAATTTTCTGGTTACATTGGAAGGAAAAGTCATAGACTTGAAAAATACTGGCTTACCACATATTGAAAAGGTTGCTAAGTATTGTGCTTGCACAATACTTCACTCAGAAAGCTACTGTGGCAGCCCTCATATTAACAGCAGGATTAGTATGCTTCGGAAAATAAGTTTTTTCTCTATAGACAGTGAAAACCAAACAAGAGAACACAAACTTGTACCTGCATGCTGTATCATCTGTGCTTCATGTGCTGTGGAGCACCAACGCGTCTGTGTTCAGGCTTGTAGGATGATGGGACCTCTCTGTTGACTTTCAATGGAGATTGTTTAGTCAATGTGCATTCTTTCCTCAAAAATAAAGGTTACTAAAAATACACGAAAAGTCATCCACTGTTCTCTTGGGTAGTCTCTAATAACAAAACTTAATTTCTCCGCAGAATAAAAGTGAATAATCAATAGTGGCCTTTCATTTTAAATGAAAAGTTGAATTCCTAAATAGATTTTGTGACAGACTAAAACATACACAACTCATGGCCTCAGCTAACCTGCTGCATATTTTAAAATCTTGATTTATTTAGACCGGTTTCTCTACAGATAAAATCATAAATGCCTTCCCAATTCAAATATATAGAACTCAATCAAAACAGCTCTGCTGAGCCCTCCAGCTCATTGCAGATATTTTTGGGTTTTATGATTGTTTGAAAATGCAACCACTGGGTTAGATTTAACTATTGTATGATTGATAAATCTAGAGGCCTAGTTTCCCTAGTCATTTAGGTCTTTATTTTTACTGATGTGCATCACCATGAACACATCTTTTGCTTGCCGCTGGTCATAGGCATCAAAAAAACCACTGAGAGCACTTTCTGAAGACTTTTGTTTCTTCCCTACTATGTGTGGTAACATATAGTTAACAAAACTATGACCATGGAAGTTCTACCTTCAGTCTTTCTCTTTAAAGTTAATAAAAAGGAGGCCTAAGAACAAAGAGATCATGTAAATTTCCTTTGGAGGTCTAAAAAAGTGCTGTCTAGAGGCAGTTCAAAAGTCATCTGAGTAATGCAGTATCTCAGACAAAGGAACTACAGCTATAAATGAATCTAGGAAGCTACTGCAGTACTTCCCAGCACCCTCTGCAGTTTCACCTAGTTAATGTGGGATAGTACTTGATAGTAATAGCAGAGAGGAGGTCCACTACAGTGCAATGGAGAGCACCAATACTCATACTAAATCTGGAAGAAGAAACTGGATTTATGTACATGAAAGACTGTCACCATCAGAATTCCTGCCAAACTGCATACACTTGGAATGAGAAGATTCAATAGCCTTAAAATATTTAACATTTTATCCTTTAAATTAATTTACAGATATGATGCAGATAGGGAGGGGATGGAGCAAGAGTGAAATGTTAGAATGTATTTAAAGTGATCTGAAAGACAGGCTGAGTGGAAGGTTGTGGCCTTTGAACAGTCTTTTTTTTTTGCACTGATGTTCCTTTTTACCCTTTTTTTTTAAGGGCATTGGAAGATGTACTTCATATGCACATTAAAAGCAAGAGGCATAACCTTGATGAGGTGAGCAAAACCCATCTATTATTAAATACTCTGTCATCTCCTGTAGAAATGTTGTACATCAATGCTGAGCAACAATTTATGGCAGATTGACTGCTATGTAATTTTAATACACAGTGAGGAGAAACTACTTCTACAAAAGCAGTAATAAGGGTGTTTTCCATGAGACATTATTCTCTACAATTTTGTGTATCAGTCTAAGAAGATTTCTAAAGGACAGATAATATAGTATAGCACACAGAATGGCTTTTATTTCATAAAACCTGTTTATGCAGAATATTTGTTGCTGCAATTTTTTTTTGCTGTGAAAGCTGTTTTCTGGAGTAGACCGGCAAAATAAACTGTAGGCTGTGACTACATCCGGTAAGAAGACCTTGGGTTTTAATAGGTTGCTTTTAGGAGTTTGGACAACAGAGCAGAATTTAAAACTCTAAAGTTCAACACTAAGGTTCCCCATGTGGTGCATGCTAAGAATTATACACCTCAAAATGGTTATCTGAAAAGGAATGCTGCAGGGAAAGCAGTCTGAGGAGAGACAACGAGAAATACCAGGCACAAGTACATGGCCACTGTCCTGTTTCTCTCCTCTGTAAGTCTGGCATTTTATCTAGGATGACCAAAAGCACCTTTGCCTTCCCCAGACTGGAGACTCAAATCCAACACCACACCTCATAAGCAGATGACTCAGTTGGACTTTTGAACTAGTTCTTCTAGGTTAGATACAAGAAGCAAAATGGGAGGCACTTAGTGACTTTAAAACGAGTGTTGTTCTTCCCAACAATTGTCAAGTATAAATTCTCTAATTCTCTCTTCTTTACAGTTTTTATATATACATATATATATATAAAATAAAAGGGGGAAAGAAAAACACATTCCTAAGGGCCAGGAGTTGAACTCTGAGGTCTACAGAAAATGCAAGAGTTTAATCACAGTCTTCTACTTGTATTGCCTGCCAGCTCCTTCTTGGAGGGTCTCTGCCCAGTATACAGGACTTGGGTTATGGGGCTCTTTTGTCCTACACTTATCCCATGTCCTGCAGGGAGCAAGGCTGTTAATTCTAGCCTTGAGAGGGATCTGATGCTTGTGTCCTCCTCTAGATCTGACTTAAGGGCTTTTATACAAGAAAACATTTTGTTTGGTCTGATGATCTAGAAGATTCATGGTCAGGGGTTTGGACTTTTGATTCTGAAGTTCATATTGCTGCAGCAGATTCAGGTGGGAGCATTTCTGAGGAATTAGCATAGTGTGGCTTTTAAAGCGGTTACCTTTGCGTATTTGTTTCTGCAAATTTGAAATGCTACCACTTAGAATTGTACTTTCTTCAGCACTAGGCTTGTGGGGATTATGCATATGCTTGATGAATAAATGACAATCGAAGGAATTAAAAAATAATTTAGAACACAGAAGGGTATTTTGTCTTTTGAAGGATTATACAATTAAGAGAGATATGGAGTTTTGGTATCTGTTTAGATGCTGGTCTGAGCAATAATCAGTGGTTGGTGAGAGTGTTTGAGGAATGATCTAAGCTGAAATAACCAGCAACAGAACCTTAATTTGAAAGAACATGTAATTTACATCTGTGTAGAGGGTGCTGATCATATTTCTACGGTCAACTCCTGCAAGGCTCTGAGTGCCTTAGAGATAAAGCTGAGAATCCTTTAATAGGAGATGGAAGGTATTTGATTCCTTCTTCCACAGGCTCCCAGCACTTCCAGAAGGGTGAGTTTGTAAGCAGGAGTGGATTTTTAATATATTTGTTTGTGACATGTCTGATACCTGGCAATGTATTTTTCTGCATCTGAGAAGAACTTAAGCTTAGAGTTTTCTTCTGAAAAAAAAAAAAATCTGACTGAAGAGTTTGAAGAAAGTCAGAGAAAGTGAATAAAATTAATTGGCAGAGAACAGATTTAAAGGATTTTTTTAAACCATATATTTGCATGTTTAGTCATGCGATGATGAAAGGAAAAAGACAAAACTGCCTCTATATATTAGAGGGATGTGGCATGCACAGGGAAAGGAATCATTCTTTGAAAGATTAAATGAGAAGTGTAAGCACAACCTACATCAAGCGAAGTTTGTGGGCAATGTCATTTATTAGAACAGGCACAGTTCCCACAAAAGAAGTAATGGAAGATGAATCACTTTGAGACTTTTAAAACTGAATTGGCTTGTGGATGGACAGGAATTCCATACTGCAAGTTCATGCATTGTGAGGATACTTAAATTCACCCAGCTGCATTGCTTGACCCACTGGCCATTTTTGGCCCTGCATCAGCCAAGCCATCCCCACCACCTACCAGGGAACTCACGCTGCAGTAACTGTAACCTCTTCCCTAGCTTTGAGAAGAGAGTAGCACTACTTTTCCAGGAAGAAGAGTATGCGCTCAATGGGATGTTACATGGGGACTGAGGAATAAAAGAAAGCAATTAATTGCTTAATTCTCTTAGGAAAAAAAACCCCATGGTAACTGAATAGCAGTTAAGGAGAGAGTGAAGAAAGAATATAGGAAAATACATATGGAGTAAAGGACAGTGTTTCAAAGACAAGAGCCTTTTAAAATGACTAGCATCTTCAGTCTTGATGTTCTTCTCTATGTACCTGCATGGCATAGTTATTGATGTAAAGTAGGGGCACAGAGGGCAGCTTATTAACTGGACTCCAGCCTAAAGCAATATTCAATCCAGTTCGTCAAGGTATGTCCGAGGAGCAAGTTTGTTTGCACTTTCAAATAGGATGCCCAGGAGAAAGCATGCACCATCCCTCCTGCCAAGATTTATTTCTGCTGTTTGCACTGTTTTACCACCTCTGCAGACCATATTCTGTGGCCTGCTTAGAAATCTCCAGCTGACAGTGTTTTTCACCTGCCCAACAGGGACAGTCAAACATTCCTTTATGTTTTGGAACTTCATTTTTTTTCTAGCATTTTTATTAAAAAAATGGAAAGGTTTTCTAACAAATCTTCACTCTGTGAACAGCTTCCCCCATTTTGTGCAGTAATTAAATTTTCTCCACTCAGGGAAGCTTGTAAAAGTTTTTTTTTTTTATCTAGCTACTTGCTAAAAACCAACACCAGGCAGTTTTATACCTTCAGAATTGCAAGGATGACACATTTCAGCTGCAAATTAGTGGTCTCAAAACCTGACCCATAGTCAGATGGGTCAGGGATGAAAAAAATATTTCCTTAAAAAGAAAAAAATGCTAGTTCTTGCTACGGGGGACAGGTAAAAGAATAGCCCTTAGGATCCAGGAAAGCAGAAAAGATGTCACTCCTGGTCTTAAAACAGACCCATTTCAGTGGCTGTAACTGCATCATTTCAAGAAATTGATGGGACACTAACAGCATCTGAGGGGTGCAGGATCCAGTGCCCATCTATCTTCCAGTGAGCAAATTGTTCAAGTAATTTATTTCCTGGAATTTTATCATATAAAGCCATAAACTCCTGAAGACATGAAGTAATACCTTACACTTGGTTTATGCCTTTGCTTTTAGGAGGATCATAAAATGTTTGTTCTCAAAAGAAAAAAAAATGCAGTGTAAAGACACGAATAGATTTAACTCAGGTGAGTGGGAGGTGGAAGACAGCTGATAAATGGCATCCAGCAGTGTTGCCAAACATTTCAGGACAAGAACACAGAAGAGCATAGGCAGCTAAACACCACAGTGGTGTGGAAGCTGAAAGGCTGTTTTACTCACCTGAATAGAATTATAGTTGCTTTGATTACTGTGAGTCTATAGTCTCACTGATAAGACCTGACAGGAGGTGTCATTGGGTCTTTCATAGCCAGTAGTGGAAAGGTCTCTTTTTACAATTCTAAGGAAAAAAAAAAAATCTATTTTTATGTACCACACCCCAGCAGTGTCCTGAGTCACACTGAAGCAGACATGAGAGAAAGCAATCACTTAATCCCTGGCACAATCTCCTACATGTTTTTTGCCCTTCCCTTCTTCAAGAGTCATACTCTTTCTACCTAGCCCATCACATCTCATGGGATTGCCTTAGGAGGAGATATATCAGTACATGAGTATGTTTTAGGATGCTAAAGCAATAATTACTGGCTTAATAATCAAAATGTTTAAGCAATTTACCAGCAGTCCCTTTCAGCACTGTGTATTGTTGCCATTTAAATACACATTTTTGTAATGTACCATAATTAGATATTGTTCATGGGAAAGTTTTAAAAGTAAACCAGTAAAAATGAAAATGATTGCTCTGGAATGATTACAGGACCCAAGTTTACTCTTCTCACAATGGAAAATGTCAGTTCTCTAGTGTGTGGAAACTTTCTTCCTAACCAGCACTGACGCAGTGGCCCCATTGTAGGCAGAAAGGGAAATGTCCTGTGAAACAAGTACTCTTCTGAGTGGGACTTGATGTAGGAATCTTCTATTTTGGCAATGCGGCATGGCTAATACTTTTAGGGATGTCAGTGTGAATAGCTTTATTTCAATTTCTTAATTTTCTACTGAAGTTTCAACTAGACATTCTCATTCCATTGCCTGCTCTGGAAGTATATACTGCATAGGTGAGTATAATGAAATGCTGCTCCAGCTCTTTCCATTTCATATGCATATTCAACTATGTGTGTACAGTGGCAAATAACACTTTCTTTAACTACACAAGTGTCTGTCTATGTACACCACGGCTTCCGTGCACAGAGACAATTGGAAAATACTAGCAGATGAGTATCACTAAATACAATCCATCTCACAACCACAGGACATGCAAACAATAGAATATTCACACATGAGTAGCTGGCAGCTTTCATTACTTTAGCCACTGAAAGCAAGTCCAACCCAGACCATGCTTTAATTATATGTCAGCAAGACCTAGAGGGAGAAAGAGAGAAAAAGGTGACACTCACATAGTTAGAACACAGGATCGAATCTGCTGGGTCAGCACTATGCATGTCTGACTAAGCTCTCTCCGTCCTCAGCCTTCCATAGCCTTGAGCACCATACTGGATTTTTCCCTTTTGTTGAAGGTTCACTTTAACAGTCGACTCAGTAGAACAGAACACAGAAGATATAAATCTAGCTTAGAGTATTTACAAAGCCTTTTGGATAGCTTTTAATAACTTTTAGAAACTTTTAGATCAGAAGTTATTAAAAGAATCACATCAGAGCCATGGAGGATGCTTTAAAGTTGCCCTTTCCACTTTTCTTGGGCATTTCTTAATACCTATTAGGCCATAAACTTTTCAAAAGAAAATAAATCACTTGACACTGAAGACTGCAAACCTCCTTTGTCAGTTTAGCAAAGCATGTTTACACAGAAATCCATTGGATCTCTGTCACAAGGAGTTTGAATTTTTTTCTGAACACCAGTATGTTGAGCTAGAAAAGTGATTCCTTTCAAGGTACTGGACATTCTGTGTTTCTAGCTCACAGAGAGTGGATTATCCATCATCCTTAACATGTTGCAATGAGAAGAACAAATTTTCCATTAAAGTGCTTAAGATTGAATGCCCATTGTAATGACCTTCAAATTGAACTCAAGTCTTAAAATTTTCTCAGAATCTATGGAACAGCTGCTAACTCCTTACATTCTTTTTCCCTTTCTGCATGGCAGCTTCTAGACTTCATCTTGTGTTATAAATACCCACGGGTTGTCTTACACAAAACAAAGACAGACCATCAAGTTTGTCATCACTTAACTAAGCAAAATTCCATGGGGATGGTCTAGTAATCCTAATTGATTAATCCATAATCCATTTTCCTCTTGATTCATTCTTATTATTAGATTGATACTTTTCTGTCTTGATAAAGTCAAACTGCACCGATTTGGTGTTCTCAGTCTACTCAGCAGTCATCTGCCAACCAGAATCTGTTTCTCCAGATAGTAAGCAGTCAAAAAGTGCACCCAACTGTCAGGAATTCAAACTGCAGACTACATATTTCATCATTACAATTGTACTGGATCGCTGTTTTATTTAGTATAAATGGTCTTGGCTCTTTGTCAGCAGAAATAAAAAAATTCATAGGTTACAGGAAAATATTAATTTTTTTTTCTCCAATGAGTTCTGGAACTTCAAGACAGTGTTTTACATCTGAAGAACCTGTGCGTGTGGTAGGCTGAACCTTAGACTAGTAAATCCGCCCATGATTTAGTAGCAGTGTTCTATATTATTCTTACACATAAAAGTTAAATTTGCTGCTACCTCATGCCATGTGTTCCAAGGAGTTGCTGCTCGTTGATAGCTTACTGCATGCAGGCTCTTATCTTCTCATAGGCACTAATGGCAGAACAGATCGCACCAAGAGAAGGGGGATAAAAGTGAGAGTCAAGAGCTTTCAAGCAGTTATCTGCACTGTAGATACCTGAAGATACTCCTGTCCAGGCACGGAATTACCCTAGATGTGCTCAAGCATTGCTACTGCTGTAATGGCTGCAATATTGTAAAGCAGTACTTGCTTCTAACTTTTGTAGTACTTAGTGTAAACAGGTACTGCATTTGCAATGCTAAAACTAAACTCTTCACTGCAGTTACAAGAATGTTCCTGTAATCTGTTGGGACACTTGAATAACCAAACTGTCATGCTGTTACTGCAGCACTATTTCAGGCACATGGCTTTTTTGCCATGGCCAGTTTAACAGTTTTCTCAATCAGCTGTGTTTTGCCTACCTACACTCACTGCAGTTTTGGTTTGATAGGGAATTGCTTTTCACCACCTCTTCTGCAGTCTAGCCTCTGTGTTTGTTCCCAGCATGGAATACATTTTCCAGGGGCATTTAGGTATGAGAGGGATAACCTGAACTGCAAAATTTCTTGCAAATGAAAGATAAAATCTCTGAGACTACTTGTGTGAGCTAGAGGAAATAAATGAATGAGATAGTAAGGACAAAAATGAAACACCTACTCAACTGAAACCTCAGTTCAGCCTTTTTCTCCAGTTAATTAAGTATTGAGGAAAATGGATGTAGAAAGCACATTTTAAAGCAATCAAGTACTGTGAGAAATCAAACCAGCAATTTGAAAAGAGAATGCTGCTTTCTGGCATCTGACAAAATAAGGTGTTTGACAGGAACAATGTGTATAGTACCGGCCAACTGAGAGGCAAGGAGAATAATAATCATAGCTGCTTTACTGAATTTATAGAAGTATCTCCAGTGTATAACAGGGGTGATGTGAATTTGTGGAAGCCTCCTGCCTGCTACAGCAAGCCAGCAATTGCTTAAATTCCCATCAACATTTTTACCATGTACCCTAGGCAGCAATACAGAAATAGCAACTCTAGTAGCTGAAACCAGGAGATTTGTCATTAAAATGATTGTAATCCTACACTTTCCTCTGCTGGTGAAGAGATACGGAACACGACAGGAGTGGGGAAGAAATATTCATTAAGTTTGCTCTGTCCTCAGCATCCTTTTTTAGACCTGTGCAATCCTTTGCCCATTCACATAGCATCAGATATGGTTCTTCCAGCACCAGTCCTACGACAGGTTGTGTGTTTTGTCATAGTGTCAGCATCAGAGCAAAGACAAGACCTTTAGATCGCCTGCCTTTTCGTTCTGAACTGTAGCCAAACAAAGTGTGAACTCTACCCATTAACCTATCCACGTTTTGGAAGCTCTGGCAGAACTTTGAAGGCTATGTTCTCTTCTTGCAGTTAGTCACTAAACTTCCATATTTTCCATGTTATGTTAGTGCATTAAAATGATGCTTACAACACAGGCAGCATGTGGTTGTGTCAAAGAAGCCAGCAATGGGGACTGAGATACTCATCATATGGTACCCTTCCCATTCATACTAAAAACAATATTTAAGAGTTAGAGCAGTTAACGAGAGATTGTTATTTAGATTCTTTGATATAAACCAATATTTCCACAAGTAACAGCCTGTCTCAGCAGAACATTTTTTGATCCAAAGATAGAATCAGGAGACAGTTGCCAAGCACTTAAAAATATGATAGAGGTAAAAGAGAAGCTAACCTGCTTAAACAAGTAGTTAAGCAAGTAAAAGATCTGGAAATCACAAGCCAGATTCTTTCTTTTTGTAATTTCTCACAAGAAACTGATATGAAAAAAATCCAAAAGGGTGAGTTGTCAGTCATCTCAATTACTACTCTTAGCTGCCATGATCTGAACCTAAGTTAATTAAGATGGATCCAAACTATGCTTCTGAGGAAAATCAAACCTTCAAGCACTGAGTGCCAGAAAATTACAAAAGCCACACATATACTTAAAAATCAAAAGTAGTATTAAAACTAGATTATTTTGAGGTGAAAGGAATACAGAAGATTTTCTCTACAGTGAAAAAATCAAAGTGGTCTCCAACCACCATTAATAATTTCCCACTCCCCTGTTTTGCTTCTAAAAAAAAAAGCAGTGATCTGATGTGGATACACAGACTTTGTGAAAAAGACAATCCTCCTTCACAATATCAGATGCAGTTAAGCTATGTTTCATGTACCACTCAGCAGGCCTTCCAAATAAAGGAGCCCTGAAACACTATGCAGTACTGAGAGCAGATTCTCACTAAGCTTTCATCTGTTTAATTTATAAAGCACAGTAGCAGAAAAGCAAAATACAGAAAGTGGCTGGTTTTTCTAAGCACCCATTAGTCATCAGTGTGTTCACTATAGTATATTAACAGCTGAATTGTGAATAGTGATCACCACTTATCTGCTGCTAAATAAAGTTCCCAGGAAGGCGAATGAAACAATGTCAAAAGCTAAGCAGATTTAGCTATTTTATAGCTATAACTTGTTTTTCAAAGTTCCATATAGCTTTTGAACTCTACTCTAAATAAGTGCTTGGATGTGTTTGTAAGTGTGTCAGAGAACACATAATGCAGAGGAGATATGCCTATCTCCTGTCACCAGAACTGTAGATATACTAGTCCATATTTTAAGTAAATCCACAACATTACTTTTTAATAATGCCATTGCAATCTGCTTTCACAGTAGTCCACCATGTATTCAGTTGTCAACACCTGTAAAAAGTTAAAGAGCTTGTTTTAGTTACTTTTTTTCTACAGAAAATTATCAGCAGCCTTATAGTAATTCGTGGGTCTGAAGGTTAAGGTGGCAAGGTGGCAAAAGCAGAGGGAGATGGAGTCATTTCAAGGGGTAGACATCTAAAATTTCAAACAGCAGGAAGAAGGATCAGGCAGCTGAAACAAGTTCTGGGAAAAATTTGGAGCGTCCTCAACACAGAGGTGGCACTGGGCTATGGAGTGACACTACTTTCCCAACTGTACAGAGTGTTTACATCATTCAGCTATGTTTCCCCATCTAAAAGGAACTCATTTGCAATGTGTAGTACAAAGAACATTCCCATTAGATCACAGAATCACAGAATCACAGAATAACCAGGTTGGAAGAGACCCACTGGATCATTGAGTCCAACCATTCCCACCAATCCCTAAATCATGCCCCTAAGTACCTCATCCACCCTCACCTTAAACACCTCAAGGGACGGTGAATCAACCACCTCCCTGGGCAGACCGTTCCAATGCCTAACCACCCTCTCCGTGAAGAATTTTTTCCTTATCTCAAGCCTAAATCTCCCCTGGCGGAGCTTGAGGCCATTCCCTCTCGTCCTGTCCCCTGTCACTTGGGAGAAGAGGCCAGCACCCTCCTCTCCACAACCTCCCTTCAGGTAGTTGTAGAGAGTAATAAGGTCTCCCCTCAGCCTCCTCTTCTCCAGGCTAAACAACCCCAGCTCTCCCAGTCACTCCTCATAAGATTTGTTCTCCAGCCCCTTCACCAGCTTCGTTGCTCTTCTCTGGACTCGCTCCAGAGCCTCAACATCCTTCTTATGGTGAGGGGCCCAGAACTGAACACAGGATTCAAGGAGCGGTCTCACCAGTGCCGAGTACAGGGGGAGAATAACTTCCCTGGACCTGCTGGACACGCCGTTTCTGATACAAGCCAAGATGCCATTGGCCTTCTTGGCCACCTGGGCACACTGCTGGCTCATGTTCAGTCGGTTGTCAACCAACACCTCCAGGTCCTTCTCCTCCAGGCAGCTTTCCAGCCAGGCTTCTCCTAGTTTGTACCTCTGCATAGGGTTGTTGTGCCCCAAGTGCAGGACCCGGCATTTGGCCTTGTTAAACCTCATGCCGTTGGTCTCAGCCCATCAGTCCAGCCTGTTCAGGTCCCTTTGCAGAGCCTCCCGACCCTCCAGCAGATCCACACTTCCACCCAGCTTGGTGTCATCTGCAAACTTGCTAAGGGAGCAGTCAATGCCTTCATCCAGGTCGTTGATAAAGACATTAAACAGGACTGGACCCAGGACTGAGCCCTGGGGAACCCCACTTGTCACTGGCCTCCAGCTGGAGCTAACTCCATTTCCCACCACCCTCTGGGCCCGGTCACCCAACCAGTTTTTCACCCAGGAGAGTGTGCGCCTGTCCAGGCCAGAGGCCGACAGTTTCCGAAGCAGAATGCTGTGAGAAACTGTATCAAAGGCTTTACTAAAGTCCAGGAAGACACATCCACAGCCTTTCCCTCATCCAAGAGTTTAGTTACTTGGTCATAGAAGGTGATCAGATTACTCTGGCAAGACCTGCCTTTCGTGAACCCGTGTTGACTGGGCCTGATCACCGGTTCTCTTGCAAGTGCTTCTTGATAGCACTCAAGATCACTCGCTCCATGACTTTCCCCGGTACCGAGGTCAGGCTGACAGGCCTGTAGTTTCCCGGATCCTCCCTGTGCCCCTTCTTATAGATGGGCACGACATCAGCCAGCCTCCAGTCCAGCGGAATCTCTCCAGTCATCCAGGACTGTTGGAAGATGTGTGTTACATTTTACTCTGTCATCACCTTCAAGGCTTTAGGGCACTATAGGATTATTGTATAATACACACACATGAGACTAGATAGGTTTGCATCTACCTCCTTTCCAGCTGGTATTTTTCTTGCTTTATTTAAAGTATATCAATTTGCATCAATTATAGGGCAAATCAACAAAACCAGTAAGATGGATAGTGATAACATGTTTTGTCTTTCAGCTCCATCCTTCCCTCCCACCAGTCATTACTGGACTGGCAGAATCTTCTGACTGATCCTCGGGAAGCACAGGGCTGTCTCAGGCCTGCCAATTTGTGCTATTCCTGTGCTTAAGGCTTGAGGAACAGAGCATCTCTGCAGGTGAGAGGGCTACAAGAAATCAGGGCAATCAGGAAATCTGACGTGGGAATATTTTTGATTCTGACATACAAGAGATGAGTACAAATATTAGCCATAAATAATAATCCAGAAAAGCAGCAGTCAAATATATTTCCATTTTTGTTTTCCTTTCATTATTAGGTAAAAAGGAGAACATTAGTTCAAAGCCTGAGAAAGAGCCAAACATCACAAACCAACTAGACCCTTCCATCAGCTGTAAGGGTGCATGGCAAAAGGACACCAGCATTCCTGCAACAGGATTTTACCCTACAACTTTGGGCAATTCAGAGAGCATCCTAAATTAATTGAGACAGAAAACTAGATTTTATACCAATTACAATGTAAACCTTGGGCAAACAGGAAAATGAAGAAGAGATCAATGCATCTTCTTGTGCCTCTTTTCTATGGCAACAATCAGGTTAACACTCTAAGAACAATACCAGAGCACCAAAGATAGTATTTTTACAGGGACTTTCACAGTTAGAATAGAACACAAGGCACAAGTGCTCTTTCATTCATTACACATAGCTGACACTGGCAAAACACACCCCATGTAATGCTCTTACTAGGAATTCTGACGAGGTGTTTTGATTCCTACTGCATGCTTGATTTACAGATAGGCTGGAAATTATGATTTCAATATAGTTTCAAAAACCCTACAAGAAGTGCGGCCCAAATTCTCATCAGTTTGTAACAGGACGTAGAATATTAAGTCCCATTTCAAGTGATTTAGATATTAATGTAAGTAACTTAAAGTCTCTTGAAAGGCTTAACCTATATTAGCTCATACACAGAGAAGCTAAAATTAGGTAGTACTACAATACATATTAGATACTGAAAAATAACAGGCATTGTAATATTTCAGAATGCAAACATTTCACATTTACCAAAATGTAAAGGCTTGTAAATATAAACGGAGACAAGCTAGAACATATTTAAGTACTAAAGCCTCAATCCTTCCTTTAAGCAATGGGATTTACCTACATCATTATAACAGAGTTGTTTAAATTTGTCTGGTTAAGATTAAACAGTTTTCTGAAGGCAGATGTTTTTGCCAGTCTTCTCCAAGTGGGGACACTTTTCAAGGCATCAGATTAAAATAGAAAAACAGTGATTTGGTTAAATAAAATACACCAGATTTGTGGTGTTTTTTTTCTGTTGTCCGCTACCAAGGTGTTTTCACACCCATGCTTCTACCTCAAGAGTCATGTTTTTAGAAATATTGCTACAGTTCCACAAATGATCCCTAAAATAATTTGAAGATCCATGAAATTATATGAAATAATTTAATTTTTATAAGCACATTTTCTGGTATACTGACAGAAGCTGAGGCAATTAAAATGTATCCTTTAAGATGGGCCTCTTTCAGTCTCCCTAGAAGATGCCTCTAGACATAGTGCCACAAGGATTGTTTTAATTCCTAATACTTGAGTCAACAAACAACTGCAGTTGTTGAAGAAAAAGCTACAAGATCCACTGACCTGACCCCAGCCATAGGTCAATCTAGTTAATGAAGGAGAGCTTGTATGTAAAGTTTTTGTTCGTTTGAACGATATGCTTGTGTTATTTTGTTAGACTTATTTAAGACAAATGCTGAATTTCGTTAAAGGCCGTTCAGTTAGACTGATGAATAATGCTGTTCATGTATATATAAACAGAGAAATACAGCCTGCTTTGAGGGTAAAACTAACTCCACTTCAAGTAGGATCTTACTTTTGTATCGTTAGGGAAGCATCAGTTAGTTATACTTTAAAAGTTCACCTTGGAACAAAAGTATTTTATTTTATTTTAAGGAATCTTTTTTTTCAAGTAGTAGAAATCATTACCCACTTTTCTTGAAAGGAGAAGGAATAATGTGAGAATGCCTCTTTGCCACGCAGCTAGGAGGCTTAGGACATTATTGCTCATGTCCAGAAGCTTGATTTTCTTAATACCTGGCCTGGGTAGGCAAACAGAAGAAACATGAAATATTGAGAAGTAATTGCTGTTCAGCTGAGTAATGACTGATACAGTTGATGTCACCCTTTTCTCTTGCACAGAATTGTTTTGTGCCACTGAGCAAGCTCAATTAGACCTTTGAAAAACACAAGTAAAAGCTTCTTGTAGTGAGATTATTTGTAATGTATGATCTTAAATTCAAGTGCACTATCATGAACTAGATGAAGTTATTTTCTTATATTGATGATACCAGAATCTCAAATGTTATTTCCAGGTGACTTTCCTTCTTTGGGGATCTCAAATAGGATTTTTCTTGAATGAAAAATGGCTAACTCAGGGCATCCCATGTAGATATTTCTTGACACCACAAACTTTTTCCAACACATCCACTCTCAGTATATGAAAATCTTTGCAAACTTGTACCTAATGGAAAGTGACATACTGGAGGCAAAGCAATGTCAGGGTGAAGGGTAACCTGCAGAGAATTACTAGGCAGCCGTTATTGGTGGAGCAGGCAGTTTGTTCATATGGTGTCCTTTCTGACCAGGTACATAGTGCCCACTGCCAGCCTGCCACAGATTACTTGCTGCTCAAGGGCCATTTTGCAGAGGTGAAGATTAACATTGTAAGACTTTTGGCTATGGTCAGAGTTAACTCCATGGAGTTAAGGAGTTAATTCCAGCTGGAGGCCAGTTACAAGTGGGGTTCCCCAGGGCTCAGGGCTGGGTCCAGCCCTGTTCAATATTTTTATCAATGAACTGAGTGAAGGCATCGAGTGCACCCTTAGCAAGTTTGTGGATGACAGTAAGCTGGGTGGAAGTGTGGATCTGTGGAGGGTCGGGAGGCTCTGCAAAGGGATCTGAACAGGCTGGACTGCTGGGCTGAGACCAACGGCATGAGGTTTAATAAGGCCAAATGCCGGGTCTTGCACCTGGGGCACAACAACCCTATGCAGTGCTACAGACTAGGAGAAGTCTGTCTAGAAAGCTGCCTGGAGGAGAAAGACCTGGGGGTGTTGGTTGACAGTGACTGAACATGAGCCAGCAGTGTGCCCAGGTGGCCAAGAAGGCCAATGGCATCTTGGCTCGGATCAGAAAAGGCGTGACTAGGAGGTTCAGGGAGGTTATTCTCCCTCTGTACTCGGCACTGATGAGATCGCACCTTAAATACTGTGTTCAGTTCTGGGCCCCTTGCTACAAGAAGGATGTTGAGGCTGTGGAAGGAGTCCAGAGAAGAACAACGAAGCTGATGAAGGGGCTGGAGAACAAATCTTATGAGGGGTGGCTGAGGCAACTGGGGGGCTGAGAAGAGGATGCTGAGGGGGAGACCTTATTGCTTTCTACAACTACCTCAGAGGGGGTTGTAGAGAGGAGGAGCTGGCCTCTTCTCCCAAGTGACAGGGGACAGGACAAGAGGGAATGGCCTCAGGCTCTGCCAGGGGAGGATCAGGCTAGACATCAGAAAGAAATTTTTCACAGAAAGGGTCATTGGGCACTGGAACAGGCTACCCAGGGAGGTGGTTGATCCACAGTCCCCTGAGGTATTTAAAAGATGGGTAGATGAGGTGCTGTGGGGCATGGTTTAGTGGTTGATAGGAATGGTTGGACTCCATGATTCTGTGGGTCTTTTCTAACCTAGTGATTCTGTGAAAGCCTGGGCATGCTGGGAAGTACAAGAGGTGGCTTGGCAGATGCTTAGTTTCAGGGAAAATAGACAGTCCTCTCTGAGTTTGTATGTACCCTTTCGCACAATGTTATTGCATCTGGAAGAAGGTATACCAAGACACAGCGCACTGGACACAGCTTATAACTATTTTAATATTTGGTTTACCGTCACAAAATGAAGTCACTGTTTCATTAGCCTTATTTTTCCTGGAACCTAATATTTTTAGAGATACATACATGAGTTTAGTTTTCATCTGTAAATCAATCTTCAGTACACAGAAAAAAAAGCAGCTTTTTCCATTGCTTAATTTATTAACAGATTTACAACAGATTGCGTACAGAAAATTCTGAAGAACATCAATTGTATCTACTCTTTCACTATCTTTCCACATGTCTGAGTGACTATTAGTAGTATACCAGTATATATTAGTAGTATATTAGGGTATTAGTAAATATTCAAGAACAAGCTCTGCAGAACTCATATATCATTAATCACTGGATAAGAGAAAATGGTGCCCTCCATATAGTTCTCATACTTATTTCCCAAACTGTGTTTTGATAGTCAATTATTTTCGCTTGTGATTAAGTCCACACTGATTTATTGCACCTTACAGTTTTCATTTTGCTCATCTTGCTCAGGTAGTCCTTGTTCAGTTAGAGAATTTTTGGATTTGTGAATTATACAACTCCTTCCAACTATTATGAGAGATATTTTTTGTGGATTGCTTATGCAGACGAAGTGATGACCTTGAAGAAGATTTCTCTGGTGGAAAAGCTGCTACTGCTTGGGACTGTTCATCATTTACCTGCAACACAAACCAAAACGTACAGTTTAATGATAATGGAAAACTATATTAGCTTTCTGCAGTAGGTCAAAAGACTCATTGCAAAAGACTAAATATTGGGAAGTTACAAACATCTATATACATACTGAATACAGAAACTTTGAAGACATTTATCACTTGAGTACACAATATAGTGAGACTTGATATCACATTGAAAGGATGGGATGTCATCCGGAGGAACCTGGACAGACTGGAGACATGGGCCTGTGAGAACCTTATGAGGTTCAATAGGGCCAAGTGCAAGGTCCGACACCTGGATCAGGGCAATCCCCATTTTCGGTACATGATGGAGGATGACATGATTGAGAGCTGTCCTGCAGAGAAGGACTTGGGAGTGCTGGTTGATGAGAAGCTCAACATGAGGCTGGACCGCTGGGCAGAGCCCAGCGGCATGAGGTTTAACAAGGCCAAATGCCAGGGCACAACAACCCTGTGCAGTGCTACAGACTGGGAGAAGTCTGTCTAGAAAGCTGCCTGGAGGAGAAGGACCTGGGGGTGTTGGTTGACAGCCGACTGAACATGAGCCAGTAGTGTGCCCAGGTGGCCAAGAAGGTCAATGGCATTTTGGCTTGGGTCAGAAACGGCATGACCAGCAGGTCCAGGGAGGTTATTCTCCCCCTGTACTCAGCACTGGTGAGATTGCACCTTGAATCCTGTGTTCAGTTCTGGGCCCCTCACCACAAGAAGGATGTTGAGGCTCTGGAGTGAGTCCAGAGAAGAGCAACAAAGCTGGTGAAGGGACTGGAGAACAAGCCTTATGAGGAATGGCTGAGAGAGCTGGGGTTGTTTAGCCTGGAGAAGAGGAGGCTGAGGGGAGACCTCATTGCTCTCTACAACTACCTGAAGGGAGGTTGTGGAGAGGAGGGAGCTAGTCTCTTCTCCCAAGTGACAGGACAAGAGGGAATGGCCTCAAGCTCCACCAGGGGAGGTTTAGGCTGGACATTAGGAAAAAATTTTTCACGGAAAGGGTCATTGGGCACTGGAACAGGCTGTCCAGGGAGGTGGTTGATTCACCTTCCCTGGAGGTGTTTAAGGCATGGGTGGACAAGGTGCTAAGGGGCATGGCTTAGTGTTTGATAGGAATGGTTGGACTCAATGATCCGGTGGGTCTCTTCCAACCTGGTTATTCTATGATTCTATGAGCTGGCAGTGTGTGCTCGCAGTCCAGAAGGCGAAAGGTATCCTAGGCTGCATCAAAAGAAGCACAGCCAGCAGGAAGAGGGAAGTGGTTCTGCCCCTCTATTCCTCTGTTGTGAGACCTCATCTGGAGTACTGTGTCTAGTTCTGGAATCCTCAGTGCAAGAAGGATATGGAGCTGTTGGAACTGGCCCAGAGCAGGTCTACAAAGATGATCCAAGGGCTGGAGCACCTTCCCTATGAGGACAGGCTGAGCGAGTTGGGCTTGTTCAGCCTGGAGAAGAGAAGGCTCTGAGAAGATCTTATAGCAACCTTAGCCTGGAGAAGAGAAGGCTCTGAGAAGATCTTATAGCAACCTTCCAGTACCTGAAAGGAGCCTACAGGAAAGCTGGAGAGGGACTATTCATAAAGGCTTGTAGTAATAGGATGAGGGGGAATGGGTATAAACTGGAGAAGGGCAGAACAGGCATTAGGAAAAATTTCTTCATCACGAGAGTAGTGAGACATTGGAAAAGGTTGCCCGGGGAAGTTGTAGATGCCCCATCCATGGAGGTGTTTAAGGCCAGGTTGAATGGGGCCTTGGTCAGCCTGATTTAGTGCAATGTCCCTGTCCATGGCAGGGGTGTTGGAACTAGATGATCTTTAAGGTCCCTTCCAAGCCTAACTATTCTGATTCTATGATAATTTTATTGGTGTAGTGTAAAATGGAATATCTGCTACACAGCCATTTCCTAGGAGCAGAAAAAAACTAAACCAGGAACAGACAGTACTCTTAATCTGATCACTAAGGTACCATGTATTGCATACTGAGACCTGTATTTCATTTTTCCTGTACATATTCTGCAAATATAAAATGTAACAGTCACTTCTTTTGCTCACAGGTGGACAGAAATCACTGCTTTCTCTTTTTAACTGATGTGCAGCCAAAACACTCCATTTGAATTCTACATTAAATTCACATATGAAAGTGAATTAATTTGCATATGAAAATGACAGGATACATTTTAAACATCCTGAGAAATTTACAACAGTTTGAAACTGGGTGTGAGAAATGAAGTACATATAAGTACTCGTCAAAGAGAAGGAAGCACAGCTTACTTCACTCTAAAACCAAGACACACTGTTTATGATATTAATCCAAAGCATGAAACTACACATTTTGATGGTTTCAACGAACAATGAAATCATATTATGAACAATTCCTCCAGAAATACCCAGATGCACATCATGTTGAAAAAACCCCAAACACATATATCTAGCAATGTCCAAGGGAGAAGGGCACAAATTCCTAGAACAGATGACTTCTGCATGTTTACACATGGAAGGAAAAACAACATCAAAATCTTAATTTCTCCTATATAGTTGAAGTTAACGAGTTGCCTGTCCTTAGACTTATACAATATAAGCTTAGGCAAGGAAGAAGACTGTTTGGAAAATCCCTTCCCCAGTTAAATTAAAACCAATTTATTACCAATTATTTGTTATTTATTGTAAGTTTGACTGGTCAGCAAGAACCACTGTGCTGGCAGGTGATTACTAAGCTGCCAAGGCTTCTTTTCTTTTTTGCACAATGGAATTTTTTTAAAAGCAAGACCCTCCATTTATTTCTAAAGTTAGAGGAAAACATAACATAAATGAGTGTAAATAAAACTTAATGGCATCACTTAATGAAACAGTAATAAAATACAGACATCCAGGCAATGACTGCACTCCTAAGAAAACATTAAGATTGAATCTAGATCCAGTTACCTTCTTTCTTCTACTTTGACATAGTTAGATTTTTCTTCTTTAAGAGTTCGTCATATTCAGCTAGTTGTTTCGGCAACATTTCCTTTTCCTGTTCCACTCGGTTATAGGATTTCCACCACAATAGGACTTTTCTGCAGGCAAATTCAATTTCCTTCTGTTGAACTCCAGTGTTAATATTATCAGCCTACAAAATAAGAAGTGCAGTTATTATATCAGAAACATAATTCTTCCACTTAAACATTACAATGTCAAATGGAAGCTCAACTGTTATGCAATATTAGCTGTAGAACATGGCTGTAATGTATACTTGTTTCCATACAACCTCAGTATAGCAGCTCCTTCGCTGCAGCAAAATGGAAGTCCTCTTACCAGATGAGTACATACAGGTGATTAACTTAGCAGAAAAACAAGAATTGAAATACCAATAAGGCAGACTTAGTCTCTTCAGATATAGCAACAAATTATGAATGTTCAGATTACTGGAGTCAAGACTAGCATCCTACCTATGAGAAAGCTGTATCAAAACTAAGACAGTGGTGACTTATTATCATCACTTCATTGACAAGGCGTAAGCAAGTGCTGCTTTCCAAGCAACAGATTTCAAACACTCTATATTGACTCCTTCATTCTTTTTGTCCCTGATGCACCTTGCTAACACAGAAGCAAGATAACCCAGGCCTGCTTTGCGCTCTAAATTCCATCTCAAAACTACTATTCTGAGCAGTAGAAAATCATTCCTTTCCACCCACTTCCACCTTTGTGGGTTGCTCCATGATCATCTGATCTGGCACCAATCTGTGTGCAAATACCACACAGTGAGAACAGCTGGAAACCATGTGTGGTACATGTGCATTACCAGGACTAGTGTCTTCTGTTCTCAGCATCTATCCCACGGTACTATATCACTGGACTACTGGAGTTAAACAAATTAACACCACAGTAGAGGGCTCTACGGAATAAAAAACTGTTGAGCAAGATGAATGTAATACAATTCAGTGTTTAGTTCAAAGCAAACAGATTTGACTAAGTCTCCTCAAGAGTGCATTTAAAGAAATACTCATCCCCAAATTGAGAGGTCTTGTTTCTACTGGCCTTTACCAAGGTGTTTCATACCTATGATCATCAAGAGTTTTCTTTTTTAATTCCTACAGTTCCACACATGATCCCTAAAATAATTGGGAGATTCATGAAACTATCTGAAATTATTTACCTTTAGCAACCTTCCAGTATGTGAAGGGAGGCTACAAGAAAGCTAGGGAGGGACTGTTTACAAAGGCATGTAGTGATAGGATGAGGGGCAATGGCTATAAACTGGAGGGGGGAAGATTTAGACTAGGCATTAGGAGGAATTTCTTCATGATGAGAATGGTGAGGCACTGGAACAGGTTGCCCACGGAAGTTGTGGATTCCCCATCCCTGGAGGGGTTCAAGGCCAGATTAGATGAGGTCTTGGGCAACCTGATCTGTCAGGAGATGTCCCTGCCCATGACAGGGGGGTTGGAACTGGGTGCTCTTTAAGGTCCCTTCCAACCCAAACTATTCTATGATTCTAACTTTTATGAAAAGATTCGCTGGTATACTGACAGAAGGTGAGGCAATCAAAACGTATCCTTTAAGATGGGCCTCTTTCAGTCTCCCTGGAAGATGCCTCTAGAGATAGTGCCACAAGGATTGCTTTAGTTACCTAATACTTGAGTCAACAAACAACTAGAGATATTGAAGAAAAAGCTACAAGGTCCACTGACCTGACCCCAGCCATAGGTCAGTCTAGTTACAGAAGAGTACCTTGTATGTAAAGTTTTTGTTAATTTGAACTATATGCAGTATTTTGGTTTGTGTTACTTTGTTAGACTTGAGGCAAATACTGAATTTCTTTAAAGGTCTTTCAGTTAGACTAGGTCTGTCTAGTTACCAAAGTTACTTGCTGGCCAAAGGCAAATATTAACATTTTAAGACCTTTGGCTATGGTCAAAGCCAGGGCATACTGGGAAGTATAAGACGTGGCTTGGCAGATGCTTAGTTTCAGGGAAAGCAGACAGTCCTCTCTGGATTTGTACAGATCAGGTTTCATCCCCTCTTGCACAATGTTATTCCATCTGGAGAAATGGATACCAAGACATAGCGCACTGGATGCAGCTCCAGTTGTACTTTTGTTTTATGGCTTCACTCTTGGCTGAGTGGCAGACTCCACTGATTGCCAAGCGAATGCTTTTGTGCAGCCTGGCAGACGGGAAGAATTTTTATCAACAGGTACACTTCTGTGTAGCCTTCATGTAAAGAAGTATCAGTGTATAATAACTATTTTCTCTTACAGCACAGCTTGAGACAGTATGACTAAAAACTTTGGACAATTAAAAAGTTGATTTCTGTCCTAAAGATGGAACATTTTTCTAAAACCTGCAAAGCATTTGTATCAGCTTAGGAAGAATAACTTATTCTGACATCCTGTGAAATATCCAACAATGTGTTATATTACTGAAAACACAAAGTTCACATAAACTTCAGTTACTAGACTTTTTTTTAACAAACATCAGCTTTCAAAATCTAACTCTGTAGTGCTTACTTGTTTTGATAACTTTAAAATCTTGTAAACAGTAATATTTAAGTCTAGTTTCTTTACCAGCTAAATGTTACCTATTTACATGTTTAAGAGCCTTTAAAATATCTGTAGTTATTTTATAGCATCTTGACTCTGGAATTATAAGAAAAGTTCTTAGCAGAAAATGTTAAGCCTCAACTCGAGACTCCCAAAGATTAAATCTTTTTGCTATTCACTTTTTCTGAAGCCTAAGAAACCACAGTGTAAGAAAAGTTTGGTCTTTAGAATCCATGATTAGAAACTGAAGATACGCCTGTATTTAATTTACATTTCTCAATGGGTTTCCATATGAAACCACATCACAGGAACAACCTGCAGACTGCTAGCATGGTCAAGATCTCTGTTATGTTTGAGTAATTCAGTATTTATGATCTTATCTTCACTGCCTTGCTGACAAAAGGAAAGAATGTGTCCTCATATCAGAGAAATGTAAGAATGTGTCCTACAAGTTACTTGCCAGATGACTATATTTAAAAAATGTATTAGCTTTTCCCCATGGCTTTCATAGCCAGACACATTTTTTTTAAAGTTACCTTTTGCAGTTTGCTGCCACCAGGTGTTGAACAGGAATGCTCATCAAGATTATTTGGTCGACACTTTTGCACATCTTGTGTAGGCAAAGGCAATTTCTCACTTGGGGAAGCTGGATGGGGACTGGTTCTTAGATTTAAGGATATTCTACGTAAAATGTAAGGGCTACCCTTTCCAGTTGGGATATCAGCAAACCCTGAAAAATAAGAAATTATATTAAAAACAGCTAAATAATCAAAGAATCATAGAATTGTTTTGATTGAAAAAGACACTGGGCAGTCTGGACTCGAGTCCAACTGTTAACCTAATTCATCTTTCAGTGAAGAATTTTTTTCCTAATACCCAGTCTAAAACGCCTCTGGCACAGCTTGAGGCCAGTTACTCTTGTCTTATCACTTGTAACTGGAGAAACCAGCAACTGCCTCACTACAACCACCATTCAGGTAGTTGTAGACAGTGATAAGGTCTCCCCTCAGCCTCCTTTTCTCCAGATTAAATAAACCCAGTTTCTTAAGCCACTCCTCATACCACTTATGCTCCAGACCCTTCATCAGCTTTGTTGTCCTTCTCTGAACACGCTCCAGCACCTCAATGTCTGTGAGATGTGGCCTCACTAATGCTGAGTACAGGGAGATGATCACTTCCCCAGTCCTCCTGGCCACACAATTTCAGATACAAGCCAGGATGCTGCTGGCCTTCTTGGCACACCACTGGCTCATGTTCATGCAGCTATCAATGAATACTCCCCAGTCCTTTTCCACAGGGCAGCTTTCCAGCCACACTTCGCCAGGTATGCAGTGTTGCATGGGATTTTTGTGGCCCAGTGCAGGCTCTAATATTTGACCCCATTGAACCTCACACAACCACAGCTTCATTCCATTGACCCAACCTGCCCAGATTCCTTTCTAGAGCCTTCCTGCCCTCAAGCATATCAACACTTGCACTCAATGTGGTGTTACCTGCAAACTTACAGAGGGTGCACTCAATCCCCTCATTCAGACTATTGATAAGGACATTAAACAGAACCTGTCCCAACACTGAGCCCTGGGGAACACCACCTGTGTCATGCTGCCAACTGCACTTAACTCTGTTTACCATACCTCTCTGGGCCTAGCCGTCCAGCCAGGTTTTTACCCAGCGAAGGGTACAACTACCAAGACATGAGAAGATATTTTCTCCAGGAGAATGCTGTGGGAAACAGTGTTAAAGGTTATAGAATATTTTGTCTGCCTCCCCATCCTGGTTGAGTGGTTTATAGCAGGCTCCCACCATATCTGTATTGTTGGACTTCCCCATAAACACTCAACCTTATCATCACCATTATCAAGCTCTAGGCAATCAAAACACTCCCTAACACACCAGGCTACCCCACTACCTCTCCCTCCTTTCTTTTCCCATCTGAAGGGTTTATAGCTGCCCATTGTAGCACTCTAGTTGTGCGAGTTGTCCCATCATGTTTTTGTGATGACAACTATACTGTAGTTTTCCTACTGTACAATGGCTTCCAGCTCCTCCTGTTTGTTGCTGTTGTTGTATGCATCAGCATATCATAGAATCATGGAATGGTTTGAGTTGGAAGGGACTTTAAAGACCATCTAATTCCAACCCCCCTGCAATGTGCAGAAACAACTCCCACTAGATCAGGCTGCTGAAGGCCCCATCCAACTTGGCCTTAAACACTTCCAAGGATGGGGCATCCACAACTTCCCTGGGCAACCAGTTCCACTGCCTCAGCACTCTTATCATGAAAAATTTCCTCCTAATGTCTAGTCTAAATCTTCCCTTCTCCAATTTATAGCCATTCCCTCTAGTTCTCTCAGCCTGTACCCATACGGGAGGTGCTCCAGTTCCCTGATCATCTTTGTAGACCTCCTCTGGGCCTGTTCCAACAGTTCCATATCCTTCTTATGCTGGGGGTTCCAGAACTGGACACAATACTCTAGGTGGGATCTCACAAGAGTGGAGTGCTCAGAGAATATGTGCTTTTATAAAACAATATAAATACCTTTCTTCACCACTTCTGGAAGCCCATCTAGCTCATAGTATGTGTCTTCCTGATCCAGAAGATTTTGACAGACATCAGCTTTCCTTTTATCTTTTGGTGAAGTCTCTGGCACAGGGAATCTTGGTTCTCCATTATTTTTCCTGATGTCTTCACATCTCTGCCTCTCACTTGAAGACCCAGTAGTATCTTCATCTGAACACATCTCTTTGACAGATTCATTAGTCACTGTCAATGGCTTAGACAAATTCTGCAAAGAAGCACTGACAGCATCACTTGTTGACTGTTTCAGCCCAGCACTCAACCAATCGATTTGTGATTTTAGTATCTCATTTTCTTCCTCTAGTTTATAATATTTAACAAGTAGAGGGTGATATTTCTCCAAGTGCTCATCTGCTTCCCTGGTTTTCAATTCTGTACATTCCTGTGGTTCTTCCAGTTTTAACTTTGTTTCTTCTGTAATGGCACTCTCATCAAGACCTTTCAAAGCAAAATAACATTATTTACATAACTGAGATTTGATAAGATAAGATAAGATAAGATAAGATAAGATAAGATAAGATAAGATAAGATAAGATAAGATAAGATAAGATAAGATAAGATAAGATAAGATAAGATAAGATAAGATAAGATAAGATAAGATAAGATAAGATAAGATAAGATAAGATAAGATAAGATAAGATAAGATGAGATGAGATGAGATGAGATGAGATGAGATGAGATGAGATAAGATAAGATAAGATAAGATAAGATAAGATGAGATAAGAATTCATAATGCAATGGTCACATATCTTTCAATCATACATCTTCTATAACTGTGCAAACTATGAAAATATAAGTGCATAGCAAAATCAGTAATACATTAGATTTTTTTTTCTAAATAGAGAGCAAACATGCCACATCTGAAAAGAATCCTTCACCAATGCATGGGCAAACATTTTCCCCATAATTTTGTACATTCTGAACACTTAAGTCTGTACGCCTAACATTCTTTAAGTACTATTTACAATACAGTGTATCTCATGAGATGAGCCAAAATATAAAGGATAAAGCAAGAGAATCAGAGGGGAAAGCTTGCTGGAAAATGATAACAGAACTTGTACCCAAGCTTCAGTAATTAAGAAACACACCCTTCTTCTTCCATGAGTCACTTCTAACTACAGAAAATGGAATATTCAAAACACATATTCATAATCCAGAGTTGCCTCTGATACTTTTAAGAGAAAGGTGATTAATTAGATTATTTAAATGTTTGAGACAGTTAAGAATCATGCTATATGTTAGAGCTGTCTATACAAACGGACATTTTAGGGGAAACAAGAACATGAGTTTTACAAACTAATGCACTGCTAAGAAAGCATTAAGAGTGAATCTAGATTCAGCTACCTTCTTTCTTATGCTCCTTCTTCGTTAATAGTTCACCTAGTTGTTTCTGCAACATTTCCTTTTCCTGCTGCATCTGCAACAAATTATGAATGCTCAGATTACTGGTTTCAAGACTAGCATCCTAACTATGAGAAAGCTGTATTAACTCTGAGAGAGCAGTCCTTTTTCCACTTGTTATCACTTCATTGACATAGCGTAATAAAGTGCTGCTTTCCCTTTTTCAAATGCATACTCTCAGATAAATTACATATACACTTAATACTTACTGAGCTCTGATTCTGATTTAGTGAAATTCCACTTTCACTGCCTGCTATATGGAAAAAGGTTAATTTAATGTTTACTGAGTTTTGAGATAAGTATATATAGAGTTTAGAAATATTATTTTCTAAAGACAAATTATTTTGCGATCGGATCAGTAAAATGTTGTAAACCACACAGAATTTAATTAAAAACTCACAGCATCATTCTTCCTGTTTTCTGATTTACCTTTTGGTTTGCTTCCGTCAGAGCATGCAGATGATGTTTCTCTGCTTGAAGTAGTCTGTCTTTATATTCTGATATTTCTTTCTTCATTTCACTTTCTTTTTCTTGTTGTTCTTTCTCATCCATCTCCAAACTCTTACTCTGTTCATATTTTTCTGACATAGTGAGATGCAGCTGAATCTGGAAATAGTAATAGCACATTCTTGATTTTCTTTATTTTCTCAATGGAGAAACAGTTGACCCATTAAACTATTTGGCCTTAGACAAAGACATTCTGAAATGTCTTTGAATTCCCAAAAACAACTTGGTGAGAAAAAAAGTATTTAACACTGGCTAAAAACATTGTAATCAATGAAGGGAACATGTGAACACAAAAGGCATGACAGGAGGCACACGTGAGTCTTCTAAAAAGAAACATTATGATCTGAGGGGTATATTTGAAACAATAAAAATGATTAACTTCAAAACTTGAGGACTGTGAAAAAGAACAGGGTCTGAAGGCAGCACCTGAATCAAAAGCTCCAGCTGTGTATGGTAAGGAACAGTATTTTTTCCTTCAAGTGTCCATGTATCAGGGTGGATGCTCTATGTGAATTGCAAGCAGCATACACATGAGAAAGATTTTCTTCTCTGCAAGGAACAGTTGCTTAGTGTTGCAGAGCTGGCCAAAATGTACAGCTTCAAGATGCTCTGATGGAGAGAGTGGTATTAAAATTTAATTTGTGAGTCTATTTTGACAGAGCACTGGAGGCCACCTGCGCAGGACTTATGGTCAAAACAAATTCTCACAAGCAGAAAATGCATCTGTTATATTTATTTTCAAAGGGAATTAGTCTAATACACGGTATGCAAGAATTAAACTGGTTTTCCTCCATTCTGAGTGAAGTTCTGATTCTGCCACTTCTTATAAGGAGCAGCAAAATCTAGTTCACTTGTTTCATGCCATCTACAGCACTGATAAAAAAGACAGAGCTGACTCACAGATTTCTTGTTCCCTTTGGTATTTTGAAAGAATTCAGGTTGAAACTAAAATTAATTGTTCTACAAGCTTGTTCTATTTTGTCGATGATAGTGAAAGAAATTTAAGGTGTGGATGCAGCCCTAGTTTGCTTGTCTCATGAAGGAACATCTGAAGAACATGCATCTTTAACAAACTGTGTTAATCAGAGATCTAAGCTTGTAAGGACAATATCATAGAATCACAGAATCACTAGGTTGGAAAAGACCCACAGGATCATCGAGTCCAACCATTCCTATCAATTACTAAACCACGCCCCTCAGCACCTCATCCACCTGTCCAATAGATACACGCAGTGCATGCACACTCACTAGCACAGCAGGATCCACACTGATACAGACCTAAAGAAAAAACAAGAAAGCAGCTCAAAGTACTACACAACGCTAACAGATTACACTTATTGGTTTTGTCATCATCATCTCTTATTTCTTCTGATCCTTGTTATGCATAAACCAGAACTCAAGGTACAGTTTATTTTTCTACTTTCTCTCAAGAACTATGCTACTTCTGCAGGACACAATTTTAAATGCATTCAATTTCAGAATTTAAATTTGGCTTACCATAAATATGATACTACATTTCTCTGTCACTGTATTTTGTGTTACCCTGATATTGAACATGTACTGCCCTAAACAGTCAGTCTCTGTAGAAGGCACATGTTGGATACTGACAAATTCTGACTGTAGCTGCTGAAAGTTCTTGAACCAAATCCTTTATTTCTTCTGAGGCTGTTAGTTTGCATAAGATATCTTTATTCCCACTAAATACCTGTTTCTCGCGTTCTAATTTTGCATCCTTTTCCTCAAATTCAATTGTCTCCTTTCTCTGAATGCTCATGTTTGCATTTTCTTCTTCCACCAATTTATTCTTTGCTTGCAAAACTTGAAGCTCTATATTAATTTCTTCAGTTCTTAATTCAATACATTGTCTTTCCTCCTTGAGTTTTCTGGACATGTCAGAAATTATTTCTTCTCTTTCCTTTAAACTATTAGAAATATTTTTATTTGCTTCCAGTAATGTTATTTGTTCTTGCTCTAAAGCTCTGCTTAAATCCCTAAGAGCTGCATTTTCTTTAGTAATATCCTCAGTGTTTTTGGTATATGAACAAATAATTGAAGACTTGTCTTTCTTCTCTGAATCCTGTGTTCCAGACATGAGCTTCAGCTGTGTTACTGAATCTTCCAGCAATTTATTATTGATCTTTAAATACTGAAGCTCAGCTTGTTGGTTTTCTAATCTTTTATTCAGTGCTTGCAGTTGCACATCCTTTTCCTCAAGAACAGCTGAAGTTTTTTCAATGAATTTCCACTGTGCCGAAATATTCGCTTGCAAGTTACTAATGCACTGTTTAGTTTCTGCCACAAAGCTTTCATGTATCTCCTCTACATTAAATAATCTTTGTTCTGTTTCTCCCTTTATTTGCAGTAACTCTTCAATCTGCTGTTGGTGATTTGAACTCAGCTGTTTTTGAGCCACTAAGAAAACCTCAAGAGAAGATAATCGATCTTGTAAAGTGGACAGATACTCAGTTTTTCTGACTCCTGTAAGAGGTCTTGCACATCTGTGATCCTCTCCAGTGGAGTTATTTGCTGCAAGCTGTGTATTATCTAGAACAGTTTTATCCTGACCACTCCATAAATTAACTTCTCCATTTTCTGTCATTTCTGAAGTATCTTTTGCTTTTACAAGATAAGAGATTTTTTCATATTTACCTTGCAGGTCATGATAACTTTGTTCCCATTGCAGTTCTTCACTTGCTACTAATTGTAAATTTTCTTCTAGTTCACCAACTTGGTTGGTAAACTGGGATATTTTACAGGACATATTATCTATCTCTTTACAGTACTTTTTATCGGAACATTCTGCTTTCCAAGGAAGTTCGTTGAAAGCTTTTCTTGGTTCATCTAATTCTGCACTTATATATTCCAGCTTGTTTTTAAGTTCTCTGATCTCTGTAGTTTTCCTGTCACTTTCTATTTCCATCATAATGAGTTTCTCATGATATTCTTGATTTTTGATTTGCTGACTTTGAAGGGAATTCTCCAAGTTACTAATATGAGTCAGCATACCTTCGTTTTCAGACTTAAGTTTATGTATAAGATGATATTTTTCCTTTTTCCATTGAGAAAAAGCAGTAAACTCTTTTTGCAATTCTTCCCATTTTTTCTCTTTGAATCCAAGGACGTTCTGTAAAGCTTCCAATTCTTCCTCCATTTTACTTATTTTGCAGTTTTGCTCTTTAATATGATTTTCTTTTTCCTTGAGCAGCTCTTGGGCTCGTTGCTTTTCCATGTCAGCTAAAACTATTTTCAGCTTCTCCAGTGAAAGGGAGATCTTTTGCCTTTTATATTTCTCTTCTAGTAACTTCAGCTCTGCTTCCTGAAAAGTATTCTTATCTGTAAAACAAGACATCATCAAATCTTTTCCAGTCAATTTGAGTGATAATTTTCTAGTAAATATTACTGTTTACTTTTACTATTTTCAATTCTCATTATAGTGCGAAGCATTACTCTGAAATGTTCTCACTGGATAAAGGATTGCTTTATCACCTTAGGCTACTGGACAATGTGCACTCATATACTACCAAGTTTCCATTCTGCAGTCTAATACAAGTCTGCACTCTAAGCTGGCCAGTTTATACTTAACAGGTGTAACTACCTTCAGTTTCAGTGTCTGTTTCTCACCAAATTTTTATATAAAGTAGCACTA
>JAUNZM010001291.1:0-84804 GCA_033459285.1 Clamator glandarius
TCCCCAAGGCTCCCAAACTCCTTCCCGAGGATCCCCAGGTGTCCCCAAGGCTCCCAAACTCCTTCCCGAGGGTCCCCAGATGTCCCCAAGGCTCCCAAACTCCTTCCCGAGGGTCCCCAGGTGTCCCCAAGGCTCCCAAACTCCTTCCCGAGAGTCCCCAGGTGTCCCCAACTCTCCCAAACTCCTTCCCGAGGGTCCCCAGGTGTCCCCAAGTCTCCCAAACTCCTTCCCGAGGGTCCCCAGATGTCCCCAAGGCTCCCAAACTCCTTCCCGAGGGTCCCCAGGTGTCCCCAACTCTCCCAAACTCCTTCCCGAGGGTCCCCAGGTGTCCCCAAGGCTCCCCAGGTGTCCCCAAGGCTCCCAAACTCCTTCCCGAGGGTCCCCAGGTGTCCCCAAGGCTCCCAAACTCCTTCCCAGGGGTCCCCAGGTGTCCCCAAGGCTCCCAAACTCCTTCCCGAGGGTCCCCAGGTGTCCCCAAGGCTCCCAAACTCCTTCCCGAGGGTCCCCAGGTGTCCCCAAGGCTCCCAAACTCCTTCCCGAGGGTCCCCAGGTGTCCCCAAGGCTCCCAAACTCCTCCCCGAGGGTCCCCAGGTGTCCCCAAGGCTCCCAAACTCCTTCCCGTGGGTCCCCAGGTGTCCCCAAGGCTCCCAAACTCCTTCCCGAGGGTCCCCAGGTGTCCCCAAGGCTCCCAAACTCCTTCCCGAGGGTCCCCAGGTGTCCCCAAGGCTCCCAAACTCCTTCCCGAGGGTCCCAGGTGTCCCCAAGGCTCCCAAACTCCTTCCCGAGGGTCCCCAGGTGTCCCCAAGACTCCCAAACTCCTTCCCGAGGGTCCCCAGGTGTCCCCAAGGCTCCCAAACTCCATCCCGGGGGTCCCCAGGTGTCCCCGAGGCTCCCAAACTCCTTCCCGAGGGTCCCCAGGTGTCCCCGAGGCTCCCAAACTCCTTCCCGAGGGTCCCCACGTGTCCCCAAGACTCCCAAACTCCTTCCCGAGGGTCCCCAGGTGTCCCCAAGGCTCCCAAACTCCTCCCCGAGGGTCCCCAGGTGTCCCCAAGGCTCCCAAACTCCTTCCCGAGGGTCCCCAGGTGTCCCCAAGGCTCCCAAACTCCTTCCCGAGGGTCCCCAGGTGTCCCCAAGGCTCCCAAACTCCTTCCCGAGGGTCCCCAGGTGTCCCCAAGGCTCCCAAACTCCTTCCCGAGGGTCCCCAGGTGTCCCCAAGGCTCCCAAACTCCTTCCCGAGGGTCCCCAGGTGTCCCCAAGGCTCCCAAACTCCTTCCCGAGGGTCCCCAGGTGTCCCCAAGGCTCCCAAACTCCTCCCCGAGGGTCCCCAGGTGTCCCCAAGGCTCCCAAACTCCTCCCCGAGGGTCCCCAGGTGTCCCCAAGGCTCCCAAACTCCTTCCCGAGGGTCCCCAGGTGTCCCCGAGGCTCCCAAACTCCTCCCCGAGGGTCCCCAGGTGTCCCCGAGGCTCCCAAACTCCTCCCCGAGGGTCCCCATGTGTCCCCAAGGCTCCCAAACTCCTTCCCGAGGGTCCCCAGGTGTCCCCAAGGCTCCCAAACTCCTTCCCGAGGGTCCCCAGGTGTCCCCGAGGCTCCCAAACTCCTTCCCGAGGGTCCCCAGGTGTCCCCAAGGCTCCCAAACTCCTTCCCGAGGGTCCCCAGGTGTCCCCAAGGCTCCCAAACTCCTTCCCGAGGGTCCCCAGGTGTCCCCGAGGCTCCCAAACTCCTTCCCGAGGGTCCCCACGTGTCCCCAAGGCTCCCAAACTCCTTCCCGGGGGTCCCCAGGTGTCCCCAAGGCTCCCAAACTCCTTCCCGAGGGTCCCCAGGTGTCCCCAAGGCTCCCAAACTCCTTCCCGAGGGTCCCCAGGTGTCCCCAAGGCTCCCAAACTCCTTCCCGAGGGTCCCCAGGTGTCCCCAAGGCTCCCAAACTCCTTCCAAGGGGTCCCCAGGTGTCCCCAAGGCTCCCAAACTCCTTCCCGAGGGTCCCCAGGTGTCCCCAAGGCTCCCAAACTCCTCCCCGAGGGTCCCCAGGTGTCCCCAAGGCTCCCAAACTCCTTCCCGAGGGTCCCCAGGTGTCCCCAAGGCTCCCAAACTCCTTCCCAGGGGTCCCCAGGTGTCCCCAAGGCTCCCAGACTCCTTCCCGAGGGTCCCCAGATGTCCCCAAGGCTCCCAAACTCCTTCCCGAGGGTCCCCAGGTGTCCCCAAGGCTCCCAAACTCCTTCCCGAGGGTCCCCAGGTGTCCCCAAGGCTCCCAAACTCCTTCCCGAGGGTCCCCAGGTGTCCCCAAGGCTCCCAAACTCCTTCCCGAGGGTCCCCAGGTGTCCCCAAGGCTCCCAAACTCCTTCCCGAGGGTCCCCAGGTGTCCCCCAAGACTCCCAAACTCCTTCCCGAGGGTCCCCAGGTGTCCCCAAGGCTCCCAAACTCCTTCCCGGGGTCCCCAGGTGTCCCCAAGGCTCCCAAACTCCTTCCCGGGGGTCCCCAGGTGTCCCCAAGGCTCCCAAACTCCTTCCCGAGGGTCCCCAGGTGTCCCCAAGGCTCCCAAACTCCTTCCCGGGGGTCCCCAGGTGTCCCCAAGGCTCCCAAACTCCTTCCCGAGGGTCCCCAGGTGTCCCCAAGGCTCCCAAACTCCTTCCCGAGGGTCCCCAGGTGTCCCCAAGGCTCCCAAACTCCTTCCCGAGGGTCCCCAGGTGTCCCCAAGGCTCCCAAACTCCTTCCCGAGGGTCCCCAGATGTCCCCAAGGCTCCCAAACTCCTCCCCGTGCGTCCCCACGTGTCCCCAAGGCTCCCAAACTCCTTCCCGAGGGTCCCCAGGTGTCCCCAAGGCTCCCAAACTCCTTCCCGAGGGTCCCCAGATGTCCCCGAGGCTCCCAAACTCCTTCCCGAGGGTCCCCAGGTGTCCCCAAGGCTCCCAAACTCCTTCCCGAGGGTCCCCAGGTGTCCCCAAGGCTCCCAAACTCCTTCCCGAGGGTCCCCAGATGTCCCCGAGGCTCCCAAACTCCTTCCCGAGGGTCCCCAGGTGTCCCCAAGGCTCCCAAACTCCTTCCCGAGGGTCCCCAGGTGTCCCCAAGGCTCCCAAACTCCTTCCCGAGGGTCCCCAGGTGTCCCCAAGGCTCCCAAACTCCTTCCCGAGGGTCCCCAGGTGTCCCCAAGGCTCCCAAACTCCTTCCCGAGGGTCCCCAGGTGTCCCCAAGGCTCCCAAACTCCTTCCCGAGGGTCCCCAGGTGTCCCCAAGACTCCCAAACTCCTCCCCGAGCGTCCCCACGTGTCCCCAAGGCTCCCAAACTCCTCCCCGTGCGTCCCCAGGTGTCCCCAAGGCTCCCAAACTCCTTCCCGAGGGTCCCCAGGTGTCCCCAAGGCTCCCAAACTCCTTCCCGAGGGTCCCCAGGTGTCCCCAAGGCTCCCAAACTCCTTCCCGAGGGTCCCCAGGTGTCCCCGAGGCTCCCAAACTCCTTCCCGAGGGTCCCCAGGTGTCCCCAAGGCTCCCAAACTCCTTCCCGAGGGTCCCCAGGTGTCCCCAAGGCTCCCAAACTCCTTCCCGAGGGTCCCCAGGTGTCCCCAAGGCTCCCAAACTCCTTCCCGAGGGTCCCCACGTGTCCCCAAGGCTCCCAAACTCCTTCCCGAGGGTCCCCACGTGTCCCCAAGGCTCCCAAACTCCTTCCCGAGGGTCCCCAGGTGTCCCCAAGGCTCCCAAACACCTTCCCGAGGGTCCCCAGGTGTCCCCAAGGCTCCCAAACTCCTTCCCGAGGGTCCCCAGGTGTCCCCAAGGCTCCCAAACTCCTTCCCGAGGGTCCCCAGGTGTCCCCAAGGCTCCCAAACTCCTCCCCGAGGGTCCCCAGATGTCCCCGAGGCTCCCAAACTCCTTCCCGAGGGTCCCCAGGTGTCCCCAAGGCTCCCAAACTCCTTCCCGAGGGTCCCCAGGTGTCCCCAAGGCTCCCAAACTCCTCCCCGAGGGTCCCCAGGTGTCCCCAAGACTCCCAAACTCCTTCCCGAGGGTCCCCAGGTGTCCCCAAGGCTCCCAAACTCCTTCCCGAGGGTCCCCAGGTGTCCCCAAGGCTCCCAAACTCCTTCCCGAGGGTCCCCAGATGTCCCCAAGGCTCCCAAACTCCTTCCCGAGGGTCCCCAGGTGTCCCCAAGGCTCCCAAACTCCTTCCCGAGGGTCCCCAGGTGTCCCCAAGACTCCCAAACTCCTTCCCGAGGGTCCCCAGGTGTCCCCAAGGCTCCCAAACTCCTTCCCGAGGGTCCCCAGGTGTCCCCAAGGCTCCCAAACTCCTTCCCGAGGGTCCCCAGATGTCCCCAAGGCTCCCAAACTCCTTCCCGAGGGTCCCCAGGTGTCCCCAAGGCTCCCAAAGTCCTTCCCGAGGGTCCCCAGGTGTCCCCAAGGCTCCCAAAGTCCTTCCCGAGGGTCCCCAGATGTCCCCAAGGCTCCCAAACTCCTTCCCGAGGGTCCCCAGGTGTCCCCAAGGCTCCCAAACTCCTCCCCGAGGGTCCCCAGGTGTCCCCAAGGCTCCCAAACTCCTTCCCGAGGGTCCCCAGGTGTCCCCAAGGCTCCCAAACTCCTTCCCGAGGGTCCCCAGGTGTCCCCAAGGCTCCCAAACTCCTTCCCGAGGGTCCCCAGGTGTCCCCAAGGCTCCCAAACTCCTTCCCGAGGGTCCCCAGGTGTCCCCAAGGCTCCCAAACTCCTTCCCGAGGGTCCCCAGGTGTCCCCAAGGCTCCCAAACTCCTTCCCGAGGGTCCCCAGGTGTCCCCAAGGCTCCCAAACTCCTTCCCGAGGGTCCCCAGGTGTCCCCAAGGCTCCCAAACTCCTTCCCGAGGGTCCCCAGGTGTCCCCGAGGCTCCCAAACTCCTTCCCGAGAGTCCCCAGGTGTCCCCAACTCTCCCAAACTCCTTCCCGAGGGTCCCCAGGTGTCCCCAAGGCTCCCAAACTCCTTCTCGAGGGTCCCCAGGTGTCCCCAAGGCTCCCAAACTCCTTCCCGAGGGTCCCCAGGTGTCCCCAAGGCTCCCAAACTCCTTCCCGGGGGTCCCCAGGTGTCCCCAAGGCTACCAAACTCCTTCCCGAGGGTCCCCATGTGTCCCCAAGGCTCCCAAACTCCTCCCCGAGGGTCCCCAGGTGTCCCCAAGGCTCCCCAGGTGTCCCCAAGGCTCCCAAACTCCTTCCCGAGGGTCCCCAGGTGTCCCCAAGGCTCCCAAACTCCTTCCCGAGGGTCCCCAGGTGTCCCCAAGGCTCCCAAACTCCTTCTCGAGGGTCCCCAGGTGTCCCCAAGGCTCCCAAACTCCTCCCCGAGGGTCCCCAGGTGTCCCCAAGGCTCCCCAGGTGTCCCCAAGGCTCCCAAACTCCTTCCCGAGGGTCCCCAGGTGTCCCCAAGGCTCCCAAACTCCTTCCCGAGGGTCCCCAGGTGTCCCCAAGGCTCCCAAACTCCTTCCCGAGGATCCCCAGGTGTCCCCAAGGCTCCCAAACTCCTTCCCGAGGGTCCCCAGATGTCCCCAAGGCTCCCAAACTCCTTCCCGAGAGTCCCCAGGTGTCCCCAAGGCTCCCAAACTCCTCCCCGAGGGTCCCCAGGTGTCCCCAAGGCTCCCCAGGTGTCCCCAAGGCTCCCAAACTCCTTCCCGAGGGTCCCCAGGTGTCCCCAAGGCTCCCAAACTCCTTCCCGAGGGTCCCCAGGTGTCCCCAAGGCTCCCAAACTCCTTCCCGAGGGTCCCCAGGTGTCCCCGAGGCTCCCAAACTCCTTCCCGAGGGTCCCCAGGTGTCCCCAAGGCTCCCAAACTCCTTCCCGAGGGTCCCCAGGTGTCCCCAAGGCTCCCAAACTCCTTCCCGAGGGTCCCCACGTGTCCCCAAGGCTCCCAAACTCCTTCCCGCGGGTCCCCAGGTGTCCCCAAGGCTCCCAAACTCCTTCCCGAGGGTCTCCAGGTGTCCCCAAGGCTCCCAAACTCCTTCCCGAGGGTCCCCAGGTGTCCCCAAGGCTCCCAAACTCCTTCCCGAGGGTCCCCAGGTGTCCCCAAGGCTCCCAAACTCCTTCCCGAGGGTCCCCAGGTGTCCCCAAGGCTCCCAAACTCCTCCCCGAGGGTCCCCAGGTGTCCCCAAGGCTCCCAAACTCCTTCTCGAGGGTCCCCAGGTGTCCCCAAGGCTCCCAAACTCCTTCTCGAGGGTCCCCAGGTGTCCCCAAGGCTCCCAAACTCCTCCCCGAGGGTCCCCAGGTGTCCCCAAGGCTCCCAAACTCCTCCCCGAGGGTCCCCAGATGTCCCCGAGGCTCCCAAACTCCTTCCCGAGGGTCCCCAGGTGTCCCCAAGGCTCCCAAACTCCTTCCCGAGGGTCCCCAGGTGTCCCCAAGGCTCCCAAACTCCTCCCCGAGGGTCCCCAGGTGTCCCCAAGGCTCCCAAACTCCTTCCCGAGGGTCCCCAGGTGTCCCCAAGGCTCCCAAACTCCTTCCCGAGGGTCCCCAGGTGTCCCCAAGGCTCCCAAACTCCTCCCGAGGGTCCCCAATGCTCCTCAACCTTCTCTAACCCTTCCCAGGTGTCCCCACCCCTTCCCCGTGTCCCCAAGGTGTCCTCGTCCCCACCGTGTGTCCCACACCCGTCCCAGGGGTCACCCTGGGGGGCCTCGTCCCCTCCTCGACGTCCCCTTCGATGTCCCCAGGGCTACGAGGTCCACGTCACCCCCAGCGTCCGCCCCGAGCCCGAGCAGATGAGGGACATCATCACCTGCAGTGGTGGCACCTTCCTGGCCACCATGCCCGACACCTACGGGGTGAGGGGACAGCAGGGTCCCTGGGCCACCAGGGAGGGGACAGGGAGGTCTCAGGGCCACCAGGAGGGACATGGGGGCCACCAGGGGGACCTGGCGGGCTCCAGGAGGACACAGGGGTCTTGAAGCCACCACGGGGGACATGGGGGCCACCAGGAGGACTTGGGTGGCTCCAGGAGGACACGAGGGTCTGGAAGCCACCAGCGGGGACATGGGGGCCACCAGGGGTACATGGGGGGCTCCAGGAGGACTTGGGGGGCTCCAGGAGAACACGGGGGTCTTGAAGCCACTAGGGGGGATGTGGGGGCCACCAGGAGGACTTGGGGTGCTCCAGGAGAACATGAGGGTCTTGAAGCCCCCAGGGGGACATGGGGGCCACCAGGGGTACATGGGGGGCTCCAGGAGGACTTGGGGGGCTCCAGGAGTACACGAGGGTCTTGAAGCCACCAGGGGGACATGGGGGTCACCAGGGGGACATGGGGGGCTCCAGGAGGACACGAGGTTCTTGAAGCCACCAGGGGGACATGGGGGCCACCAGGAGGACTTGGGTGGCTCCAGGAGGACTTGGGGGGCTCCAGGAGAACACGAGGTTCTTGAAGCCACCAGGGGGGACATGGGGGCCACCAGGAGGACTTGGGTGGCTCCAGGAGGACACAGGGGTCTTGAAGCCACCAGGGGGACATGGGGGGCTCCAGGGGGACTTGGGTGGCTCCAGGAGGACACGGGGGTCTTGAAGCCACCAGGGGGGACATGGGGGCCACCAGGGGGACCTGGGGGGCTCCAGAAGGACAGGAGGGTCTTGAAGCCACCAGGGGGGGCATGGGGGCCACCAGGGGGACATGGGGGCCACCAGGGGTACATGGGGGGCTCCAGGAGGACTTGGGGGGCTCCAGGAGGACTTGGGGGGCTCCAGGAGAACACGAGGGTCTTGAAGCCACCAGGGGGGACGTGGGGACCACCAGGAGGACTTGGGTGGCTCCAGGAGGACACGAGGGTCTTGAAGCCACCAGGGGGACATGGGGGGCTCCAGGGGGACATAGGGGGCTCCAGGAGAACATGAGGGCCTTGAAGCCACCAGGGGGGACGTGGGGGTCACCAGGGGGACGTGGGGGGCTCCAGGAGAACACGGGGGTCTTGAAGCCACCAGGGGGGACATGGGAGCCACAAGGGGGACCTGGGGGCCACCAGGAGGACTTGGGGGGCTCCAGGAGAACACGAGGGTCTTGAAGCCACCAGGGAGGACGTGGGGGCCACCAGGAGGACATGGGTGGCTCCAGGAGAACACGAGGGTCTTGAAGCCACCAGTGGGGACAGGGGGGCCACCAGGGGTACATGGGGGGCTCCAGGAGGACTTGGGGGGCTCCAGGAGAACACGAGGTTCTTGAAGCCACCAGGGGGGACATGGGGGCCACCAGGAGGACTTGGGTGGCTCCAGGAGGACACGAGGGTCTTGAAGCCACCAGGGGGACATGGGGACCACCAGGGGGACATGGGGGGCTCCAGGAGAACATGAGGGTCTTGAAGCCACCAGGGGGTATGTGGGGGTCACCAGGGGGACATGGGGGGCTCCAGGAGAACACGGGGGTCTTGAAGCCACCAGGGGGGACATGGTAGCCACAAGGGGGACCTGGGGGGCTCCAGAAGGACAGGAGGGTCTTGAAGCCACCAGGGGGGACATGGGGGCCACCAGGGGGACCTGGGGGGCTCCAGAAGGACAGGAGGGTCTTGAAGCCACCAGGGGGGACATGGGGGCCACCAGGAGGACTTGGGGGGCTCCAGCAGAACACGAGGGTCTTGAAGCCACCAGGGAGGACATGGGGGCCACCAGGAGGACTTGGGTGGCTCCAGGAGGACACGAGGGTCTTGAAGCCACCAGGGGGACATGGGGACCACCAGGGGGACATGGGGGGCTCCAGGAGAACATGAGGGTCTTGAAGCCACCAGGGGGTATGTGGGGGTCACCAAGGGGACATGGGGGGCTCCAGGAGAACACGGGGGTCTTGAAGCCACCAGGGGGGACATGGTAGCCACAAGGGGGACCTGGGGGGCTCCAGAAGGACAGGAGGGTCTTGAAGCCACCAGGGGGGACATGGGGGCCACTGGGGGGATATGGGGGCCACCAGGAGGACTTGGGGGGCTCCAGCAGAACACGAGGGTCTTGAAGCCACCAGGGAGGACGTGGGGGCCACCAGGAGGACATGGGTGGCTCCAGGAGAACACGAGGGTCTTGAAGCCACCAGCGGGGACATGGGGGCCACCAGGGGTACATGGGGGGCTCCAGGGGGACTTGGGTGGCTCCAGGAGGACACAGGGGTCTTGAAGCCACCAGGGGGGACATGGGGACCACCAGGGGGACATAGGGGGCTCCAGGAGAACATGAGGGTCTTGAAGCCACCAGGGGGTATGTGGGGGTCACCAGGGGGACATGGGGGGCTCCAGGAGAACACGGGGGTCTTGAAGCCACCAGGGGGGGACATGGGAGCCACAAGGGGGACCTGGGGGGCTCCAGAAGGACAGGAGGGTCTTGAAGCCACCAGGGGGGACATGGGGGCCACCGGGGGGACATGGGGGGCTCCAGCAGAACACGAGGGTCTTGAAGCCACCAGGGAGGACGTGGGGGCCACCAGGAGGACATGGGTGGCTCCAGGAGAACACGAGGATCTAGAAGCCACCAGGGGGGACATGGGGGCCACCAGGAGGACTTGGGTGGCTCCAGGAGGACTTGGGGGGCTCCAGGAGAACACGAGGTTCTTGAAGCCACCAGGGGGGACATGGGGGCCACCAGGAGGACTTGGGTGGCTCCAGGAGGACACGAGGGTCTTGAAGCCACCAGGGGGACATGGGGACCACCAGGGGGACATAGGGGGCTCCAGGAGAACATGAGGGTCTTGAAGCCACCAGGGGGTATGTGGGGGTCACCAGGGGGACATGGGGGGCTCCAGGAGAACACGGGGGTCTTGAAGCCACCAGGGGGGACATGGGAGCCACAAGGGGGACCTGGGGGGCTCCAGAAGGACAGGAGGGTCTTGAAGCCACCAGGGGGGACATGGGGGCCACCAGGGGGACATGGGGGCCACCAGGAGGACTTGGGGGGCTCCAGCAGAACACGAGGGTCTTGAAGCCACCAGGGAGGACGTGGGGGCCACCAGGAGGACATGGGTGGCTCCAGGAGAACACGAGGGTCTTGAAGCCACCAGCGGGGACATGGGGGCCACCAGGGGTACATGGGGGGCTCCAGGAGGACTTGGGTGGCTCCAGGAGAACACGAGGTTCTTGAAGCCACCAGGGGGGACATGGGGGCCACCAGGGGGGACATGGGGGCCACCAGGAGGACTTGGGTGGCTCCAGGAGGACACGAGGGTCTTGAAGCCACCAGGGAGGACGTGGGGGCCACCAGGAGGACATGGGTGGCTCCAGGAGAACACGAGGATCTAGATGCCACCAGGGGGGACATGGGGGCCACCAGGAGGGCACGAGGGTCTAGAAGCCACCAGGGGGGACGTGGGGGCCACCAGGAGGACACGAGGGTCTAGAAGCCACCAGGGAGGACGTGGGGGCCACCAGGAGGACACGAGGGTCTAGAAGCCACCAGGGAGGACGTGGGGGCCACCAGGAGGACACGAGGGTCTAGAAGCCACCAGGGGGGACGTGGGGGCCACCAGGAGGACACGAGGGTCTAGAAGCCACCAGGGGGGACGTGGGGGCCACCAGGAGGACACGAGGGTCTAGAAGCCACCAGGGGGGACGTGGGGGCCACCAGGAGGACACGAGGGTCTAGAAGCCACCAGGGGGGACATAGGGGCCACCAGGAGGACACGAGGGTCTAGAAGCCACCAGGGGGGACGTGGGGGCCACCAGGGGGACATGGGGGGCTCCAGGAGAACACGAGGATCTAGAAGCCACCAGGGGGGACCTGGGAGCCACCAGTATATTTTAGGGGGAAGGCCCAGATTTGGGTGTTTTTTGAGGGGGAAAAATGAAATTTTGGGAGTTTGTGAGGGGGAAACGTAAATTTTGTGGGTTCTTTTAGGGGGAACCTGAATATTGAAGGGGGGGGAAAATGAAATTTTGGGAGTTTGTGAGGGGGAAACGTAAATTTTGTGGGTTCTTTGAGGGGGAACCTGAATATTGAAGGGGGAAAAAATGAAATTTTGGGAGTTTGTGAGGGGGAAACGTAAATTTTGTGGGTTCTTTGAGGGGGAACCTGAATATTGAAGGGGGGAAAAAATGAAATTTTGGGAGTTTGTGAGGGGGAAACGTAAATTTTGTGGGTTCTTTTAGGGGGAACCTGAATATTGAAGGGGGGAAAAAATGAAATTTTGGGAGTTTGTGAGGGGGAAACGTAAATTTTGTGGGTTTTTTTAGGGGGAACCTGAATATTGAAGGGGGAAAAAATGAAATTTTGGGAGTTTGTGAGGGGGAAACGTAAATTTTGTGGGTTCTTTTAGGGGGAACCTGAATATTGAAGGGGGGAAAAATGAAATTTTGGGAGTTTGTGAGGGGGAAACGTAAATTTTGTGGGTTCTTTTAGGGGGAACCTGAATATTGAAGGGGGGAAAAATGAAATTTTGGGAGTTTGTGAGGGGGAAACGTAAATTTTGTGGGTTCTTTGAGGGGGAACCTGAATATTGAAGGGGGGAAAAATGAAATTTTGGGAGTTTGTGAGGGGGAAACGTAAATTTTGTGGGTTCTTTGAGGGGGAACCTGAATATTGAAGGGGGGAAAAATGAAATTTTGGGAGTTTGTGAGGGGGAAACGTAAATTTTGTGGGTTCTTTTAGGGGAACCTGAATATTGAAGGGGGAAAAAATGAAATTTTGGGAGTTTGTGAGGGGGAAACGTAAATTTTGTGGGTTCTTTTAGGGGGAACCTGAATATTGAAGGGGGGAAAAATGAAATTTTGGGAGTTTGTGAGGGGGAAACGTAAATTTTGTGGGTTCTTTTAGGGGGAACCTGAATATTGAAGGGGGGGAAAAATGAAATTTTGGGAGTTTGTGAGGGGGAAACGTAAATTTTGTGGGTTTTTTTAGGGGGAAGCTGAATATTGAAGGGGGGGGAAAAATGAAATTTTGGGAGTTTGTGAGGGGGAAACGTAAATTTTGTGGGTTTTTTTAGGGGGAAGCTGAATCTTGAGGGGGGAAAAAATGAAATTTTGGGAGTTTGTGAGGGGGAAACGTAAATTTTGTGGGTTCTTTTAGGGGGAAGCTGAATATTGAAGGGGGGGAAAAAATGAAATTTTGGGAGTTTGTGAGGGGGAAACGTAAATTTTGTGGGTTCTTTTAGGGGGAACCTGAATATTGAAGGGGGGAAAAATGAAATTTTGGGAGTTTGTGAGGGGGAAACGTAAATTTTGTGGGTTCTTTTAGGGGGAACCTGAATATTGAAGGGGGGAAAAAATGAAATTTTGGGAGTTTGTGAGGGGGAAACGTAAATTTTGTGGGTTCTTTTAGGGGGAAGCTGAATATTGAAGGGGGCGAAAATGAAATTTTGGGAGTTTGTGAGGGGGAAACGTAAATTTTGTGGGTTCTTTTAGGGGGAACCTGAATATTGAAGGGGGAAAAAATGAAATTTTGGGAGTTTGTGAGGGGGAAACGTAAATTTTGTGGGTTTTTTTAGGGGGAAGCTGAATCTTGAGGGGGGAAAAAATGAAATTTTGGGAGTTTGTGAGGGGGAAACGTAAATTTTGTGGGTTCTTTGAGGGGGAACCTGAATATTGAAGGGGGGAAAAATGAAATTTTGGGAGTTTGTGAGGGGGAAACGTAAATTTTGTGGGTTTTTTTAGGGGGAAGCTGAATCTTGAGGGGGGAAAAAATGAAATTTTGGGAGTTTGTGAGGGGGAAACGTAAATTTTGTGGGTTCTTTGAGGGGGAAGCTGAATCTTGAGGGGGGAAAAAATGAAATTTTGGGAGTTTGTGAGGGGGAAACGTAAATTTTGTGGGTTCTTTTAGGGGGAAGCTGAATATTGAAGGGGGGAAAAAATGAAATTTTGGGAGTTTGTGAGGGGGAAACGTAAATTTTGTGGGTTCTTTTAGGGGGAACCTGAATATTGAAGGGGGGAAAAATGAAATTTTGGGAGTTTGTGAGGGGGAAACGTAAATTTTGTGGGTTCTTTTAGGGGGAACCTGAATATTGAAGGGGGGAAAAAATGAAATTTTGGGAGTTTGTGAGGGGGAAACGTAAATTTTGTGGGTTCTTTTAGGGGGAAGCTGAATATTGAAGGGGGCGAAAATGAAATTTTGGGAGTTTGTGAGGGGGAAACGTAAATTTTGTGGGTTCTTTTAGGGGGAACCTGAATATTGAAGGGGGAAAAAATGAAATTTTGGGAGTTTGTGAGGGGGAAACGTAAATTTTGTGGGTTTTTTTAGGGGGAAGCTGAATCTTGAGGGGGGAAAAAATGAAATTTTGGGAGTTTGTGAGGGGGAAACGTAAATTTTGTGGGTTCTTTGAGGGGGAACCTGAATATTGAAGGGGGGAAAAATGAAATTTTGGGAGTTTGTGAGGGGGAAACGTAAATTTTGTGGGTTTTTTTAGGGGGAAGCTGAATCTTGAGGGGGGAAAAAATGAAATTTTGGGAGTTTGTGAGGGGGAAACGTAAATTTTGTGGGTTCTTTGAGGGGGAAGCTGAATCTTGAGGGGGGAAAAAATGAAATTTTGGGAGTTTGTGAGGGGGAAACGTAAATTTTGTGGGTTCTTTGAGGGGGAACCTGAATATTGAAGGGGGGGAAAAATGAAATTTTGGGAGTTTGTGAGGGGGAAACGTAAATTTTGTGGGTTCTTTGAGGGGGAACCTGAGTATTGAAGGGGGAAAAAATGAAATTTTGGGAGTTTGTGAGGGGGAAACGTAAATTTTGTGGGTTCTTTTAGGGGGAACCTGAATATTGAAGGGGGGGAAAAAATGAAATTTTGGGAGTTTGTGAGGGGGAAACGTAAATTTTGTGGGTTCTTTTAGGGGGAACCTGAATATTGAAGGGGGGGAAAAAATGAAATTTTGGGAGTTTGTGAGGGGGAAACGTAAATTTTGTGGGTTCTTTTAGGGGGAACCTGAATATTGAAGGGGGGAAAAAATGAAATTTTGGGAGTTTGTGAGGGGGAAACGTAAATTTTGTGGGTTCTTTTAGGGGGAACCTGAATATTGAAGGGGGAAAAAATGAAATTTTGGGAGTTTGTGAGGGGGAAACGTAAATTTTGTGGGTTCTTTTAGGGGGAAGCTGAATCTTGAGGGGGGAAATGTAAGTTTTGATGGGTTTTTTGGGTTTTTTTTTTAGCGGGGGACCTAAATATTGTATTTTCTGGGCTTCCCTTTGCGTTCTCAGCCGCGGCGCCTGGTGCTGTCGTGCCCGCAGGATTCGGGGTGCTGGGCCCCGGCCCTGGCCGCCCGCGTGCCCATCGCCTCGGCCGAGCTGCTGCTCTCGGGGCTCCTGCGGCACCGGCTCCAGCTGCCGCCATTCCTGCTCAGCCCCCCGAAATCAGCCCCCCAATAAAGCACCGAGAGGGAAGGGGCCGCGTGGATTTGGGGGGGAAAAGGGATCTGAGGGGATTTGGGGAGGGAAAAGGGATCTGAGGGGATTGGGGAGGGAAAAGGGATCTGAGGGGATTGGGGAGGGAAAAGGGATCTGAGGGGATTGGGGAGGGAAAAGGGATCTGAGGGGATTGGGGAGGGAAAAGGGATCTGAGGGGATTTGGGGAGGGAAAAGGGATCTGAGGGGATTGGGGAGGGAAAAGGGATCTGAGGGGATTGGGGAGGGAAAAGGGATCTGAGGGGATTGGGGAGGGAAAAGGGATCTGAGGGGATTGGGGAGGGAAAAGGGATCTGAGGGGATTTGGGAGGGAAAAGGGATCTGAGGGGATTGGGGAGGGAAAAGGGATCTGAGGGGATTTGGGGGGGAAAAGGGATCTGAGGGGATTGGGGAGGGAAAAGGGATCTGAGGGGATTGGGGAGGGAAAAGGGATCTGAGGGGATTGGGGAGGGAAAAGGGATCTGAGGGGATTGGGGAGGGAAAAGGGATCTGAGGGGATTTGGGGAGGGAAAAGGGATCTGAGGGGATTGGGGAGGGAAAAGGGATCTGAGGGGATTTGGGAGGGAAAAGGGATCTGAGGGGATTGGGGAGGGAAAAGGGATCTGAGGGGATTGGGGAGGGAAAAGGGATCTGAGGGGATTTGGGGGGGAAAAGGGATCTGAGGGGATTTGGGAGGGAAAAGGGATCTGAGGGGATTGGGGAGGGAAAAGGGATCTGAGGGGATTGGGGAGGGAAAAGGGATCTGAGGGGATTGGGGAGGGAAAAGGGATCTGAGGGGATTTGGGAGGGAAAAGGGATCTGAGGGGGATTGGGGAGGGAAAAGGGATCTGAGGGGATTTGGGGGGGAAAAGGGAGCTGAGGGGATTGGGGAGGGAAAAGGGATCTGAGGGGACTGGGGAGGGAAAAGGGATCTGAGGGGATTGGGGAGGGAAAAGGGATCTGAGGGGATTGGGGAGGGAAAAGGGATCTGAGGGGATTGGGGAGGGAAAAGGGATCTGAGGGGATTGGGGAGGGAAAAGGGATCTGAGGGGATTGGGGAGGGAAAAGGGATCTGAGGGGATTGGGGAGGGAAAAGGGATCTGAGGGGATTTGGGAGGGAAAAGGGATCTGAGGGGATTGGGGAGGGAAAAGGGATCTGAGGGGGATTGGGGAGGGAAAAGGGATCTGAGGGGATTGGGGAGGGAAAAGGGATCTGAGGGGGATTGGGGAGGGAAAAGGGATCTGAGGGGATTGGGGAGGGAAAAGGGATCTGAGGGGATTGGGGAGGGAAAAGGGATCTGAGGGGATTTGGGGAGGGAAAAGGGATCTGAGGGGATTGGGGAGGGAAAAGGGATCTGAGGGGATTGGGGAGGGAAAAGGGATCTGAGGGGATTGGGGAGGGAAAAGGGATCTGAGGGGATTGGGGAGGGAAAAGGGATCTGAGGGGATTGGGGAGGGAAAAGGGATCTGAGGGGATTGGGGAGGGAAAAGGGATCTGAGGGGATTGGGGAGGGAAAAGGGATCTGAGGGGATTGGGGAGGGAAAAGGGATCTGAGGGGATTGGGGAGGGAAAAGGGATCTGAGGGGGATTGGGGAGGGAAAAGGGATCTGAGGGGATTGGGGAGGGAAAAGGGATCTGAGGGGATTGGGGAGGGAAAAGGGATCTGAGGGGGATTGGGGAGGGAAAAGGGATCTGAGGGGATTGGGGAGGGAAAAGGGATCTGAGGGGATTGGGGAGGGAAAAGGGATCTGAGGGGATTGGGGAGGGAAAAGGGATCTGAGGGGATTGGGGAGGGAAAAGGGATCTGAGGGGATTGGGGAGGGAAAAGGGATCTGAGGGGATTGGGGAGGGAAAAGGGATCTGAGGGGATTGGGGAGGGAAAAGGGATCTGAGGGGGATTGGGGAGGGAAAAGGGATCTGAGGGGATTTGGGAGGGAAAAGGGATCTGAGGGGATTTGGGAGGGAAAAGGGATCTGAGGGGATTGGGGAGGGAAAAGGGATCTGAGGGGATTGGGGAGGGAAAAGGGATCTGAGGGGATTCGGGAGGGAAAAGGGATCTGAGGGGATTGGGGAGGGAAAAGGGATCTGAGGGGATTTGGGAGGGAAAAGGGATCTGAGGGGATTGGGGAGGGAAAAGGGATCTGAGGGGATTGGGGAGGGAAAAGGGATCTGAGGGGATTGGGGAGGGAAAAGGGATCTGAGGGGATTTGGGAGGGAAAAGGGACCTGAGGGGATTGGGGAGGGAAAAGGGATCTGAGGGGATTGGGGAGGGAAAAGGGACCTGAGGGGATTGGGGAGGGAAAAGGGATCTGAGGGGATTGGGGAGGGAAAAGGGATCTGAGGGGGATTTGGGAGGGAAAAGGGATCTGAGGGGATTTGGGGAGGGAAAAGGGATCTGAGGGGATTGGGGAGGGAAAAGGGATCTGAGGGGATTTGGGAGGGAAAAGGGATCTGAGGGGATTGGGGAGGGAAAAGGGATCTGAGGGGGATTGGGGAGGGAAAAGGGATCTGAGGGGATTTGGGGAGGGAAAAGGGATCTGAGGGGATTGGGGAGGGAAAAGGGATCTGAGGGGATTGGGGAGGGAAAAGGGATCTGAGGGGATTGGGGAGGGAAAAGGGATCTGAGGGGGATTGGGGAGGGAAAAGGGATCTGAGGGGATTGGGGAGGGAAAAGGGATCTGAGGGGATTGGGGAGGGAAAAGGGATCTGAGGGGATTGGGGAGGGAAAAGGGATCTGAGGGGATTGGGGAGGGAAAAGGGATCTGAGGGGATTGGAGAGGGAAAAGGGATCTGAGGGGACTGGGGAGGGAAAAGGGATCTGAGGGGGATTTGGGAGGGAAAAGGGATCTGAGGGGATTGGGGAGGGAAAAGGGATCTGAGGGGATTGGGGAGGGAAAAGGGATCTGAGGGGATTCGGGAGGGAAAAGGGATCTGAGGGGATTGGGGAGGGAAAAGGGATCTGAGGGGATTGGGGAGGGAAAAGGGATCTGAGGGGATTGGGGAGGGAAAAGGGATCTGAGGGGATTGGGGAGGGAAAAGGGATCTGAGGGGGATTGGGGAGGGAAAAGGGATCTGAGGGGATTTGGGAGGGAAAAGGGATCTGAGGGGATTGGGGAGGGAAAAGGGATCTGAGGGGATTTGGGGAGGGAAAAGGGATCTGAGGGGATTGGGGAGGGAAAAGGGATCTGAGGGGATTCGGGAGGGAAAAGGGATCTGAGGGGATTGGGGAGGGAAAAGGGATCTGAGGGGATTGGGGAGGGAAAAGGGATCTGAGGGGATTGGGGAGGGAAAAGGGATCTGAGGGGATTGGGGAGGGAAAAGGGATCTGAGGGGGATTGGGGAGGGAAAAGGGATCTGAGGGGATTTGGGAGGGAAAAGGGATCTGAGGGGATTGGGGAGGGAAAAGGGATCTGAGGGGATTGGGGAGGGAAAAGGGATCTGAGGGGATTTGGGGAGGGAAAAGGGATCTGAGGGGATTGGGGAGGGAAAAGGGATCTGAGGGGATTTGGGAGGGAAAAGGGATCTGAGGGGATTGGGGAGGGAAAAGGGATCTGAGGGGATTGGGGAGGGAAAAGGGATCTGAGGGGATTGGGGAGGGAAAAGGGATCTGAGGGGGATTGGGGAGGGAAAAGGGATCTGAGGGGATTGGGGAGGGAAAAGGGATCTGAGGGGATTGGGGAGGGAAAAGGGATCTGAGGGGATTGGGGAGGGAAAAGGGATCTGAGGGGATTGGGGAGGGAAAAGGGATCTGAGGGGATTGGAGAGGGAAAAGGGATCTGAGGGGACTGGGGAGGGAAAAGGGATTTGAGGGGGATTTGGGAGGGAAAAGGGATCTGAGGGGGATTGGGGAGGGAAAAGGGATCTGAGGGGATTTGGGAGGGAAAAGGGATCTGAGGGGATTGGGGAGGGAAAAGGGATCTGAGGGGATTGGGGAGGGAAAAGGGATCTGAGGGGATTGGGGAGGGAAAAGGGATCTGAGGGGATTGGGGAGGGAAAAGGGATCTGAGGGGATTTGGGAGGGAAAAGGGATCTGAGGGGATTGGGGAGGGAAAAGGGATCTGAGGGGATTGGGGAGGGAAAAGGGATCTGAGGGGATTGGGGAGGGAAAAGGGATCTGAGGGGGATTGGGGAGGGAAAAGGGATCTGAGGGGATTGGGGAGGGAAAAGGGATCTGAGGGGATTGGGGAGGGAAAAGGGATCTGAGGGGATTGGGGAGGGAAAAGGGATCTGAGGGGGATTGGGGAGGGAAAAGGGATCTGAGGGGATTGGGGAGGGAAAAGGGATCTGAGGGGATTGGGGAGGGAAAAGGGATCTGAGGGGATTGGGGAGGGAAAAGGGATCTGAGGGGATTGGGGAGGGAAAAGGGATCTGAGGGGATTGGGGAGGGAAAAGGGATCTGAGGGGATTGGGGAGGGAAAAGGGATCTGAGGGGATTGGGGAGGGAAAAGGGATCTGAGGGGATTTGGGAGGGAAAAGGGATCTGAGGGGATTGGGGAGGGAAAAGGGATCTGAGGGGATTCGGGAGGGAAAAAGAGATTTGAGTGGGAAACCCAAATCTGGGAGGTTTTTGTGAGAGGAAAATCTGAATTTTGTGGGTTTTTTAGTGTGGGAACCCGATTTTGGGGGAGTTTCTAATTGGAAGACCCCAAGTTTGAGGGGTTCTGAGGGGAAGACTTCAAGTTTTGGGGGGTTCTGAGTGGAAGATCCCAAATTTTGCTGGGTTCTGAGGGTGATTCCTCTGGGTTTTGGGGATTCTGAGGGTAAGACCCCAAGTTTTGAGGGGTTCTGAGGGGAAGACCTCAGGTTTTGGGGGGTTCTGAGGGGAAGGCCTCAGGTTTTGGGGGGTTCTGTGGGCAAGACCTCCAGTTTTGGGGGTTCTGAGCATAAGACCCCAAGTTTTGAGGGGTTCTGAGGGGAAGACCCCGGGTTTTGGGGGATTCTGAGGGTAAGACCCCAAGTTTTGAGGGGTTCTGAGGGGAAGACCTCAGGTTTTGGGGGGTTCTGAGGGCAAGACCTCCAGTTTTGGGGGGTTCTGAGCATAAGACCCCAAGTTTTGAGGGGTTCTGAGGGGAAGACCCCGGGTTTTGGGGGGTTCTGAGGGTAAGACCCCAAGTTTTGAGGGGTTCTGAGGGGAAGACCTCAGGTTTTGAGGGGTTCTGAGGGCAAGACCTCCAGTTTTGGGGGGTTCTGAGTGGAAGACCCCAAATTTTGCGGGGTTCTGAGGGGGAGTCCCCTGGGGTTTGGGGATTCTGAGGGTAAGACCCCAAGTTTTGAGGGGGTCTGAGGGGAAGACCTCCAGTTTTGGGGTTTCTGAGGGGCAGACCCCAAATTTGGGGGGGGTTCTGAGGGGAAGACCTCAAGTTTTGAGGGGTTCTGAGGGGAAGACCTCAGGTTTTGGGGGGTTCTGAGGGGGGTACCCCAAGTTTTAGGGGGTTCTGAGGGGAAGACCTCCAGTTTTGGGGAGTTCTGAGGGGAAGACCTCCAGTTTTGGGGGGGTCTGAAGGGGAGACCCCCAGTTTTGTGGGGTTCTGAAGGGGAGACCCCAAGTTTTGGGGGGTTCTGAGGGGAAAACCTACATTTTGAGGGTTTTTCAGAGGGGGGAAAAATGAGATTTTGGGATATTTTTGGGGTGGGGGCTAAATTTTAAGTGGAAAATTGAAACATTGGGGGGTTTTTTGAGGGGAAAAATCTGAATTTGTTTTTTTTTTTTTAAGGAAAACTATAATTTCAGGACTTTTTTGAGGGGGGAAACGTTAATCTTGAGTTTCTTTGAGGGGAAACCCCAAATTTGGGGGATTTTTGAGGGGCGAACCTAAATTTTGGGGGGTTCTGAGGGGAATAGTTGAATTTTAAGAGATTTTTTTGGGGGGGGAAACCTGAATTCTGGGGTTTTTTTTTAAGTAGGGAACCCAAATTTGGGGAAGTTTTTGAGGTGAGAATTCAATTTTTAGGATTTTTTGAGGGGGGGGGAAACAAAATTTAGGGTTTATTTTGAGGGGACACCACAAATTTGGAGCGAGGGGGACCCCAAATTCCTTCTTTTTAGGGAGTGAGGGACCCCAAATTTGCATTTTTAGAAGGAGGGGGACCCCAAATTGTCCTTTTTTGGGGGGAGGACCCCAAATTCCCCCTTTTTGGGGAACTCAGTGGGACACGTGGTGACAATGAGGAACAACGAGGGGCCATGGGGACACACGGGAGGGGACAGGGAGGGGACACGAGGGATGAGACAGCTTGGCCGTGGTGGCCCTGAGGCCACCAAGAGCCTCTTGGGTCCCTGCGGTGGCCTTGGAGACACCAGATGTCCCCGCAGGGACCCCAGGACCTCGTGCAGGTTCACGGTGGCCTTGGGGACACCAGGAGACTCTTGGGCCACTGAGATGGCCTTGGGGACCCCAGGGCCTTGTGCAGGGTGGCGGTGGCCTTGGGGACACCAGGACCTCCTCCACGGGGGACGCTTGAAGGGGATGTGGAAGGGACACGGAGGGGACGTGCGAGAGGTGACACGGAGACACGAGGCGGGGACAAAGTGACACGACGAGGACTTTAGCAGTGACGTCTTAATGCCACCAGAACCCAGCGAAGCCCTTGGTCCCCAACAAAGTCCTTGGTCCCCAACGAAGACTTTGGTCCCTAGTGAAGCCACCGGTCCCCAACAAAGCCCTTGGTCCCCAGCGAAGCCACCGGTCCCCAGCGAAGCCACCGGTCCCCAGCGAAGCCCTTGGTCCCCAACAAAGTCCTGGGTCCCCAGCGAAGCCACCGGTCCCAGTGAAGCCACCGGTCCCCAGCGAAGCCACCGGTCCCCAGCGAAGCCACCGGTCCCCGATGAAGCCACCGGTCCCCAGCGAAGCCACCGGTCCCCGATGAAGCCACCGGTCCCCAGCGAAGCCACTGGTCCCTGGTGAAGCCACCAGTCACCAGTGAAGCCACCGGTCCCCAGCGAAGCCACCAGTCACCAGTGAAGCCACCGGTCCCCAGCGAAGCCACCGGTCCCCAGCGAAGCCACCAGTCCCCAGTGAAGCCACCAGTCCCCAGCGAAGCCACCAGTCCCCGATGAAGCCACCGGTCCCCAGCGAAGCCACCGGTCCCCGATGAAGCCACCGGTCCCCAGCGAAGCCACCAGTCCCCAGTTAAGCCACCGGTCCCCAGCGAAGCCACCGGTCCCCGATGAAGCCACCAATCCCCAGCGAAGCCACCAGTCCCCAGTGAAGCCACTGGTCCCCAGTGAAGCCACCGGTCCCCAGCGAAGCCACCAGTCCCCGATGAAGCCACCGGTCCCCAGCGAAGCCACCGGTCCCCGATGAAGCCACCGGTCCCCAGCGAAGCCACCGGTCCCCGATGAAGCCACCGGTCCCCAGCGAAGCCACCAGTCCCCAGTTAAGCCACCGGTCCCCAGCGAAGCCACCGGTCCCCGATGAAGCCACCGGTCTCCAACGAAGCCCTTGGTCCCCAACAAAATCTTTGGTCCCCAGCGAAGCCACCAAGGAAAGCGCCGTCCCCTACTGGTGTCCCCGCGCCAGCAGCCCTGGGAGGGCGGCGGTGGCATCGCGGCAGCGCTGGGCCACTCTGGTGGCCGCGGTGGCATCGGGGGTGCCAAGGGTGACCAGCAGCCCCCGGACCATCCTCAGTGTCTCCAGGAGGTGGCCCTTGGCCAGGAGGGCGCTGGTGTTCCACAGCTTCTCGGCCGTTGCCACCGTCCCCAGCAGGTCCTTGGGGACACCGGGACCCTCCCGGGCCACCTCGGGAGCTTCAGGGCCACCGTCTTCCACCTCAGGGCCACCACGTCCAGCGGCCGCGGTGGCCGCGGCGGCCTCGATGTCCTCCAGAAGGTGCTGCAAGCGGCGGTAGAAGCTGGTGGCCTCGTGGCAAGCTGCCACCAAGCGTCCCAGGGGTCCTTGGGCCACCAGGGCTCGTTGTCCTCGCTCCTTGGCCTCTGCCGTCTCCACCATGGCCACCGCCATCTTCTCGGTGGCCTCGGTGGCCGCCTGCAGCCCCGCGCTGGCCTCGGCCACCCGTGCCCTGTGAGTCGCCACTTCCGAGGTCCCTGAAGCCAACTCGGCGGCCAACGGCAGCTCCCGGGTGGCCACCAGCAGCTCCTGCCTCGCCCGGCCTTCCTGGGCCACCGCCGCCACCAGGTGGCCCATGGTGACCCCGCCGGTGGCCACCGTGGTGGCCGCGGCCTCACAGGCGTCCCTCAGGGCCGCCGCGTCCCCTTCCGCGGTGGCCCAGGCGGCGGCCGCCGCGGTCACCGCCTCGCGCCACTTGCGGGTGATGGTGGCCACGGTGGCCCAAGCGTCCCCTGCGGTAGCCAGGGCCCGGCGGAGGTTGGTGGCTTCGCCGTGCGGGTGGCTCATGGCCCGCTTGATGGTGGCAACGAGGGCCACCTGCCCGGCTCGCAGCGAGCGTGGTGGCCCGGCCACGGAGATGTCCCCTGGGGTGGCTCCCAGGACACCCAAGGTGGCCACCACCGTCACCAGGGGTTCAAAGAGCTCCGGGGTCACCTGGGGACAAGGACATGGCTGGTGGCATTGGCCTCGTCCCCCTGATGTCCCCATGTCACCCCCCCCGTGGCCCCTAAAGTTACCATCAACGGCCTCTGGTGCCACCTTGGGGTCCCCAGTGTCCCTTGTCCGTCCCCCCCCCAGGGTCCCTTTGTCACCTTCAGGGTCCCAGATGCCACCCTGGGGACCCGCATGACACTTGTCCCCTTGTCACCCCCCTGTCCCCTCTGCCGCCTGTGTCCCTGCTGCCCCCTTGTCACCCCCTGCCCCTTCTCGTCCCCTCTGCCACCCCTGTCCCCTCCGTCACCTCCCCATTCCCCCCGTCCCCTGTCCCCTCTGCCACCTCTGTCCCCCCATCCCATGTCCCCTGTCCCCCCTGCCACCCCCCACCCTCTCCTGTCCCCCTGCCACCCCTTGTCCCATGTCCCCTCTGCCACCTCCACCCCCTCCCATCCACCCCTGCCACCCCTGTCCCCTTCTGTCCCCTGTGCCACCCCCCTGCCACGACACCCCCTGTCCCCCCTGCCACCCCCTGTCCCATGTCCCCCTGTCCCCTCTCGTCCCCTCTGCCATCCCCTACCCCCTCCTGTCCCCTCCACCACCCCCTGTCCCCTCTGCCACCCCCTGTCCCATGTCCCCCAGTCCCCTCTCATCCCCTCTGCCATCCCCTACCCCCTCCTGTCCCCTCTGCCACCCCCTGTCCCATGTCCCCCTGTCCCCTCTCGTCCCCTCTGCCATCCCCTACCCCCTCCTGTCCCCTCTGCCACCCCCTGTCCCATGTCCCCCTGTCCCCTCTCGTCCCCTCTGCCATCCCCTACCCCCTCCTGTCCCCTCCGTCACCCCCTGTCCCCTCTGCCACCCCCTGTCCCATGTCCCCCTGTCCCCTCTCGTCCCCTCTGCCATCCCCTACCCCCTCCTGTCCCCTCTGCCACCCCCTGTCCCATGTCCCCCTGTCCCCTCTCGTCCCCTCTGCCATCCCCTACCCCCTCCTGTCCCCTCCGTCACCTCCTGTCCCCTCTGCCACCCCCTGTCCCATGTCCCCCTGTCCCCTCTCGTCCCCTCTGCCATCCCCTACCCCCTCCTGTCCCCTCTGCCACCCCCTGTCCCATGTCCCCCTGTCCCCTCTCGTCCCCTCTGCCATCCCCTACCCCCTCCTGTCCCCTCCGTCACCCCCTGTCCCCTCTGCCACCCCCTGTCCCATGTCCCCCTGTCCCCTCTCGTCCCCTCTGCCATCCCCTACCCCCTCCTGTCCCCTCTGCCACCCCCTGTCCCATGTCCCCCTGTCCCCTCTCGTCCCCTCTGCCATCCCCTACCCCCTCCTGTCCCCTCCGCCACCTCCTGTCCCCTCTGCCACCCCCTGTCCCATGTCCCCCTGTCCCCTCTCGTCCCCTCTGCCATCCCCTACCCCCTCCTGTCCCCTCCGCCACACCTTGTCCCCTCTGCCACCCCCTGTCCCATGTCCCCCTGTCCCCTCTCGTCCCCTCTGCCATCCCCTACCCCCTCCTGTCCCCTCCGCCACACCTTGTCCCCTCTGCCACCCCCTGTCCCATGTCCCCCTGTCCCCTCTCGTCCCCTCTGCCATCCCCTACCACCTCCTGTCCCCTCCGCCACCTCCTGTCCCCTCTGCCACCCCCTGTCCCATGTCCCCCTGTCCCCTCTCATCCCCTCTGCCATCCCCTACCCCCTCCTGTCCCCTCCGTCACCCCCTGTCCCCTCTGCCACCCCCTGTCCCATGTCCCCCTGTCCCCTCTCGTCCCCTCTGCCATCCCCTACCCCCTCCTGTCCCCTCTGCCACCCCCTGTCCCCTCTGCCACCCCCTGTCCCATGTCCCCCTGTCCCCTCTCGTCCCCTCTGCCATCCCCTGCCCCCTCCTGTCCCTCCTGTCCCTCCCCTGTCCCCCCTCCCTGGGGACAGCGGCCCAGCTGACCTGCGATGACGCCATGGCTGCCCTCGGGGACACCTCGGGGACACCTCGGGGACACCTTGGGGACACCTCGGGGACGAGGAAGCGAGGAGGCCGGGAGCTGCTTGGGGCGAGGCCTGGAGGAGGGAACGGAGCCTCCGGGGCCATCGCCAAGCGAGGACGTCACGGCCTCGTCACCCTCCGCCATGGCCACCTCCCCCCCCCCCCCCCCCCGCCTTGGTGACCCCCAATGTCCCCAAGAGCCACCCCTCAGGGTCCCCATGGGGCAGCAGCAGGACCCCCATGGTCTCCAGTGTCCCCTCAATGGTCCCCGTGTCCCCCAATGTCCCCAATGTGACCCCATGTCCCCCCCCCAATGTCCCCAACAGGACATGGGCCTCCAGTGTCCCCTCAATGTCCCTAGATGTCCCCCCCAGTGTCCCCTCAATGGTCCCCGTGTCCCCCAATGTCCCCAATGTGACCCCATGTCCCCCTCCCAATGTCCCCAACAGGACATGGGCCTCCAGTGTCCCCTCAATGTCCCTAGATGTCCCCCCCAGTGTCCCCTCAATGGTCCCCGTGTCCCCCAATGTCCCCAATGTGACCCCATGTCCCCCCTCAATGTCCCCAACAGGACCCCCATGGCCTCCAGTGTCCCCTCAATGTCCCTTGATGTCCCCCCAGTATCCCCTCAATGATCCCCGTGTCCCTCAATGTCCCCAATGTGACCCCATGTCCCCCCCAATGTCCCCAACAGGACCTCATGTCCCCCCCAATGTCCCCAATGTGACCCAATGTCCCCCCTCAATGTCCCCAACAGGACCCCCATGGCCTCCAGTGTCCCCTCAATGTCCCTTGATGTCCCCCCCAGTGTCCCCTCAATGGTCCCCGTGTCCCCCAATGTCCCCAATGTGACCCCGTGTCCCCCAATATCCCCAATGTGACCCCATGTCCCCCCCTCGATGTCCCCAACAGGACCCCCCCATGGCCTCCAGTGTCCCCTCAGTGTCCCTTGATGTCCCCCCCAGTGTCCCCTCAATGGTCCCCGTGTCCCCCAATGTCCCCAATGTGACCCCATGTCCCCCCCAATGTCCCCAACAGGGCCTCATGTCCCCCCAATGTGACCCCATGTCCCCCCCAATGTCCCCAACAGGATCCCCCCATGGCCTCCAGTGTCCCCTCAATGTCCCTTGATGACCCCCCAGTGTCCCCTCAATGGTCCCCGTGTCCCCCAGTGTCCCCAATGTGACCCCACGTCCCCCCCAGTGTCCCCTACAGGACAATGTGTCCCCCCCAATGTCCCTTGATGTCCCCCCAGTATCCCCTCAATGATCCCTGTGTCCCCCAATGTCCCAAATGTGACCCCATGTCTCCCCCCAATGTCCCCAACAGGACCCCCCCATGGCCTCCAGTGTCCCCTCAATGTCCCTTGATGTCCCCCCCAGTGTCCCCTCAATGATCCCTGTGTCCCCCAATGTCCCCAAAGTGACCCCATGTCCCCCCCAATGTCCCCAATGTGACCCCATGTCCCCCCCCAATGTCCCCAACAGGACCTCATGTCCCCCCAATGTGACCCCATGTCCCCCCCCAATGTCCCCAATGTGACCCAATGTCCCCCCCCAATGTCCCCAACAGGACCCCCATGGCCTCCAGTGTCCCCTCAATGTCCCTTGATGTCCCCCCCAGTGTCCCCTCAATGATCCCTGTGTCCCCCAATGTCCCCAATGTGACCCCATGTCCCCCCCAATGTCACCAACAGGACCTCATGTCCCCCCCAATGTCCCCAATATGACCCAATGTCCCCAACAGGACCCCCATGGCCTCCAGTGTTCCCTCAATGTCCCTTGATGTCCCCCCCAGTGTCCCCTCAATGGTCCCCATGTCCCCCAATGTCCTCAATGTGACCCCATATCCCCCCCAGTGTCCCCTACAGGGCCCCATGTCCCCCCCCCAATGTCCCCAACAGGACCCCCATGGCCTCCAGTGTCCCCTCAATGTCCCTTGATGTCCCCCCCAGTGTCCACTCAATGGTCCCTGTGTCCCCCAATGTCTCCACTGTGACCCCACGTCCCCCCTAATGACCCAGTGACAGGCAGGGGGGCTTGAGGGGTCCCTGAGGTTTATTGGGGGGGGGGACAGGGGACAATGTCACCAACCCTGGTGTCCTTGGACCAGGACAGGGGACATCCTGGTGGCCTCAGGACCAGCAGAACCCTCCAGCTGTCCCCAGATGGGAGAGGGGACATCAGGGTGACCCCAGGACTAGGAGGTCCCTGCTGGTGTCCCCACATCGGACACCCTGGTGTCCCCAGGACCCTCCAGGTGTCCCCAGATGGGAGAGGGGACATCAGGGTGACCCCAGGACTACAAGGTCCCTCCTGGTGTCCCCAGGACCCTCCAGGTGTCCCCAGATGGGAGAGGGGACATCAGGGTGACCCCAGGACAAGAAGGTCCCTCCTGGTGTCCCCAGGACCCTCCAGGTGTCCCCAGCTGGGAGAGGGGACATCAGAGTGACCCCAGGACTAGAAGGTCCCTCCTGGTGTCCCCAGGACCCTCCCGGTGTCCCCAGATGGGAGAGGGGACATCAGGGTGACCCCAGGATTAGAAGGTCCCTCCTGGTGTCCCCAGGACCCTCCAGGTGTCCCCAGATGGGAGAGGGGACATCAGGGTGACCCCAGGACTAGAAGGTCTCTCCTGGTGTCCCCAGGACCCTCCAGGTGTCCCCAGATGGGAGAGGGGACATCAGGGTGACCCCAGGACAAGAAGGTCCCTCCTGGTGTCCCCAGGACCCTCCAGGTGTCCCCAGATGGGAGAGGGGACATCAGGGTGACCCCAGGACAAGAAGGTCCCTCCTGGTGTCCCCAGGACCCTCCCGGTGTCCCCAGATGGGAGAGGGGACATCAGGGTGACCCCAGGACTAGAAGGTCCCTCCTGGTGTCCCCAGGACCCTCCCGGTGTCCCCAGATGGGAGAGGGGACATCAGGGTGACCCCAGGACTAGAAGGTCCCTCCTGGTGTCCCCAGGACCCTCCAGGTGTCCCCAGATGGGAGAGGGGACATCAGGGTGACCCCAGGACTAGGAGGTCCCTGCTGGTGTCCCCAGGACCCTCCAGGTGTCCCCAGATGGGAGAGGGGACATCAGGGTGACCCCAGGACTAGAAGGTCCCTCCTGGTGTCCCCAGGACCCTCCAGGTGTCCCCAGATGGGAGAGGGGACATCAGGGTGACCCCAGGACAAGAAGGTCCCTCCTGGTGTCCCCAGGACCCTCCAGGTGTCCCCAGCTGGGAGAGGGGACATCAGAGTGACCCCAGGACTAGAAGGTCCCTCCTGGTGTCCCCAGGACCCTCCCGGTGTCCCCAGATGGGAGAGGGGACATCAGGGTGACCCCAGGATTAGAAGGTCCCTCCTGGTGTCCCCAGGACCCTCCAGGTGTCCCCAGCTGGGAGAGGGGACATCAGGGTGACCCCAGGACTAGAAGGTCCCTCCTGGTGTCCCCAGGACCCTCCAGGTGTCCCCAGATGGGAGAGGGGACATCAGGGTGACCCCAGGACTAGAAGGTCCCTCCTGGTGTCCCCAGGACCCCTCCAGGTGTCCCCAGCTGGGAGAGGGGACATCAGGGTGACCCCAGGACTAGAAGGTCCCTCCTGGTGTCCCCAGGACCCTCCCGGTGTCCCCAGATGGGAGAGGGGACATCAGGGTGACCCCAGGATTAGAAGGTCCCTCCTGGTGTCCCCAGGACCCTCCAGGTGTCCCCAGATGGGAGAGGGGACATCAGGGTGACCCCAGGACTAGAAGGTCCCTCCTGGTGTCCCCAGGACCCTCCAGGTGTCCCCAGATGGGAGAGGGGACATCAGGGTGACCCCAGGACAAGAAGGTCCCTCCTGGTGTCCCCAGGACCCTCCAGGTGTCCCCAGATGGGAGAGGGGACATCAGGGTGACCCCAGGACAAGAAGGTCCCTCCTGGTGTCCCCAGGACCCTCCCGGTGTCCCCAGATGGGAGAGGGGACATCAGGGTGACCCCAGGACTAGAAGGTCCCTCCTGGTGTCCCCAGGACCCTCCTGGTGTCCCCAGATGGGAGAGGGGACATCAGGGTGACCCCAGGACAAGAAGGTCCCTCCTGGTGTCCCCAGGACCCTCCCGGTGTCCCCAGATGGGAGAGGGGACATCAGGGTGACCCCAGGATTAGAAGGTCCCTCCTGGTGTCCCCAGGACCCTCCAGGTGTCCCCAGATGGGAGAGGGGACATCAGGGTGACCCCAGGACTAGAAGGTCCCTCCTGGTGTCCCCAGGACCCTCCAGGTGTCCCCAGATGGGAGAGGGGACATCAGGGTGACCCCAGGACTAGAAGGTCCCTCCTGGTGTCCCCAGGACCCTCCCGGTGTCCCCAGATGGGACGAGGAGGCCCCTCCTGGTGTCCCCCCCGCTACTCGTCCCCCGGCAGAGCTTCCAGCGCCCGAGCCAACCTCTCCGTCCCCTCCTTGTCCCCCACCGCCGTCCCCAAGGCCACCACGGCGTCCCCAAGAGCCCGGGCGCTGGCCGGGAAGCCCTTGGCCGTCTCCAGGTCTTGGTTGACGGCTTCCACCAAGGCCTTGAGGTGACCCGTCACCTCTTCCAAGGTCCCCAAGGTGGCATTGGCGGCGGTGACAGCTCGGTCGGCCTCGGCGGTGGCGGCGGCGGCGGCGGCGACGTCCCTGGCCAAGCGGCGGTACCGGAGGGCCTGGTGACGTTGGTGGCCGGCGGCGGTGGCCAGGTGACGTTTGGAGGTGCCGGCGCCCCACAAGGCCACCTGGCAGACCAAGGCGACGGTGGCCAAGCCGGGGACAAGGTGGCTCTCCTGGGTCACCCCCAGCGCCTCCCGCACCGCGTCCAGGGACACTGAGGGGACAAGCGGGGGACGGGGACGTCACCTCGGGGCCCCCCCGGGGGACACAGGCTCAGCCCACTGGCCCCACTCTGTCCCAGGGGCCCCAGTCTCCTCCTGGTGGCCCCAGTCCCCTCCTGGTGGCCCCAGTCTGTCCCAGTGTCCCCATCCCCTCCTGGTGGCCCTGGTCCCCTCTCAGTGTCCCCATCCCCTCCTGGTGGCCCCATCCCCTCCTGGTGGCCCCAGTCCCCTCTCAGTGTCCCCATCCCCTCCTGGTGGCCCCAGTCTGTCCCAGTGTCCCCATCCCCTCCTGGTGGCCCCATCCCCTCCTGGTGGCCCCACTCTGTCCCAGTGTCCCCATCCCCTCCTGGTGGCCCCAGTCCCCTCCTGGTGGCCCCAGTCTGTCCCAGTGTCCCCATCCCCTCCTGGTGGCCCCAGTCCCCTCCTGGTGGCCCCAGTCTGTCCCAGTGTCCCCATCCCCTCCTGGTGGCCCCAGTCCCCTCCTGGTGGCCCCACTCTGTCCCAGTGTCCCCATCCCCTCCTGGTGGCCCTGGTCCCCTCTCAGTGTCCCCATCCCCTCCTGGTGGCCCCATCCCCTCCTGGTGGCCCCAGTCTGTCCCAGTGTCCCCATCCCCTCCTGGTGGCCCCAGTCTGTCCCAGTGTCCCCATCCCCTCCTGGTGGCCCCAGTCTGTCCCAGTGTCCCCATCCCCTCCTGGTGGCCCCAGTCCCCTCCTGGTGGCCCCACTCTGTCCCAGTGTCCCCATCCCCTCCTGGTGGCCCCATCCCCTCCTGGTGGCCCCACTCTGTCCCAGTGTCCCCATCCCCTCCTGGTGGCCCCAGTCTGTCCCAGTGTCCCCATCCCCTCCTGGTGGCCCCAGTCCCCTCCTGGTGGCCCCACTCTGTCCCAGTGTCCCCATCCCCTCCTGGTGGCCCCAGTCCCCTCCTGGTGGCCCCACTCTGTCCCAGTGTCCCCATCCCCTCCTGGTGGCCCCACTCTGTCCCAGTGTCCCCATCCCCTCCTGGTGGCCCCAGTCCCCTCCTGGTGGCCCCAGTCAGTCCCAGTGTCCCCATCCCCTCCTGGTGGCCCCAGTCCCCTCCTGGTGGCCCCACTCTGTCCCAGTGTCCCCATCCCCTCCTGGTGGCCCCAGTCCCCTCCTGGTGGCCCCAGTCTGTCCCAGTGTCCCCATCCCCTCCTGGTGGCCCCAGTCCCCTCCTGGTGGCCCCAGTCTGTCCCAGTGTCCCCATCCCCTCCTGGTGGCCCCAGTCCCCTCCTGGTGGCCCCAGTCTGTCCCACTGTCCCCATCCCCACCTGGTGGCACCAGTCCCCTCCTGGTGGCCCCAGTCTGTCCCAGTGTCCCCATCCCCTCCTGGTGGCCCCACTCTGTCCCAGTGTCCCCATCCCCTCCTGGTGGCCCCAGTCCCCTCCTGGTGGCCCCAGTCTGTCCCAGTGTCCCCATCCCCTCCTGGTGGCCCCAGTCCCCTCCTGGTGGCCCCACTCTGTCCCAGTGTCCCCATCCCCTCCTGGTGGCCCCAGTCCCCTCCTGGTGGCCCCAGTCTGTCCCACTGTCCCCATCCCCTCCTGGTGGCCCCAGTCTGTTCCAGTGTCCCCATCCCCTCCTGGTGGCCCCAGTCCCCTCCTGGTGGCCCCAGTCTGTTCCAGTGTCCCCATCCCCACCTGGTGGCCCCAGTCCCCTCCTGGTGGCCCCAGTCTGTCCCAGTGTCCCCATCCCCACCTGGTGGCACCAGTCCCCTCCTGGTGGCCCCAGTCTGTCCCAGTGTCCCCATCCCCTCCTGGTGGCCCCAGTCCCCTCCTGGTGGCCCCAGTCTGTTCCAGTGTCCCCATCCCCTCCTGGTGGCCCCAGTCCCCTCCTGGTGGCCCCAGTCTGTCCCAGTGTCCCCATCCCCTCCTGGTGGCCCCAGTCCCCTCCTGGTGGCCCCAGTCTGACCCAGTGTCCCCATCCCCACCTGGTGGCCCCAGTCCCCTCCTGGTGGCCCCAGTCCTGTCCCACTGTCCCCATCCCCTCCTGGTGGCCCCAGTCTGTTCCAGTGTCCCCATCTCCTCCCAGTGTCCCCAGTCCCCTCCTGGTGTCACCTTCTGGTGTCCCTAGTCCTCTCCTGGTGTCCCAGTGTCCCCAGTCCCCTCCCAGTGTCCCCAGTCCATTCCTAGTGTCCCCTCCCAGTGTCCCCAGTCCATTCCCAGTGTCCCCTCCCAGTGTCCCCAGTCCCCTCCCAGTGTCCCCAGTCCATTCCCAGTGTCCCCTCCCAGTGTCCCCAGTCCCCTCCCAGTGTCCCCAGTCCATTCCCAGTGTCCCCTCCCAGTGTCCCCAGTCCCCTCCCAGTGTCCCCAGTCCATTCCCAGTGTCCCCTCCCAGTGTCCCCAGTCCCCTCCCAGTGTCCCCAGTCCATTCCCAGTGTCCCCAGTCCATTCCCAGTGTCCCCTCCCAGTGTCCCCAGTCCCCTCCCAGTGTCCCCAGTCCATTCCCAGTGTCCCCTCCCAGTGTCCCCTCCCAGTGTCCCCTCCCAGTGTCCCCATCTCCTCCTGGTGTCCCCAGTCCCCTCCTGATGTCACTTCCTCGTGTCCCCACTCCCCTCCCAGTATCCCAGTGTCCCCAGTCCCCTTCCAGTGTCCCCAGTCTTGGTCCAGTGACCCTGTCCCCTTCTATTGTCCCCTCCTGGTGTCCCCAACTGATGTCTCCTCCCAGTGTCCCCAGTCCCATCCTAGTGTCCCCAGTCCCCTTCCAGTGTCCCCAGTCTTGGTCCAGTGACCCTGTCCCCTTCTATTGTCCCCTCCTGGTGTCTCCATCTGATGTCTCCTTCCAGTGTCCCCAGTCCCATCCCAGTGTCCCCAGTCCCATTCCAGTGTCCCCAGTCCCATCCCAGTGTCCCCAGTCCCATTCCAGTGTCCCCATCCCGTCCTGATGTCTCCTCCCAGTGTCCCCAGTCCCATCCCAGTATCCCCAGCCCCATCCCAGTGTCCCCAGTCCCATCCCAGTGTCCCCTGTCCCATTCCAGTGTCCCCTGTCCCATTCCAGTGTCCCCTGTCCCATCCCAGTGTCCCCAGTCCCATCCCAGTGTCCCCTGTCCCATTCCAGTGTCCCCAGTCCCATCCCAGTGTCCCCTGTCCCATCCCAGTGTCCCCAGTCCCATCCCAGTGTCCCCAGTCCCATCCCAGTGTCCCCTGTCCCATTCCAGTGTCCCCATCCCGTCCTGATGTCTCCTCCCAGTGTCCCCAGGCCCATCCCAGTGTCCCCAGTCCCAGCCCAGTGTCCCCAGTCCTTTAGAGCTTCCTACGGATCCATACTGGTCTGTAGGGCTCCTTACTGGTTTGAACTGGTCCGTAGGCATCTCCAGCACCATCACTGATCCAAATGGATCCGTGGGGCTCCTTACTGGTTTGAACTGGTCCGTAGGCATCTCCAGCACCATCACTGATCCAAATGGATCCGTGGGGCTCCTTACTGGTTTGAACTGGTCCGTAGGCATCTCCAGCTCCATCACTGATCCAAATGGATCCGTGGGGCTCCTTACTGGTTTGAACTGGTCCGTAGGGTTCTCCAGCTCCATCACTGATCCATATGGATCCGTGGGGCTCCTTACTGGTTTGAACTGGTCCGTAGGGATCTCCAGCTCCATCACTGATCCAAATGGATCCGTGGGGCTCCTTACTGGTTTGAACTGGTCCGTAGGGTTCTCCAGCACCATCACTGATCCAAATGGATCCGTGGGGCTCCTTACTGGTTTGAACTGGTCCGTAGGCATCTCCAGCTCCATCACTGATCCATATGGATCCGTGGGGCTCCTTACTGGTTTGAACTGGTCCGTAGGCATCTCCAGCTCCATCACTGATCCAAATGGATCCGTGGGGCTCCTTACTGGTTTGAACTGGTCCGTAGGCATCTCCAGCACCATCACTGATCCAAATGGATCCGTGGGGCTCCTTACTGGTTTGAACTGGTCCGTAGGCATCTCCAGCACCATCACTGATCCAAATGGATCCGTGGGGCTCCTTACTGGTTTGAACTGGTCCGTAGGCATCTCCAGCTCCATCACTGATCCATATGGATCCGTGGGGCTCCTTACTGGTTTGAACTGGTCCGTAGGCATCTCCAGCACCATCACTGATCCATATGGATCCGTGGGGCTCCTTACTGGTTTGAACTGGTCCGTAGGCATCTCCAGCACCATCACTGATCCAAATGGATCCGTGGGGCTCCTTACTGGTTTGAACTGGTCCGTAGGCATCTCCAGCACCATCACTGATCCAAATGGATCCGTGGGGCTCCTTACTGGTTTGAACTGGTCCGTAGGCATCTCCAGCACCATCACTGATCCAAATGGATCCGTGGGGCTCCTTACTGGTTTGAACTGGTCCGTAGGCATCTCCAGCTCCATCACTGATCCAAATGGATCCGTGGGGCTCCTTACTGGTTTGAACTGGTCCGTAGGCATCTCCAGCACCATCACTGATCCATATGGATCCGTGGGGCTCCTTACTGGTTTGAACTGGTCCGTAGGCATCTCCAGCACCATCACTGATCCAAATGGATCCGTGGGGCTCCTTACTGGTTTGAACTGGTCCGTAGGCATCTCCAGCTCCATCACTGATCCAAATGGATCCGTGGGGCTCCTTACTGGTTTGAACTGGTCCGTAGGCATCTCCAGCTCCATCACTGATCCAAATGGATCCGTGGGGCTCCTTACTGGTTTGAACTGGTCCGTAGGCATCTCCAGCTCCATCACTGATCCAAATGGATCCGTGGGGCTCCTTACTGGTTTGAACTGGTCCGTAGGGTTCTCCAGCTCCATCACTGATCCAAATGGATCCGTGGGGCTCCTTACTGGTTTGAACTGGTCCGTAGGGATCTCCAGCTCCATCACTGATCCAAATGGATCCGTGGGGCTCCTTACTGGTTTGAACTGGTCCGTAGGCATCTCCAGCACCATCACTGATCCAAATGGATCCGTGGGGCTCCTTACTGGTTTGAACTGGTCCGTAGGCATCTCCAGCTCCATCACTGATCCAAATGGATCCGTGGGGCTCCTTACTGGTTTGAACTGGTCCGTAGGCATCTCCAGCACCATCACTGATCCAAATGGATCCGTGGGGCTCCTTACTGGTTTGAACTGGTCCGTAGGCATCTCCAGCTCCATCACTGATCCAAATGGATCCGTGGGGCTCCTTACTGGTTTGAACTGGTCCGTAGGCATCTCCAGCTCCATCACTGATCCAAATGGATCCGTGGGGCTCCTTACTGGTTTGAACTGGTCCGTAGGCATCTCCAGCTCCATCACTGATCCAAATGGATCCGTGGGGCTCCTTACTGGTTTGAACTGGTCCGTAGGGTTCTCCAGCACCATCACTGATCCAAATGGATCCGTGGGGCTCCTTACTGGTTTGAACTGGTCCGTAGGGATCTCCAGCTCCATCACTGATCCAAATGGATCCGTGGGGCTCCTTACTGGTTTGAACTGGTCCGTAGGGTTCTCCAGCTCCATCACTGATCCAAATGGATCCGTGGGGCTCCTTACTGGTTTGAACTGGTCCGTAGGCATCTCCAGCTCCATCACTGATCCAAATGGATCCGTGGGGCTCCTTACTGGTTTGAACTGGTCCGTAGGCATCTCCAGCTCCATCACTGATCCAAATGGATCCGTGGGGCTCCTTACTGGTTTGAACTGGTCCGTAGGCATCTCCAGCTCCATCACTGATCCAAATGGATCCGTGGGGCTCCTTACTGGTTTGAACTGGTCCGTAGGCATCTCCAGCTCCATCACTGATCCAAATGGATCCGTGGGGCTCCTTACTGGTTTGAACTGGTCCGTAGGCATCTCCAGCTCCATCACTGATCCAAATGGATCCGTGGGGCTCCTTACTGGTTTGAACTGGTCCGTAGGCATCTCCAGCTCCATCACTGATCCAAATGGATCCGTGGGGCTCCTTACTGGTTTGAACTGGTCCGTAGGCATCTCCAGCTCCATCACTGATCCAAATGGATCCGTGGGGCTCCTTACTGGTTTGAACTGGTCCGTAGGCATCTCCAGCACCATCACTGATCCAAATGGATCCGTGGGGCTCCTTACTGGTTTGAACTGGTCCGTAGGCATCTCCAGCACCATCACTGATCCAAAAGGATCCGTGGGGCTCCTTACTGGTTTGAACTGGTCCGTAGGCATCTCCAGCACCATCACTGATCCAAATGGATCCGTGGGGCTCCTTACTGGTTTGAACTGGTCCGTAGGCATCTCCAGCACCATCACTGATCCAAATGGATCCGTGGGGCTCCTTACTGGTTTGAACTGGTCCGTAGGCATCTCCAGCTCCATCACTGATCCAAATGGATCCGTGGGGCTCCTTACTGGTTTGAACTGGTCCGTAGGCATCTCCAGCTCCATCACTGATCCAAATGGATCCGTGGGGCTCCTTACTGGTTTGAACTGGTCCGTAGGCATCTCCAGCTCCATCACTGATCCAAATGGATCCGTGGGGCTCCTTACTGGTTTGAACTGGTCCGTAGGCATCTCCAGCTCCATCACTGATCCAAATGGATCCGTGGGGCTCCTTACTGGTTTGAACTGGTCCGTAGGCATCTCCAGCTCCATCACTGATCCAAATGGATCCGTGGGGCTCCTTACTGGTTTGAACTGGTCTCCACTGGTCCGTACTCACAGGGCAGAGCGAAGAGAAGCATCAAGACGAGGGCGACGTTGCGGAGAGTCCGGAGGCGGCAGCGATGGCGCCGGTTGCGGCTCAGCTCCCGTTCCAGTTGGGAGGCGCTGGCGTCGGCGGCCGCTCCCAGGGCCCGGTAAAGGCCTTCGGCATCGATTCCCGGCGTCGGCGTCTTGAGCTCCGCGGCGGCTCCCACGGCCTCCGCCAGCGCCGCTTCCAGCTCGGCCAGCGCCGCTTCCGAGTCCGCCAAGGCCACCTTGGCCTCCGTCAACGCCGACGGCACCGTCTCCGGCGTTCCCAGAGCTTCCGCCAGCCCCACCAGGGCTCGTAGAGCCCGGAGAGAGGCCGCGGTGGCCGAGGCCACCGGCGAGGACAAGGTCGGAGAGGACATCCTAGAGGAGAGCAAGAGGGGGATTGAAGGGGGCCAAGGAACCCGCCCCGGTTCCATCACGGAGACAAGAGGGAGCAGGGGGTCCAGGGATGAGGAACCTTCTCCAACCCCATCATGGAGATGAGAGGGACCCAGGGGTCCAGGGATGAGGAACCTTCTCCAACCCTATCACGGAGATGAGAGGGACCCAGGGGTCCAGGGATGAGGAAGCTTCTCCAACCCCATCACAGAGATTAGAGGGACCCAGGGGTCCAGGGATAAGGAAGCTTCTCCAACTCCATCATGGAGATGAGAGGGATCCAGGGATGAGGAACCTTCTCCAACTCCATCATGGAGATGAGAGGGATCCAGGGATGAGGAACCTTCTCCAACTCCATCATGGAAATTAGAGGGATCCAGGGATGGGGAACCTTCTCCAACTCCATCATGGAGATGAGAGGGATCCAGGGGTCCAGGGATGAGGAACCTTCTCCAACTCCATCACGGAGATTAGAGGGATCCAGGGGTCCAGGGATGAGGAAGCTTCTCCAACTCCATCATGGAGATGAGAAGAGAGGGACCAGGGATGGGGAACCTTCTCCAAACCCATCATGGAGATGAGAGGGATCCAGGGGTCCAGAGATGAGGAACCTTCTCCAAACCCATCACGGAGATTAGAGGGATCCAGGGGTCCAGGGATGAGGAACCTTTTCCAACCCCATCATGGAGATAAGAGGGAACCAGGGGTCCAGGGATGAGGAAGCTTCTCCTACTCCATCACGGAGATTAGAGGGATCCAGGGGTGCAGGGATGAGGAACCTTCTCCAACTCCATCATGGAGATTAGAGGGACCCAGGGGTCCAGGGATGAGGAACCTTCTCCAACTCCATCATGGAGATGAGAGGGACCCAGGGATCCAGGGATGGGGAACCTTCTCCAACTCCATCCTGGAGATTAGAGGGAACCAGGGGTCCAGGGATGAACCCGGACGTCCAGGGATGGGGAACATTCTCCCACCCCATCATGGAGATAAGAGGGATCCAGAGATGAGGAACCTTCTCCAACTCCATCCTGGAGATTAGAGGGAACCAGGAGTCCAGGGATGGGGGAACTTCTCCAACTCCATCATGGAGATTAGAGAGACCCAGGGGTCCAGGAATGAACCCGGATATCCAGGGATGGGGAACCTTCTCCAAGCCCATCATGGAGATAAGAGGGACACAGGTGTCCAGGGATGGGACCTTCTCCAGGGATCCGAGTGTCCTGGAGGGGACACAACCCTAGAAGAGGGACCAGGGGTCCAGGGATGGGACCTTCTCCAGGGATCCGAGTGTCCTGGAGGGGACACGACCCTAGAAGAGGGACCAGGGGTCCAGGGATGGGACCTTCTCCAGGGATCCGAGTGTCCTGGAGGGGACACGACCCTAGAAGAGGGACCAGGGGTCCAGGGATGGGACCTTCTCCAAGGATCTGAGTCTCCTGGAGGGGACACGACCCTAGAAGAGGGACCAGGTGTCCAGGAATGGGACCTTCTCCAGGGATCCGAGTATCCTGGAGGGGACACGACCCTAGAAGAGGGACCAGGTGTCCAGGGATAGGACCTTCTCCAGGGATCCGAGTATCCTGGAGGGGACACGACCCTAGAAGAGGGACCAGGTGTCCAGGGATGGGACCTTCTCCAAGGATCCGAGTGTCCTGGAGGGGACACAACCCTAGAAGAGGGACCAGGGGTCCAGGGATGGGACCTTCTCCAAGGATCTGAGTCTCCTGGAGGGGACACAACCCTAGAAGAGGCACCAGGTGTCCAGGGATGGGACCTTCTCCAAGGACCCGAGTGTCCTGGAGGGGACACGACCCCAGAAGAGGGACCAGGGGTCCAGGAATGGGACCTTCTCCAGGGATCCGAGTATCCTGGAGGGGACACGACCCTAGAAGAGGCACCAGGTGTCCAGGGATGGGACCTTCTCCAAGGACCCGAGTGTCCTGGAGGGGACACGACCCCAGAAGAGGGACCAGGGGTCCAGGAATGGGACCTTCTCCAGGGATCCGAGTCTCCTGGAGGGGACACAACCCCAGAAGAGGGACCAGGTGTCCAGGGATGGGACCTTCTCCAAGGACCCGAGTCTCCTGGAGGGGACACGACCCTAGAAGAGGCACCAGGTGTCCAGGGATGGGACCTTCTCCAAGGATCCGAGTGTCCTGGAGGGGACACAACCCTAGAAGAGGGACCAGGAGTCCAGGGATGGGACCTTCTCCAGGGATCCGAGTGTCCTGGAGGGGACACGACCCTAGAAGAGCGACCAGGGGTCCAGGGATGGGACCTTCTCCAAGGATCTGAGTCTCCTGGATGGGACACGACCCTAGAAGAGGGACCAGGGGTCCAGGAATGGGACCTTCTCCAGGGATCCGAGTGTCCTGGAGGGGACACAACCCTAGAAGAGGGACCAGGTGTCCAGGAATGGGACCTTCTCCAGGGACCCGAGTGTCCTGGAGGGGACACGACCCCAGAAGAGGGACCAGGGGTCCAGGAATGGGACCTTCTCCAGGGATCCGAGTATCCTGGAGGGGACACGACCCTAGAAGAGGCACCAGGTGTCCAGGGATGGGACCTTCTCCAAGGACCCGAGTGTCCTGGAGGGGACACGACCCCAGAAGAGGGACCAGGGGTCCAGGAATGGGACCTTCTCCAGGGATCCGAGTCTCCTGGAGGGGACACAACCCCAGAAGAGGGACCAGGGGTCCAGGGATGGGACCTTCTCCAAGGACCCGAGTCTCCTGGAGGGGACACGACCCTAGAAGAGGCACCAGGTGTCCAGGGATGGGACCTTCTCCAAGGATCCGAGTGTCCTGGAGGGGACACAACCCTAGAAGAGGGACCAGGAGTCCAGGGATGGGACCTTCTCCAGGGATCCGAGTGTCCTGGAGGGGACACGACCCTAGAAGAGCGACCAGGGGTCCAGGGATGGGACCTTCTCCAAGGATCTGAGTCTCCTGGATGGGACACGACCCTAGAAGAGGGACCAGGGGTCCAGGAATGGGACCTTCTCCAGGGATCCGAGTGTCCTGGAGGGGACACAACCCTAGAAGAGGGACCAGGTGTCCAGGAATGGGACCTTCTCCAGGGATCCGAGTCTCCTGGAGGGGACACAACCCCAGAAGAGGGACCAGGGGTCCAGGGATGGGACCTTCTCCAAGGATCCGAGTGTCCTGGAGGGGACACGACCCTAGAAGACGGAAGAAGCCCCACGTCCCAGAAGATCCAACCCTTCCACTTCCCTCTTCTTCGATCCCCTGGAGAACCCCGAACGTCCCCAAGTGGCTCCTCCCGACGCCCTCCGGCACCTCTTTCACCCCACCCCCCCCCCCCAACCCTCTCCAGAAGGTCCCCCCCGAACTTCCGAAGGTCTCCGGGGTCGCGCTTCCCACCTGGCGGCTCCCACCTCGGGTTGGATCCTGGAGCCACGGCCGGTGGCACCCGCCGCAGATGGCACCCCGGGTCACCCGCCCCTCCCACAGCCTCGTGGCATCCGGGACGGGCCCGACACCCGCATCCTGCACCCTCCACCCCTCCCCTTACACCCTGCGGGCCAAGTTACCCCGTCGGCACCCACCTCGACACCTCCAGGAGCCTGGAGTTGGCCCACCGGGACCCTGATTTGGCCCCCTCCTCAAGGCTCCCATTTACACCCCCCTGGGACCCTGATTTGGCCCCCTCCTCAAGGCTCCCATTTACACCCCCCTGGGACCCTGATTTGGCCCCCTCCTCAAGGCTCCCATTTACACCCCCCTGGGACCCCGTTTACACCCTCAAGGGCCAATTTACACCACCAGGGGCCCTGATTTGCTCCTCCAGGGCCATTATTGACCCCTTCACGCCCTGATTTACACCTCTAAGATCCTGATTTACACCTCCAGGGGCCTAATCTACACCTCCAGGGCCCTGATTTACACCCCCAGGACTCTGATTTGCACCCCCAAGGCCCTGATTTACACCTCCAGGACCCTGATTTACACCTCCAGGACCCGATTTACATCTCTATGATCCTGATTTACACCTCCAGGGCCCTGATTTACACCTCCAGGACCCTGATTTGCACCCCCGGGGCCCTGATTTACCCCTTCACGTCCCGATTTACACCTCTAAGACCCTGATTTACACCCCCAGAACCTGATTTACACCTCCAGGACCCGATTTACATCTCTATGATCCTGATTTACACCTCCAGGACCCTGATTTGCACCCCCGGGGCCCTGATTTACCCTTCACATCCCGATTTACACCTCTAAGACCCTGATTTGCACCTCCAGGACCCTGATTTACATCTCTATGATCCTGATTTACACCTCCAGGACCCGATTTACATCTCTATGATCCTGATTTACACCTCCAGGGCCCTGATTTACACCTCCAGGACCCTGATTTGCACCCCTGGGGCCCTGATTTACCCCTTCACGTCCCGATTTACACCTCTAAGACCCTGATTTACACCTCCAGGGCCCTGATTTACAGCTCCAGGACCCTGATTTGCACCCCTGGGGCCCTGATTTACCCCTTCACGTCCCGATTTACACCTCTAAGACCCTGATTTACACCTCCAGGACCCTGATTTACAGCTCCAGGACCCTGATTTACACCTCCAGGGCCTTGATTTACACCTCCAGGGCCCTGATTTGCACCCCCGGGGTCCTGATTTACCCCTTCACGTCCCGATTTACACCTCCAGGACCCTGATTTACACCTCCAAGATCCTGATTTGCACCTCCAGGACCCCGATTTGCACCTCCAGGACCCTGATTTACACCTCCAAGATCCTGATTTGCACCTCCAGGACCCCGATTTACACCTCCAGGGCCCTGATTTGCACCTCCAGTACAATTATTTACTCCCTCTCGCCCTGATTTACACCTCTAAGATCCTGATTTGCACCTCCAGGACCCCGATTTGCACCTCCAGGACCCTGATTTACATCTCTAAGATCCTGATTTACCCCTTCACGTCCTGATTTACACCTCTAAGACCCTGATTTACACCTCCAGGGCCCTGATTTACACCTCTAAGACCCTGATTTACACCTCCAGGGCCCTGATTTACACCTCTCAGACCCGATTCACACCTCTAAGATCCTGATTTACACCTCCAGGGCCCTGATTTACACCTCTAAGACCCGATTCACACCTCTAAGATCCTGATTTACACCTCCAGGGCCCCAATCTACACCTCCAGGACCCTGATTTACACCTCTCAGACCCGATTCACACCTCTAAGATCCGGATTTACACCTCCAGAGCCCCAATCTACACCTCCAGGGCCCTGATTTACACCTCTAAGACCCTGATTTACACCTCTAAGATCCTGATTTACACCTCCAGGGCCCCAATCTACACCTCCAGGGCCCTGATTTACACCTCTCAGACCCGATTCACACCTCTAAGATCCTGATTTACACCTCCAGGGCCCCAATCTACACCTCCAGGACCCTCATTTACACCCCCAGGACTCTGATTTGCACCCCCCAAGGCCCTGATTTACACCTCCAGGACCCTGATTTACCCCTTCACGTTCTGATTTACACCTCTAAGACCCTGATTTACACCTCTAAGACCCTGATTTACACCCCCAGGACCCTGATTTACACCTCCAGGACCCGATTTACATCTCTATGATCCTGATTTACACCTCCAGGGCCCTGATTTACACCTCCAGGACCCTGATTTGCACCCCCGGGGCCCTGATTTACCCCTTCACGTCCCGATTTACACCTCTAAGACCCTGATTTACACCTCCAGGACCCTGATTTGCACCCCCGGGGTCCTGATTTACCCCTTCACGTCCCGATTTACACCTCTAAGACCCTGATTTACACCTCCAGGACCCTGATTTACTCCTCTAAGATCCTGATTTACACCTCCAAGACCCTGATTTACACCTCCAGAGCCCTGATTTGCACCCCCAAGACCCTGATTTGCACCTCCAGGACCCTGATTTACACCTCCACGACCCCGATTTACACCTCTAAGACCCTGATTTACACCCCCAGGGCCCTGATTTACACCTCCAGTACAATTATTTACTCCCTCTCGCCCTGATTTACACCTCTAAGATCCTGATTTGCACCTCCAGTACAATTATTTACTCCCTCTCGATCTGATTTACACCCTCAAGGCCCTGATTTACACCTCCAGGACCCTGATTTACACCCCCAGGACCCTGATTTACCCCTTCACACCCTGATTTACACCTCTAAGATCCCGATTTACACCTCCAGGGCCCCAATCTACATCTCCAAGACCCTGATTTACACCTCCAGGGCCCTGATTTACACCTCCAGTACAATTATTTACCCCCTCTCACCCTGATTTACACCTCTAAGATCCTGATTTACACCTCCAGGACCCCAATCTACACTTCCAGGGCCATTATTTACCCCTTCACGCCCTGATTTACACCTCCAAGATCCTGATTTACACCTCCAGGGCCCTGATTTACACCTCTAAGGCCCCAATTTGCATCTCCAGGGCGCTGATTTACACCGCCAGGGCCCTGATTTACACCTCCAGGGCCCTGATTTACACCTCTAAGATCCTGATTTACACCCCCAGGGCCCCGATTTACCCCCTTGCGCCCTGATTTACATCTCTGAGATCCTGATTTACACCTCTAAGGCCCTGATTTACACCTCCAGGACCCTGATTTACACCTCCACGACCACTACTCACCCCCGCACGCCCTGATTTACCCCCTCAGGCCCTGATTTACCCCCTCAGGCCCAGCAGAATCCTGGCCGGCGATGACGCCGCCTCCGTCCTGCTCCCCCCTTGGCCCCTTGGCCCCCGTTGCCCCCCTTGGCCCCGGGGGCCGCCGTTCCCACGCCCGATCTTACCCCGGGGCTCGACCCGCGGCCGCTGGCCCCCACGTCACCGTCCCTCCCCCGGCCTCGTGACATCCGGGATGGCATCCTGCACCCCCACCACCCCCATTTACACCCGCAGGGCCAATTTACCCCCTCAAGGCCTTGATTTACCCCATCGAGATCCTGATTTACACCTCCAGGGTTTGATTTACCCCATCGGGACCCTGATTTGCCCCCCTCAAGGCTCAGATTTACCCCCTCAGGGCAAATTTACCCCCTCAAGGCCCTGATTTACCCCATCGAGATCCTGATTTGCACCTCCAGGGTTTGATTTACCCCATCGGGACCCTGATTTGCCCCCCTCAAGGCTCAGATTTACCCCCTGGGGCCCGATTTACCCCCTCAAGGCCCTGATTTACCCCATCGAGATCCTGATTTGCACCTCCAGGGTTTGATTTACCCCATCGGGACTCTGATTTGCCCCCCTCAAGGCTCAGATTTACACCCTCAGGGCCAATTTACCCCCTCATGCTCCTGATTTACCCCATCGAGATCCTGATTTGCACCTCCAGGGTTTGATTTACCCCATCGGGACTCTGATTTGCCCCCCTCAAGGCTCAGATTTACCCCCTGGGGCCCGATTTACACCCGCAGGGCCAATTTACCCCCTCAAGGCCCTGATTTACCCCATCGAGATCCTGATTTGCACCTCCAGGGTTTGATTTACCCCATCAGGACCCTGATTTGATCCCCTCAAGGCTCAGATTTACACCCTCAGGGCCAAATTTACCCCCTCAAGGCCCTGATTTACCCCATTGAGATCCTGATTTACACCTCCAGGGTTTGATTTACCCCATCAGGACTCTGATTTGCCCCCCTCAAGACTCAGATTTACCCCCTGGGGCCCTATTTACACCCGCAGGGCCAATTTACCCCCTCAAGGCCCTGATTTACCCCATCGGGATCCTGATTTGTACCTCCAGGGTTTGATTTACCCCATTGGGACCCTGATTTGCCCCCTTCAGGGCCAATTTACCCCCTCATGCTCCTGATTTACCCCATCGAGATCCTGATTTACACCTCCAGGGTTTGATTTACCCCATCGGGACCCTCATTTGCCCCCCTCAAGGCTCAGATTTACACCCGCAGGGCCCAATTTACCCCCTCAAGGCCCTGATCTACCCCATTGAGATCCTGATTTACACCTCCAGGGTTTGATTTACCCCATCGGGACTCTGATTTGCCCCCCTCAAGGCTCAGATTTACACCCGCAGGGCCAATTTACCCCCTCAAGGCCCTGATTTACCCCATCGAGATCCTGATTTACACCTCCAGGGTTTGATTTACCCCATCGGGACCCTGATTTGCCCCCCTCAAGGCTCAGATTTACACCCTCAGGGCAAATTTACCCCCTCAAGGCCCTGATTTACCCCATCGAGATCCTGATTTGCACCTCCAGGGTTTGATTTACCCCATCGGGACCCTGATTTGCCCCCCTCAAGGCTCAGATTTACCCCCTGGGGCCCGATTTACACCCGCAGGGCCAATTTACCCCCTCAGGCCCTGATTTACCCCATCGAGATCCTGATTTGCACCTCCAGGGTTTGATTTACCCCATCGGGACCCTGATTTGCCCCCCTCAAGGCTCAGATTTACCCCCTAGGGCCCGATTTACACCCACAGGGCCAATTTACCCCCTCATGCTCCTGATTTACCCCATCGAGATCCTGATTTACACCTCCAGGGTTTGATTTACCCCATCGGGACCCTCATTTGCCCCCCTCAAGGCTCAGATTTACACCCGCAGGGCCAATTTACCCCCTCAAGGCCCTGATTTACCCCATCGAGATCCTGATTTGCACCTCCAGGGTTTGATTTACCCCATCGGGACCCTGATTTGCCCCCCTCAAGGCTCAGATTTACCCCCTGGGGCGCGATTTACACCCGCAGGGCCAATTTACCCCCTCAGGCCCTGATTTACCCCATCGAGATCCTGATTTGCACCTCCAGGGTTTGATTTACCCCATCGGGACCCTGATTTGCCCCCCTCAAGGCTCAGATTTACCCCCTGGGGCCCTATTTACACCCTCAGGGCCAATTTACCCCATCAGAGCCCAGATTTACCCCTCTCATGGCTCATATTTACACCCCATTTACCCCATCAGGGCCAATTTACACCACCAGGGTCCTGATTTACATCTCCAGGACCCCCGTTTACACCTCCAGGACCCTGTTTTACTCCCCCAGGCCCTGATTTACGCCTCCATTTCCCTGATTTACGCCTGCGCGACCCAGGTTTACACCTCCAGGGCACCGATTTACACCTCCAGGACTCTGATTTTCACCTCCATTGCCCCATTTTACACCCCTTTGGCCCCAATTTCCACATCCAAGGCTCTTATTTACCCCTTATGCCTTAATTTGCCCCCCCCCCCAGGACCCTGATTTACACCTCCGGAGCACTGATTTACGCCTCCGTTGCCCCCTTTTACACCTCCAGGGCCTATTTACTCCCATTTGACCCTCCTTTGCAACCCCTTGGCCCCGATTTACACCTCCGAGATCCTGATTTACACCTCCAGGCCCCTGATTTGCACCCGTTTGCACCCCCAAGGCGATTATTCACCCCTTTATGCCTCAATTTGCACCTCCAGGGCCCCGATTTACCCCCCAATTCCCCCTTTTTACACCCCTTTGGCCCCGATTTACACCTCCGGGATCCTGATTTACACCTCCAGGCCCCTGATTTGCACCCTTTTGCACCCCCAAGGCTCTTATTCACCCCTTTATGCCTCAATTTGCACCTCCAGGGCCCCGATTTACACCCCCAATTCCCCCTTTTTACACCCCTTTGGCCCCGATTTACACCTCCGGGATCCTGATTTACACCTCCAGGCCCCTGATTTGCACCCTTTTGCACCCCCAAGGCTCTTATTCACCCCTTTATGCCTCAATTTGCACCTCCAGGGCCCCGATTTACCCCCCATTGCCCCGTTTTACACCCCTTTGGCCCTGATTCGCACCTCCAGGACCCTGATTTACACCTCCAGGCCCCTGATTTGCACCCTTTTGCACCCCCAAGGCTCTTATTCCCCCCTTTATGCCTCAATTTGCACCTCCAGGGCCCCGATTTACCCCCCAATTCCCCCTTTTTACACCCCTTTGGCCCCGATTTACACCTCCGGGACCCTGATTTACACCTCCAGGCCCCTGATTTGCACCCTTTTGCACCCCCAAGGCTCTTATTCATCCCTTTATGCCTCAATTTGCACCTCCAGGGCCCCGATTTACCCCCCATTGCCCCGTTTTACACCCCTTTGGCCCCGATTTACACCTCCGGGACCCTGATTTACACCTCCAGGCCCCTGATTTGCACCCTTTTGCACCCCCAAGGCTCTTATTCACCCCTTTATGCCTCAATTTGCACCTCCAGGGCCCCGATTTACCCCCCATTGCCCCGTTTTACACCCCTTTGGCCCTGATTCGCACCTCCAGGACCCTGATTTACACCTCCAGGCCCCTGATTTGCACCCTTTTGCACCCCCAAGGCTCTTATTCACCCCTTTATGCCTCAATTTGCACCTCCAGGGCCCCGATTTACCCCCCAATTCCCCCTTTTTACACCCCTTTGGCCCCGATTTACACCTCCGGGACCCTGATTTACACCTCCAGGCCCCTGATTTGCACCCTTTTGCACCCCCAAGGCGCTTATTCACCCCTTTATGCCTCAATTTGCACCTCCACGGCCCAGATTTACCCCCCATTTTACACCCCTTTGGCCCCGATTCGCACCTCCAGGACCCTGATTTACACCTCCAGGCCCCTGATTTGCACCCTTTTGCACCCCCAAGGCTCTTATTCACCCCTTTATGCCTCAATTTGCACCTCCACGGCCCCGATTTACCCCCCAATTCCCCCTTTTTACACCCCTTTGGCCCCGATTTACACCTCCGGGACCCTGATTTACACCTCCAGGCCCCTGATTTGCACCCTTTTGCACCCCCAAGGCGCTTATTCACCCCTTTATGCCTCAATTTGCACCTCCACGGCCCAGATTTACCCCCCATTTTACACCCCTTTGGCCCCGATTCGCACCTCCAGGACCCTGATTTACACCTCCAGGCCCCTGATTTGCACCCTTTTGCACCCCCAAGGCTCTTATTCACCCCTTTATGCCTCAATTTGCACCTCCACGGCCCCGATTTACCCCCCATTCCTCCATTTTACGCCCCTTTGGCCCCGATTCCCTCCCGGCCCCGCCCCTCGCGCGCGCGATTGGCGGGAAGGGGCGGGGCCTGAGCGCTGATTGGCTTCGACAGGAAGAGGGGCGGGGCCTGAACCAGGATCTGCGCGCTGATTGGTTTCGAGGGAGAAAGGGGCGTGGCCTGAACCCGGATCTGCGCGCTGATTGGCTGCCGGAGGGGGCGGGGAACGACAGGCGGGACCCGGCGGGAGCAGCGCGGTTCTCGGGGTTACTGGGGGCACTGGGACCTACTGGGAGGGACTGGGAGTAACTGGGAGAGTTATTAGGTGGTTACTGGGAGCACTGGGGGTAACTGGGAAGGACTGTGAGCACTGGAGAAGTTATGGGGTGCTTGCTGGGAGCACTGGGGGTAACTGGGAGTGTTACTGGGAGCACTGGGGGTAACTGGGGGGGGTTACTGGGAGCACTGGGGGTAACTGGGGGGGGTTACTGGGAGCACTGGGGGTAACTGGGAGGGTTACTGGGAGCACTGGGGGTAACTGGGAGGGTTACTGGGAGCACTGGGGGTAACTGGGGGGGTTACTGGGAGCACTGGGGGTAACTGGGAGGGTTACTGGGAGCACTGGGGGTAACTGGGGGGGTTACTGGGAGCACTGGGGGTAACTGGGAGGGTTATTAGGTGGTTACTGGGAGCACTGGGGGTAACTGGGAGGGTTATTATGGGGCTACTGGGAGCACTGGAGGTAACTGGGAGGGTTATTAGGGGGTTACTGGGAGCACTGGGGGTAACTGAGAGGGTTACTGGGAGCACTGGGGGTAACTGGGAGGGTTATTATGGGGCTACTGGGAGCACTGGAGGTAACTGGGAGGGTTATTAGGGGGTTACTGGGAGCACTGGGGGTAACTGGGAGGGTTATTAGGTGGTTACTGGGAGCACTGGGGGTAACTGGGAGGGTTATTAGGGGGTTACTGGGAGCACTGGGGGTAACTGGGAGGGTTATTAGGGGGTTACTGGGAGCACTGGGGGTAACTGGGAGGGTTATTAGGTGGTTACTGGGAGCACTGGGGGTAACTGGGAGGGTTATTATGGGGCTACTGGGAGCACTGGAGGTAACTGGGAGGGTTATTAGGGGGTTACTGGGAGCACTGGGGGTAACTGGGAGGGTTATTAGGGGGTTACTGGGAGCACTGGGGGTAACTGGGAGGGTTATTAGGTGGTTACTGGGAGCACTGGGGGTAACTGGGAGGGTTATTATGGGGTTACTGGGAGCACTGGGGGTAACTGGGAGGGACTGGTAGCACTGGGGGTAACTGGGAGGGTTATTAGGTGGTTACTGGGAGCACTGGGGGTAACTGGGAAGGACTGGGAGCACTGGAGAAGTTACTGGGTGCTTGCTGGGAGCACTGGGGGTAACTGGGAGGGTTACTGGGAGCACTGGGGGTAACTGGGAGGGTTATTAGGGGGTTATGGGAGTAACTGGGAGGGTTACTGGGAGCACTGGGGGTAACTGGGGGGGTTACTGGGAGCACTGGGGGTAACAGGGAGGGTTATTAGGGGGTTACTGGGAGCACTGGGGGTAACTGGGAGGGTTATTAGGTGGTTACTGGGAGCACTGGGGGTAACTGGGAGGGACTGGGAGCACTGGAGAACTTATTGTGTGCTTGCTGGGAGCACTGGGGGTAACTGGGAGGGTTACTGGGAGCACTGGGGGTAACTGGGAGGGACTGGTAGCACTGGGGGTAACTGGGAGGGTTATTAGGTGGTTACTGGGAGCACTGGGGGTAACTGGGAGGGTTACTGGGAGCACTGGGGGTAACTGGGAGGGACTGGGAGCACTGGAGAAGTTATTCTATTCTTACTGGGAGCACTGGGGGTAACTGGGAGGGTTATTAGGTGGTTACTGGGAGCACTGGGGGTAACTGGGAGGGACTGGGTGCTCTGGAGAACTTATTGGGTGCTTGCTGGGAGCACTGGGGGTAACTGGGAGGGTTACTGGGAGCACTGGGGGTAACTGGGAGGGACTGGTAGCACTGGGGGTAACTGGGAGGGTTATAAGGTGGTTACTGGGAGCACTGGGGGTAACTGAGAGGGTTACTGGGAGCACTGGGGGTAACTGGGAGGGTTATTAGGAGGTTACTGGGAGCACTGGGGGTAACTGGGAGGGTTATTAGGAGGTTACTGGGAGCACTGGGGGTAACTGCGAGGGTTATAAGGTGGTTACTGGGAGCACTGGGGGTAACTGGGAGGGTTACTAGGTGGTTACTGGGAGCACTGGGGGTAATTGAGAGGGTTACTGGGGTTAACTGGGAGGGACTGGGAGCACTGGGGAAGTTATTGGGTGCTTGCTGGGCGGGACTGGGTGTAACTGGGAGGGTTACTGGGAGCACTGGGACGAACTGGGAGGGAGCGGGAGCTGACTGGGGAGTCCCTGGGAGCACTGGGGTTGTGGGGATTGGGGCCATACTGGGACTTACTGGGCCATACTGGGACTTACTGGGCCTTACTGGGAGCTCTGTCCCCCCTTGCAGTTTGAAGCCCATGGCGGAGCCGCCGGGTGAGGCCACGCCCCCCTCCCCCCCCGGGTCCTAGTGCCCCTCCCTCCATTTCCATTCCCGGGTCCTAGTGCCCCTCCCTCCATTTCCATTCCCGGGTCCTAGTGCCCCTCCCTCCATTTCCATTCCCGGGTCCTATTGCCCCTCCCTCCATTTCCATTCCCGGGTCCTAGTGCCCCTCCCTCCATTTCCATTCCTGGGTCCTAGTGCCCCTCCCTCCATTTCCATTCCCGGGTCCTATTGCCCCTCCCTCCATTTCCATTCCCGGGTCCTAGTGCCCCTCCCTCCATTTCCATTCCCAGGGTCCTAGTGCCCCTCCCTCCATTTCCATTCCCAGGGTCCTAGTGCCCCTCCCTCCATTTCCATTCCCAGGGTCCTAGTGCCCCTCCCTCCATTTCCATTCCCAGGGTCCTATTGCCCCTCCCTCCATTTCCATTCCCGGGTCCTAGTGCCCCTCCCTCCATTTCCATTCCTGGGTCCTAGTGCCCCTCCCTCCATTTCCATTCCCAGGGTCCTATTGCCCCTCCCTCCATTTCCATTCCCGGGTCCTAGTGCCCCTCCCTCCATTTCCATTCCTGGGTCCTAGTGCCCCTCCCTCCATTTCCATTCCCAGGGTCCTATTGCCCCTCCCTCCATTTCCATTCCCAGGGTCCTAGTGCCCCTCCCTTCGCCTCCATTCCCGGGTCCTAGTGCCCCTCCCTTCGCCTCCATTCCCAGGGTCCTAGTGCCCCTCCCTCCATTTCCATTCCCAGGGTCCTATTGCCCCTCCCTCCATTTCCATTCCCGGGTCCTAGTGCCCCTCCCTCCATTTCCATTCCCAGGGTCCTATTGCCCCTCCCTCCATTTCCATTCCCAGGGTCCTAGTGCCCCTCCCTTCGCCTCCATTCCCGGGTCCTAGTGCCCCTCCCTTCGCCTCCATTCCCGGGTCCTAGTGCCCCTCCCTCCATTTCCATTCCCGGGTCCTAGTGCCCCTCCCTCCATTTCCATTCCCGGGTCCTATTGCCCCTCCCTCCATTTCCATTCCCAGGGTCCTAGTGCCCCTCCCTCCATTTCCATTCCCAGGGTCCTATTGCCCCTCCCTCCATTTCCATTCCCAGGGTCCTAGTGCCCCTCCCTCCATTTCCATTCCCAGGGTCCTAGTGCCCCTCCCTCCATTTCCATTCCCAGGGTCCTAGTGCCCCTCCCTCCATTTCCATTCCCAGGGTCCTAGTGCCCCTCCCTCCATTTCCATTCCCAGGGTCCTAGTGCCCCTCCCTCCATTTCCATTCCCAGGGTCCTATTGCCCCTCCCTCCATTTCCATTCCCAGGGTCCTAGTGCCCCTCCCTTCGCCTCCATTCCCGGGTCCTAGTGCCCCTCCCTTCGCCTCCATTCCCGGGTCCTAGTGCCCCTCCCTCCATTTCCATTCCCGGGTCCTAGTGCCCCTCCCTCCATTTCCATTCCCGGGTCCTATTGCCCCTCCCTCCATTTCCATTCCCGGGTCCTAGTGCCCCTCCTTGTGTCCCCTCCCCGAGTCCCTCTGGGTCCTAATGCCCCCCGCTTCTCCCCTTCGGCCCTAATGCCGCTCCCTCCCCGGGTCCTAATGCCCCGCCCCCGGGTCCCCTTGGATCCTAATGCCCCCCACTTCTCCCCCAGAGTCCTAGCACCCCCCATCTCTGGTCCCCCCAGGTCCTAGTGACCCCGCTTCTCCCCCTAGGTCCTAATACACCCCCCCAATGGGTCCTAATGCCCCCCCCCCCGGGCCCTAAGGTCCCCATCGGGTCCTAATGCCCCTCCCCCCCCCCTACTTCTCCCCCTGGGTCCTAATGCCACCCCCCTTCTCCCCCAACCCGGGTCCCTCTGGGTCCTAATGCCCCCCCCAACCTCTCTCCCCCTGGGTCCTAATGCCCCCCCTCTTCTTCCCCCCCCCAGGTCCATGGGGCCCTCATTCCCCCCCTCGCACTTCATGCTGCCCCCTCCCAGCACCAGGTAAGGGCTCCCAGTGCTCCCAGTGACTTCCCAGTTAACCCCCCAGTGGCCTCCCAGTAACCCGCCAGTGCTCCCAGTACCCCTCAGCGCATCCAGCAGCCTCCCAGTTACCTCCCAGTGACCTCCCAGTAACCCGCCAGTGCTCCCAGTACCCCTCAGCGCTTCCAGCAGCCTCCCAGTTACCTCCCAGTGACCTCCCAGTAACCCGCCAGTGCTCCCAGTACCCCTCAGCGCTTCCAGCAGCCTCCCAGTTACCTCCCAGTGACCTCCCAGTAACCCACCAGTGCTCCCAGTACCCCTCAGTGCTTCCAGCAGCCCCCCAGTTACCTTCCCAGTGACCTCCCAGTAACCCACCAGTGCTCCCAGTACCCCTCAGCGCTTCCAGTAGCCTCCCAGTTACCTCCCAGTTACCTCCCAGTAACCCACCAGTGCTCCCAGTACCCCTCAGCGCTTCCAGCAGCCTCCCAGTTACCTCCCAGTGACCTCCCAGTAACCCGCCAGTGCTCCCAGTACCCCTCAGCGCTTCCAGCAGCCTCCCAGTTACCTCCCAGTGACCTCCCAGTAACCCGCCAGTGCTCCCAGTACCCCTCAGCGCTTCCAGCAGCCTCCCAGTCACCTTCCCAGTGACCTCCCAGTAACCCACCAGTGCTCCCAGTAGCCCTCAGCGCTTCCAGCAGCCTCCCAGTTACCTCCCAGTGACCTCCCAGTAACCCGCCAGTGCTCCCAGTACCCCTCAGCGCTTCCAGCAGCCTCCCAGTTACCTCCCAGTTACCTCCCAGTAACCCACCAGTGCTCCCAGTACCCCTCAGCGCTTCCAGCAGCCTCCCAGTTACCTCCCAGTGACCTCCCAGTAACCCGCCAGTGCTCCCAGTACCCCTCAGCGCTTCCAGCAGCCTCCCAGTTACCTCCCAGTTACCTCCCAGTAACCCACCAGTGCTCCCAGTACCCCTCAGCGCTTCCAGCAGCCTCCCAGTTACCTCCCAGTTACCTCCCAGTAACCCACCAGTGCTCCCAGTACCCCTCAGCGCTTCCAGCAGCCTCCCAGTCACCTTCCCAGTGACCTCCCAGTAACCCGCCAGTGCTCCCAGTACCCCTCAGCGCTTCCAGCAGCCTCCCAGTCACCTTCCCAGTGACCTCCCAGTAACCCACCAGTGCTCCCAGTACCCCTCAGCGCTTCCAGCAGCCTCCCAGTTACCTCCCAGTTACCTCCCAGTAACCCACCAGTGCTCCCAGTACCCCTCAGCGCTTCCAGCAGCCTCCCAGTTACCTCCCAGTTACCTTTCCTGTGCTCCCAGTGACCTCCCAGTTGCCCCCAGCGCTCCCTGTCACCTCCCAGTAACCTCCCAGTACACCCAGTTGCTCTGCGGTGCTCCCAGTCACCTTCCCAGTGCTCCCAGCAGCCTCTCGGTACCCTCCCAGTTAGCCCACGGTGCTCCCAGTTCCCCTCCCTTTCCCCAGGGCCCTGGAGGCGGAGCTGGAGGCCGAGAGGAGGCGGAGCCAAGCACTGAGGGCGGAGCTTGGCGCCGAGAGGGGGCGGAGCCTCGCGTTGGGGGCGGAGCTTGAGGCGCTGAAGGGGCGGGGCCAAGCGCTGGGGGTGGAGAAAGCCCTGGAGGAGGTGAGCGAGGGGGGTTTGTCCCCGAGTCCCGGTGTCCCCAAGGTGTCCCCAAGGTCTCCCCTCGTGTCCCCCTGGTGTCCCCAGGGCCACCCTCATGTCCCCAAGGTATCCCCAGGGCGCCCCTGGTGTCCCCAAGGTCTCCCCTCGTGTCCCCCTGGTGTCCCCAGGGCCACCCTCATGTCCCCAAGGTATCCCCAGGGTGCCCCTGGTGTCCCCAAGGTGTCCCCTCGTGTCCCCCTGGTGTCCCCAGGGCCACCCTCATGTCCCCAAGGTATCCCCAGGGCGCCCCTGGTGTCCCCAAGGTGTCCCCAAGGTCTCCCCTCGTGTCCCCCTGGTGTCCCCAGGGCCACCCTCATGTCCCCAAGGTATCCCCAGGGCGCCCCTGGTGTCCCCAAGGTGTCCCCAAGGTCTCCCCTCGTGTCCCCCTGGTGTCCCCAGGGCCACCCTCATGTCCCCAAGGTATCCCCAGGGCGCCCCTGGTGTCCCCAAGGTGTCCCCGTAGTGAGGGTGACACGATAGCCACGTCCCCCTGGTGTCCCCAAGGTGTCCCCAAGGTCTCTCCTCATGTCCCCCTGGTGTCCCCAGGGCCACCCTCATGTCCCCAAGGTATCCCCAGGGCGCCCCTGGTGTCCCCAAGGTGTCCCCGTAGTGAGGGTGACACGATAGCCACGTCCCCCTGGTGTCCCCAAGGTGTCCCCAAGGTCTCCCCTCGTGTCCCCCTGGTGTCCCCAGGGCCACCTTCATGTCCCCAAGGTATCCCCAGGGCGCCCCTGGTGTCCCCAAGGTGTCCCCATGGTGAGGGTGACACAGTGGCCACGTCCCTCTGGTTTCCCCAAGGTGTCCCCAAGGTCTCCCCCCGTGTCCCTCTGGTGTCCCCAGGCCACCCTCATGTCCCCAAGGTATCCCCAGGGCACCCCTGGTGTCCCCAAGGTGTCCCCAAGGTCTCCTCGTGTCCCCCAGGTGTCTCCAGAGTATCCCCAGGGGACCTGTGGTGTCCCCAAGTTGTCCCTGTAGTGAGGGTGACACGGTGGCCACGTCCTTCTGGTGTCCCCAAGGTGTCCCCAAGGTCTCCCCCCATGTCCCCCTGGTGTCCCCAGGGCCACCCTCATGTCCCCAAGGTATCCCCAGGGCACCCCTGGTGTCCCCAAGGTGTCCCCATAATGAGGGTGACACGGTGGCCACGTCCCCTTCATGTCCCCGAGGTCTCCCCATGTCCCCCTGGTGCCTCCAGGCCACCTTCGTGTCCCCAGGGCACCCCTGGTGTCCCCAGGGTGTCCCCATGGTGAGGGTGACACAATAGCCACATCCCCAAAGTGTCCCCAAGGTGTCCCCATGTCCCCCTGGTGTCCCCAAGGTGTCCTCATGTCTCCAGGGTGTCTCCAGGGTGTCCCCAAGGTGTCTCCAGGGTGTCCCCAAGGTGTCCTCATGTCCCCAGGGTGTCCCCAAGGTGTCCCCAAGGTGTCCTCATGTCCCCAGGGTGTCCCCAAGGTGTCCCCAAGATGTCCCCAAGGTGTCCTCATGTCTCCAGGGTGTCCCCAGGGTGTCCCCAAGGTGTCCTTATGTCCCCAGGGTGTCCCCAAGGTGTCCCCAAGGTGTCCTCATGTCTCCAGGATGTCCCCAAGGTGTCCTCATGTCCCCAGGGTGACCCCAAGGTGTCCCCAAGGTGTCCTCATGTCTCCAGGGTGTCCCCAAGGTGTCCCCAAGGTGTCCTCATGTCTCCAGGATGTCCCCAAGGTGTCCTCATGTCCCCAGGGTGACCCCAAGGTGTCCCCAAGGTGTCCTCATGTCCCCAGGGTGTCCCCAAGGTGTCCCCAAGGTGTCCTCATGTCTCCAGGATGTCCCCAAGGTGTCCTCATGTCCCCAGGGTGACCCCAAGGTGTCCCCAAGGTGTCCTCATGTCCCCAGGGTGTCCCCAGGGTGTCCCCAGGGTGTCCCCAAGGTGTCCTTATGTCCCCAGGGTGTCCCCAAGGTGTCCCCAAGGTGTCCTCATGTCTCCAGGATGTCCCCAGGATGTCCCCAAGGTGTCCTCATGTCCCCAGGGTGTCCCCAAGGTGTCCCCAAGATCTCCCCATGTCCCCAGATTGTCCCAGAGTAAAAGGGGGGGGTTGGGTTAAGGGGGACCTTATGGGCTCGGGGGGGGGGGTTGGGTCCTGAGGGGCTGGGGGGGTTTTGGGGGGTCTCTGACCCGCTCCCCCCCTCCGTTTTTTACCCCCCAGGACCCCCAGAGGCGGCTTTTGGGGCGCTGGCGGCGCGAGGTGTTTGCGCTCCTGGTGCAGCGAACGGCCTGGGAGGAGACGGAGAGGGCGCTGCGGGCGAAGGTGGGTCCTGGGGTCCCTCCCAAAGGGTCCCGAGCCCAGTTTAGGGGTCCTGGGGTCCCTCCCAAAGGGTCCTGAGCCCAGTCTGGGGGTCCTGAGCCCAGTTTGGGGATGCTGGGGTCCCTCCTGGGGGTTCCTGAGACCAGTTTGAGGGTCCTGGCATCCTTCCCAGAGGGTCCTAAGCCCAGTTTGGGGGTCCTGGCCCCAGTTTGGAGGTCCTGGGGTCCCTCCCGGAGCGTCCTGAGCCCAGTTTGGGGGTCCTGGGGTCCCTTCCGGAGGATCCTGAGCCCAGTTTGGGGGTCCTGGGTTACCTCCTGGAGGGTCCTTAGCCCAGTTTGGGGGTCCTTAGCCTTGTTTTGGGGGTGCTGGCCCCATCCAGATGGTCCTGAGACCCATTTCTGGGGTCCTGAGCACCATTTCTGGGGTGCGGGGTCCCATCCGCATGGTGCTGAGGCCCCTTTTGGGGTGCAGAGCCCCATTTCTGGGGTGCCGGGTCCCATCCGGATAGTGCTGAGCCCCCTCTTGGGGTGCTGAGCCCCGTTTCTGAGGTGCCTGGTCCCATCCGGATGGTGGTGAGCCCCCTTTTTGGGGTGCTGAGCCCCGTTTCTGGAGTTCCTGGTCCCATCCGGATGGTGCTGAGCCCCCTTTTTGGGGTGCTGAGCCCCGTTTCTGGAGTTCCTGGTCCCATCCGGATGGTGCTGAGCCCCCTTTGTGGGGTCCTGAGCCCCGTTTCTGGAGTGCCTGGTCCCATCCGGATGGTGCTGAGCCCCTTTTTGGGGTCCTGAGCCCCGTTTCTGGGGTGCTTGGTCCCATCCGGATGGTGCTAAGCCCCCTCTTGGGGTGCTGAGCGCAGGTGGTGGCGCTGGAAGCAGCTGTGGCCGCGGCAACACGGCGGGAGAGGCAGGTGGGGAACTGGGGGAACTGGGAGGGACTGGGAGGCAACTGGGGACACTGGGAGGGAACTGGGAGGGGACTGGGGACACTGGGAGGGAACTGAGAGGGACTGGGAGGCAACTGGGAGGGACTGGGAGGGACTGGGAGGCAACTGGAGACACTGGGAGGGAACTGGGAGGGACTGGGAGGCGACTGGGAGGGACTGGGAGGGGACTGGGGACAATGGGAGGGAACTGGGAGGGACTGGAAGGCAACTGGGAGGGAACTAGGAGGGACTGGGAGGCGACTGGGGACACTTGGAGGGAACTGGGAGGCAACTGGGAGGGAACTGGGAGGAACTGGGAGGCGACTGGGGACACTGGGAGGGAACTGGGAGGGACTAGGAGGCGACTGGGGACACTGGGAGGAAACTGGGAGGGACTGGGAGGCAACTGGGAGGGAACTGGGAGGAACTGAGAGGCGACTGGGGACACTGGGAGGGAACTGGGAGGGACTGGGAGGCGACTGGGGACACTTGGAGGGAACTGGGAGGGACTGGGAGGCAACTGGGAGGGACTGGGAGGCGACTGGGGACACTGGGAGGGAACTGGGAGACACTGGGAGGCAACTGGGAGGCGACTGGAGACACTGGGAGGCAACTGGGAGGCGACTGGGGACACTGGGAGGGAACTGGGAGACACTAGGAGGCAACTGGAGACACTGGGAGGGACTGGGAGGCAACTGGAGACACTGGGAGGGAACTGGGAGGGACTGGGAGGCGACTGCAGACACTGGGAGGGAACTGGGAGGGACTGGGAGGCAACTGGAGACACTGGGAGGCAACTGGAAGGGACTGGGAGGCGACTGGGGACACTGGGAGGGAACTGGGAGGGACTGGGAGGCAACTGGAGACACTGGGAGGCAACTGGAAGGGACTAGGAGGCGACTGGGGACACTGGGAGGGAACTGGGAGGGACTGGGAGGCAACTGGAGACACTGGGAGGCAACTGGAAGGGACTAGGAGGCGACTGGGGACACTGGGAGGGAACTGGGAGGGACTGGGAGGCAACTGGAGACACTGGGAGGCAACTGGGGACACTGGGAGGGAACTGGGAGGCGACTGGGGACACTGGGAGGGGTTGGGGCCAAACTGGGAGGGACTGGGAATGGTTGGGGACACTGAGGGGAGGGACTGGGGGGAAACTGGGGACACTGGGAGGGGTTGGGGACACTGGGAGGGGGGGAACTGGGGTTACTGGGAGGGGTCACTGGGAGGCACTGGGGACACTGGGAGGGGTTGGGGACAGTTGGGGACGCGGTGGCCCCGGCGCAGGAGGCGATGAGGGCGGAGGCGGCGGAGAAGGCACTGGGAGCACTGGGACAGGCAGCTGCCAGGTACTGGGAGGGACTGGGAGCCGCTTTGGGGGACTGGGAGGGACTGGGAGGGACTGGGAGGGACTGGGAGCTGCTTTGAGGGGCTGGGAGCATACTGGGAGGGACTGGGAGGATACTGGGAGAGACTGGGAGTCCCTTTGAGGGGCTGGGAGGATACTGGGAGGGACTGGGAGGATACTGGGAGGGACTGGGAGGATACTGGGAGAGACTGGGAGCTGCTTTGAGGGGCTGGGAGGATACTGGGAGGGACTGGGAGGATACTGGGAGGGACTGGGAGGATACTGGGAGAGACTGGGAGGATACTGGGAGAGACTGGGAGTCCCTTTGAAGGGCTGGGAGGATACTGGGAGGGACTGGGAGGATACTGGGAGAGACTGGGAGCTGCTTTGAGGGGCTGGGAGGGACTGGGAGGGACTGGGAGGGACTGGGAGCTGCTTTGGGGGACTGGGAGGGACTGGGAGCTGCTTTGGGGGGACTGGGAGGATACTGGGAGAGACTGGGAGCTGCTTTGAGGGGCTGGGAGGGACTGGGAGGGACTGGGAGGATACTGGGAGGGACTGGGAGCTGCTTTGGGGGACTGGGAGGGACTGGGAGCTGCTTTGGGGGACTGGGAGGGACTGGGAGGATACTGGGAGAGACTGGGAGCTGCTTTGAGGGGCTGGGAGGGACTGGGAGGATACTGGGAGGGACTGGGAGGATACTGGGAGGGACTGGGAGCTGCTTTGGGGGACTGGGAGGGACTGGGAGCTGCTTTGAGGGGCTGGGAGCATACTGGGAGGGACTGGGAGGATACTGGGAGACACTGGGAGTCCCTTTGAGGGGCTGGGAGGATACTGGGAGGGACTGGGAGGATACTGGGAGGGACTGGGAGTCCCTTTGAGGGGCTGGGAGCATACTGGGAGGGACTGGGAGGATACTGGGAGAGACTGGGAGTCCCTTTGAGGGGCTGGGAGGCTACTGGGAGGGACTGGGAGGCTACTGGGAGGGACTGGGAGCCGCTTTGGGGGACTGGGAGGGACTAAGAGTCCCTTTGAGGGACTGGGAGGATACTGGGAGGGACTGGGAGGCACTTCAGGGGACTGGGAGGGACTGGGAAGTTACGGGAAGGGACTGGGAGCCACTTGGGGGGACTGGGAGGCTACTGGGAGGGACTGGGATCTGCTTTGAGGGACTGGGAGGATACTGGAAGGGACTGGGAGCTGCTTTGAGGGACTGGGAGGATACTGGGACGATACTGGGAGGGACTGGGAGCTGCTTTGAGGAACTGGGAGGATACTGGGAGGGACTGGGAGCTGCTTTGAGGGACTGGGAGGATACTGGGAGGGACTGGGAGCTGCTTTGAGGGACTGGGAGGATACTGGGAGGATACTGGGAGGGACTGGGAGCTGCTTTGAGGGACTGGGAGGCTACTGGGAGGGACTGGGAGCTGCTTTGAGGGACTGGGAGGCTACTGGAAGGGACTGGGAGGATACTGGGAGTTTACTGGGAGGGACTGGGAGCTGCTTTGAGGGACTGGGAGGTTACTGGAAGGGACTGGGAGGCTACTGGGAGGGACTGGGATCTGCTTTGAGGGACTGGGAGGCTACTGGGAGGGACTGGGATCTGCTTTGAGGGACTGGGAGGATACTGGAAGGGACTGGGAGCTGCTTTGAGGGACTGGGAGGATACTGGGACGATACTGGGAGGGACTGGGAGCTGCTTTGAGGAACTGGGAGGATACTGGGAGGGACTGGGAGCTGCTTTGAGGGACTGGGAGGATACTGGGAGGATACTGGGAGGGACTGGGAGCTGCTTTGAGGGACTGGGAGGATACTGGGAGGGACTGGGAGCTGCTTTGAGGGACTGGGAGGATACTGGGAGGGACTGGGAGCTGCTTTGAGGGACTGGGAGGCTACTGGAAGGGACTGGGAGGATACTGGGAGTTTACTGGGAGGGACTGGGAGCTGCTTTGAGGGACTGGGAGGTTACTGGAAGGGACTGGGAGGCTACTGGGAGGGACTGGGATCTGCTTTGAGGGACTGGGAGGCTACTGGGAGGGACTGGGATCTGCTTTGAGGGACTGGGAGGATACTGGGAGGGACTGGGATCTGCTTTGAGGGACTGGGAGGCTACTGGAAGGGACTGGGAGCTGCTTTGAGGGACTGGGAGGATACTGGGAGGGACTGGGAGCTGCTGAGAGGGCCAGGGAGGATACTGGGAGGATACTGGGAGGGACTGGGAGCTGCTTTGAGGGACTGGGAGGCTACTGGAAGGGACTGGGAGGATACTGGGAGGGACTGGGAGCTGCTTTGAGGGACTGGGAGGCTACTGGAAGGGACTGGGAGGATACTGGGAGGGACTGGGAGCTGCTTTGAGGGCCTGGGAGGCTACTGGGAGGGACTGGGAGCTGCTTTGAGGGCCTGGGAGGATACTGGGAGGGACTGGGAGCTGCTTTGAGGGACTGGGAGGTTACTGGGAGGGACTGGGAGCTGCTTTGAGGGACTGGGAGGCTACTGGGAGGCTACTGGGAGGGACTGGGAGCTGCTTTGAGGGACTGGGAGGATACTGGGAGGGACTGGGAGGGACTGGGAGGGACTGGGAGCTGCTTTGAGGGACTGGGAGGCTACTGGGAGGCTACTGGGAGGGCCTGTGACCGGTGTCCCTGTCCCCAGGGCGTCCCGGGAGGTGACCTCGCGCCAGGCGGAGGTGACAGCGGCCACCGAGGCCTTGGGGACACTGAGCACCCGGCTGGGCCACCCCAGAGCCACCGTCTGTCACCTCCGTGAGGGGACACGGGGACACGGGGGGACAAGGAGGGGACACAGGGACAGGGAAGGGACATGGGGACAGGGAGGGGGACACAGGGACAAGGGGACACAGAGGGGACATGGGGACAGGGAGGGGGGACACTGGGGCAGGGACATAGGGACAAGGGGGACAGGGAGGGGACATGGGGACAGGGAGGGGGGACAGGGACATGGGGACACAGAGGGGACATGGGGACAGGGACATAGGGACAAGGGGGACATGGGGACACAGAGGGGACATGGGGACAAGGACATGGGGACAGGGAGGGGGACACGGAGGAGGGACATGGGGACAGGGAGGGAGGGGGACACAGGGGTACAGGGACAAGGGGGACAGGGAGGGGACATGGGGACAGGGAATGGGGACACGGGGACAGGGACATAGGGACAAGGGGGACGGGGGGACAGGGAGGGGGGACAGGGGGACACAGGGACAGGGGGACACAGGGATAGGGGGCCAGGGACAAGGGGGACACAGGGACAGGGGGATAGGGACAAGGGGGACAGGGAGGGGACATGGGGACAGGGAGGGGGACAAGGACATGGAGACGGGGGGACAGGGAGGGGGGCACAGGAACAGGGGGACATGAGGACACGGACGAGGGACATGGGGACAGGGAAGGGGACACAGGGACATAGGGCACATGGGGACGGGTGGCCTGAGTGTCCCCGTGTCCCCTGTCCCCAGAGCTGGTGGCCTGGGTGTCCCCAGTGTCCCCTGTCCCCAGAGCTGATGGCCTGGGTGTCACCGTGTCCCCTGTCCCCAGAGCTGGTGGCCTGGGTGTCACCGGTGTCCCCTGTCCCCAGAGCTGGTGGCCTGGGTGTCCCCAGTGTCCCCTGAGCTGGTGGCCTGGGTGTCCCCGTGTCCCCTGTCCCCAGAGCTGGTGGCCTGGGTGTCACCGTGTCCCCTGTCCCCTGAGCTGGTGGCCTGGGTGTCCCCGTGTCCCCTGTCCCCAGAGCTGGTGGCCTGGGTGTCCCCAGTGTCCCCTGTCCCCTGAGCTGGTGGCCTGGGTGTCCCCGTGTCCCCAGAGCTGGTGGCCTGGGTGTCACCGGTGTCCCCTGTCCCCTGAGCTGGTGGCCTGGGTGTCCCCGTGTCCCCAGAGCTGGTGACCTGGGTGTCACCAGTGTCCCCTGTCCCCAGAGCTGGTGGCCTGGGTGTCCCTGTGTCCCCTGAGCTGGTGGCTTGGGTGTCACCGGTGTCCCCTGTCCCCAGAGCTGGTGGCCTGGGTGTCACCGTGTCCCCTGTCCCCAGAGCTGGTGGCCTGGGTGTCACCGTGTCCCCTGTCCCCTGAGCTGGTGGCCTGGGTGTCACCGTGTCCCCTGTCCCCAGAGCTGGTGACCTGGGTGTCACCGGTGTCCCCTGTCCCCAGAGCTGGTGGCCTGGGTGTCCCCAGTGTCCCCTGAGCTGGTGGCCTGGGTGTCCCCGTGTCCCCTGTCCCCAGAGCTGGTGGCCTGGGTGTCCCCGTGTCCCCAGAGCTGGTGGCCTGGGTGTCACCGGTGTCCCCTGTCCCCTGAGCTGGTGGCCTGGGTGTCCCCGTGTCCCCAGAGCTGGTGACCTGGGTGTCACCAGTGTCCCCTGTCCCCAGAGCTGGTGGCCTGGGTGTCACCGTGTCCCCTGTCCCCTGAGCTGGTGGCCTGGGTGTCCCTGTGTCCCCTGAGCTGGTGGCCTGGGTGTCCCCGTGTCCCCTGTCCCCAGAGCTGGTGGCCTGGGTGTCCCCGTGTCCCCTGTCCCCAGAGCTGGTGGCCTGGGTGTCCCCGTGTCCCCTGTCCCCTGAGCTGGTGGCCTGGGTGTCCCCGTGTCCCCTGTCCCCAGAGCTGGTGGCCTGGGTGTCCCCATGTCCCCAGAGCTGGTGGCCTGGGTGTCACCATGTCCCCTGTCCCCAGAGCTGGTGGCCTGGGTGTCCCCGTGTCCCCTGTCCCCAGAGCTGGTGGCCTGGGTGTCACCAGTGTCCCCTGTCCCCAGAGCTGGTGGCCTGGGTGTCCCCGTGTCCCCTGAGCTGGTGGCTTGGGTGTCACTGGTGTCCCCTGTGCCCAGAGCTGGTGGCCTGGGTGTCCCCAGTGTCCCCTGTCCCCTGAGCTGGTGGCCTGGGTGTCCCCGTGTCCCCTGTCCCCAGAGCTGGTGGCCTGGGTGTCCCCGTGTCCCCAGAGCTGGTGGCTTGGGTGTCACCGTGTCCCCTGTCCCCAGAGCTGGTGGCCTGGGTGTCCCCGTGTCCCCTGAGCTGGTGGCCTGGGTGTCCCCGTGTCCCCTGTCCCCAGAGCTGGTGGCCTGGGTGTCCCCGTGTCCCCTGAGCTGGTGGCCTGGGTGTCCCCGTGTCCCCTGTCCCCAGAGCTGGTGACCTGGGTGTCACCGGTGTCCCCTGTCCCCAGAGCTGGTGGCCTCGGAGCAGCGATGGTGGCAGCGAGACCCGGCAGGGGACAAGTGAGTGACGCTGAGGACACTTGGGGGGGGGGGGACACAGGACATGAGGGTGACCCGGTGGCCTCGTCCCCAGCCCGGTGGCCGAGGTGACACGCGGGACGGTGGCCCAAGGCCAGCGCGGCGCTGAGGACACGTTGGGGACATCGGTTTGGGGACGCGAGGGGACACCGGGGGCCGCTGGCCTTGTCCCCACAGTGGTGGCCGAGGAGGTGACGGCGGACGAGGTGAGGTGGCTCGGGGACGAAGGGGACACGGGTGGGGACGGGGACGTGGCTCGGGGAGGGCTCTTGGGGACACAGGGGTGGCTGCTGTCCCTATGTCACCTCGATGTCACCTCCAGGTCCCCTCAAGTGGAGCCGGGACGGGGCCCCCCCCGGGCAGAGGTCGGTTCGGCTCCGGTGTCCCCAACGTGTCCCCCGTGTCCTCCCAGTGTCCCCTCTTTGTCCCCAGTGCCCTCCCGGTGTCCCCAGATGTCCCTCCGTGTCCTCTCTGTGTCCCCGATGTCCCCAAGTGTCCCCTGTGTCCCCTTAGCCTCCGGTGTCCCCTCTATGTCCCCAAGTCCTCCCCCTGTCCCCTCCGTGTCCCCCAGCCCCAAGCGTTGTCCCCGATGTCCCTCAGTGTCCCCCTAGGCCCTCGGGTGGCCCCAGTGTCCCCTCGACGTCACCCCCTGTCCCTCCCGGCCCCGCAATGTCCCCAGTGTCCCCCTCGCGTCCCCTCCTTGTCCCCAATGTCCCCTCCCTGTCCCCCTGTTCTTCCATGTTCTCCATGTCCCCTCCCTGTCCCCAATGTCCCCTCCATGTCCCAGTGTCCCCTCCCTGTCCCCTAGTGTCCCCTCCACGTCCCAGTATCCCCTCCCTGTCTCCTTGTCCCCAGTGTCCCCTCCATGTCCCCCTGTTCTTCCATGTTCTCCATGTCCCCTAGGGTCCCCTCCACGTCCCAGTGTCCCCTCCCTGTCCCAATGTCCCCTCCATGTCCCCATGTCCCCTCCATGTCCACCAATGTCCCCTCCCTGTCCCCCCTGTGTCCCCAGCATCCCCTCCCTGTCTCCTTGTCCCCAGTGTCCCCTCCATGTCCCCGTTCTTCCATGTTCTCCATGTCCCCCAGTGTCCCCTCCCTGTCCCTTTGTCCCCAATGTCCCCTCCCTGTCCCCTAGTGGCCCCTTCATGTCCCAGTGTCCCCTCCCTGTCCCCTTGTCCCCAGTGTCCCCTCCATGTCCCAATGTCTCCTCCATGTCCCCCAGTGTCCCCTCCCTGTCCCTTTGTCCCCAATGTCCCCTCCCTGTCCCCTAGTGTCCCCTCCATGTCCCAGTGTCCCCTCCCCGTCCCCTTGTCCCCAGTGTCCCCTCCATGTCCCAATGTCTCCTCCATGTCCCCCAGTGTCCCCTCCCTGTCCCTTTGTCCCCAATGTCCCCTCCCTGTCCCCTAGTGTCCCCTTCATGTCCCAGTGTCCCCTCCCCGTCCCCTTGTCCCCAGTGTCCCCTCCATGTCCCAATGTCTCCTCCATGTCCCCCAGTGTCCCCTCCCTGTCCCTTTGTCCCCAATGTCCCCTCCATGTCCCCTAGTGTCCCCTTCATGTCCCAGTGTCCCCTCCATGTCCCAATGTCTCCTCCATGTCCCCCAGTGTCCCCTAACTGTCCCCCTATTCTTCCATGTCCCCATGTCCCTTCAGTGTCCCCAGCGTCCCCTCCCCATCCCCTTGTCCCCAGTGTCCCCTCCCTGTCCCAATGTCTCCTCCATGTCCCCCAGTGTCCCCTTCATGTCCCAGTGTCCCCTCCCCATCCCCTTGTCCCCAGTGTCCCCTCCATGTCCCAATGTCTCCTCCATGTCCCCCAGTGTCCCCTTCATGTCCCAGTGTCCCCTCCCTGTCCCCTTCATGTCCCAGTGTCCCCTTCATGTCCCAGTGTCCCCTCCATGTCCCAATGTCTCCTCCATGTCCCCCAGTGTCCCGTCCCCCTATTCTTCCATGTCCCCATGTCCCTTCAGTGTCCTCAGCATCCCCTCCCCATCCCAATGTCTCCTCCATGTCCCCCAGTGTCCCCTTCATGTCCCTTTGTCCCCAATGTCCCCTCCATGTCCCCTAGTGTCCCCTTCATGTCCCAGTGTCCCCTCCCTGTCCCCTTGTCCCCAGTGTCCCCTTCATGTCCCAGTGTCCCCTCCATGTCCCAATGTCTCCTCCATGTCCCCCAGTGTCCCCTCCCTGTCCCTTTGTCCCCAATGTCCCCTCCATGTCCCCTAGTGTCCCCTTCATGTCCCAGTGTCCCCTCCCTGTCCCCTTGTCCCCAGTGTCCCCTTCATGTCCCAGTGTCCCCTCCATGTCCCAATGTCTCCTCCATGTCCCCCAGTGTCCCCTCCCTGTCCCTTTGTCCCCAATGTCCCCTCCATGTCCCCTAGTGTCCCCTTCATGTCCCAGTGTCCCCTCCCTGTCCCCAGTGTCCCCTCCATGTCCCAATGTCTCCTCCATGTCCCCCAGTGTCCCCCTATTCTTCCATGTCCCCATGTCCCTTCAGTGTCCCCAGCGTCCCCTCCCCATCCCCTTGTCCCCAGTGTCCCCTCCCTGTCCCCAGTGTCCCCTCCCTGTCCCCGCAGCGGCGCTGGCCTCCCTGGTGAGGCGGCTGCAGGCTCTGGGCGCCACCATCCTCGAGGACATCGGGGACATCGGGGACACCCCCTGAGGCCCCAGGTGAGACACCCCCCCCCCCCCTCCCCTTCCCCTCCTCCCAGCGCTAAGGAACCAGTTTGGAACTGGGAGGGGACACGGAGGGGACACCGGGGACACGGAGGGGGGGACCTTGGGGACCTTCGTTCTGTTCCCTAACGAGCTGCGAGGAAACGACGACGTCACCAGCGCTTCCTCCTCCCCTTCCAGGGCGGGAGCGGAAAGGAGGTGGAAGCAGCTCTTCCTCCTCCTTCTCCTCCTCTTCCTTCTTCTCTTCCTCTTCCTCCTCCTCCTCTTCCTTCTCCTCCTCTTCCTCCTCCTCCTCTTCCTCCTTCTCCTCTTCCTTCTCCTCCTCTTCCTCCTCCTCTTCCTCCTCCTTCTCTTCTTCCTTCTCCGTCTCCTCTTCTTCCTTCTCCTCCTTCTCCTCTTCCTCTTTCTCCTCTTCCTCTTTCTCCTCTTCCTCCTCCTTCTCCTCTTCCTCCTTCTCTTTCTCTTTCTCCTCTTCCTCTTTCTCCTCTTCCTCCTCCTTCTCCTCTTCCTCCTTCTCTTCCTCTTTCTCCTCTTCCTCCTTCTCCTCTTCCTGCTTCTCCTCCTCTTCCTTCTCCTCCTCTTCCTTCTCCTCTTCCTCCTTCTCCTCTTCCTCCTTCTCCTCTTCCTGCTTCTCCTCCTCTTCCTTCTCCTCTTCCTCCTTCTCCTCTTCCTTCTCCTCTTCCTCCTTCTCCTCTTCCTCCTTCTCCTCTTCCTCCTCCCCTTCCTCCTTCTCCTCTTCCCCTGTCTCCTGCTCTTCCTTCTCCTCCTCCTCCTCTTCCTCCTTCTCCTCCTCTTCCTCCTTCTCCTCCTCTACCTTCTTCTCCTCTTCCTCCTCCTCCTCTTCTTCGATGTCAAAACGGATCAAACAGCTCCAACGTTGGGACAATAAACGGCTTTGCCAACTGCTTCCACCAGGCGCTTCTCGATGTCCCCATCTCCCGGTGTCCCCATCTCCCCATGTCCCCACCTCCTGGCGTCCCCAACTCCTGGCGTCCCCATCTCCTGGTGTCCCCATCCACCTTCTCCCCATCTCCACCTCCTGGTGTCCCCATCCACGTTCTCCCCATCTCCATCTCCTGGTGTCCCCATCCACCTTCTCCCCATCTCCACCTCCTGGTGTCCCCATCCACGTTCTCCCCATCTCCATCTCCCGGCGTCCCCATCCACCTTCTCCCCATCTCCACCTCCTGGCGTCCCCATCCACCTTCTCCCCATCTCCACCTCCTGGCGTCCCCATCCACCTTCTCCCCATCTCCACCTCCCGGCGTCCCCATCCACCTTCTCCCCATCTCCACCTCCCGGCGTCCCCATCCACCTTCTCCCCATCTCCACCTCCTGGCGTCCCCATCCACCTTCTCCCCATCTCCACCTCCTGGCGTCCCCATCCACCTTCTCCCCATCTCCACCTCCCGGCGTCCCCATCCACCTTCTCCCCATCTCCACCTCCCGACGTCCCCATCCACCTTCTCCCCATCTCCACCTCCCGGCGTCCCCATCCACCTTCTCCCCATCTCCATCTCCCGGTGTCCCCATCCACCTTCTCCCCATCTCCATCTCCTGGCGTCCCCATCCACCTTCTCCCCATCTCCACCTCCCGGCGTCCCCATCCACCTTCTCCCCATCTCCATCTCCCGGCGTCCCCATCCACCTTCTCCCCATCTCCATCTCCTGGCGTCCCCATCCACCTTCTCCCCATCTCCATCTCCTGGCGTCCCCATCCACCTTCTCCCCATCTCCACCTCCTGGCGTCCCCATCCACCTTCTCCCCATCTCCACCTCCTGGCGTCCCCATCCACCTTCTCCCCATCTCCACCTCCTGGCGTCCCCATCCACCTTCTCCCCATCTCCATCTCCTGGCGTCCCCATCCACCTTCTCCCCATCTCCACCTCCTGGCGTCCCCATCCACCTTCTCCCCATCTCCATCTCCTGGCGTCCCCATCCACCTTCTCCCCATCTCCATCTCATGGCGTCCCCATCCACGTTCTCCCCATCTCCACCTCCCGGCGTCCCCATCCACCTTCTCCCCATCTCCATCTCCTGGCGTCCCCATCCACCTTCTCCCCATCTCCACCTCCTGGCGTCCCCATCCACCTTCTCCCCATCTCCACCTCCCGGCGTCCCCATCCACCTTCTCCCCATCTCCACCTCCTGGCGTCCCCATCCACCTTCTCCCCATCTCCACCTCCTGGCGTCCCCATCCACCTTCTCCCCATCTCCACCTCCTGGCGTCCCCATCCACCTTCTCCCCATCTCCATCTCCCGGTGTCCCCATCCACCTTCTCCCCATCTCCACCTCCTGGCGTCCCCATCCACCTTCTCCCCATCTCCACCTCCCGGCGTCCCCATCCACCTTCTCCCCATCTCCACCTCCCGGCGTCCCCATCCACCTTCTCCCCATCTCCACCTCCCGGCGTCCCCATCCACCTTCTCCCCATCTCCATCTCCCGGTGTCCCCATCCACCTTCTCCCCATCTCCACCTCCCGGCGTCCCCATCCACCTTCTCCCCATCTCCACCTCCTGGCGTCCCCATCCACCTTCTCCCCATCTCCACCTCCTGGCGTCCCCATCCACCTTCTCCCCATCTCCACCTCCCGGCGTCCCCATCCACCTTCTCCCCATCTCCACCTCCCGGCGTCCCCATCCACCTTCTCCCCATCTCCACCTCCCGGCGTCCCCATCCACCTTCTCCCCATCTCCACCTCCTGGCGTCCCCATCCACCTTCTCCCCATCTCCATCTCCTGGCGTCCCCATCCACCTTCTCCCCATCTCCACCTCCTGGCGTCCCCCATCCACCTTCTCCCCATCTCCATCTCCTGGCGTCCCCATCCACCTTCTCCCCATCTCCATCTCCTGGCGTCCCCATCCACCTTCTCCCCATCTCCACCTCCTGGCGTCCCCATCCACCTTCTCCCCTCTCTCCACCTCCCGGCGTCCCCATCCACCTTCTCCCCATCTCCATCTCCCGGTGTCCCCATCCACCTTCTCCCCATCTCCACCTCCCGGCGTCCCCATCCACCTTCTCCCCATCTCCACCTCCCGGCGTCCCCATCCACCTTCTCCCCATCTCCATCTCCTGGCGTCCCCATCCACCTTCTCCCATCTCCACCTCCCGGTGTCCCCATCCACCTTCTCCCCATCTCCACCTCCCGGTGTCCCCATCCACCTTCTCCCCATCTCCATCTCCCGGTGTCCCCGTCCACCTTCTCCCCATCTCCACCTCCTGGCGTCCCCATCCACCTTCTCCCCATCTCCACCTCCTGGCGTCCCCATCCACCTTCTCCCCATCTCCACCTCCCGGTGTCCCCATCCACCTTCTCCCCATCTCCATCTCCCGGTGTCCCCGTCCACCTTCTCCCCATCTCCACCTCCCGGCGTCCCCATCCACCTTCTCCCCATCTCCACCTCCTGGTGTCCCCATCCACCTTCTCCCCATCTCCACCTCCTGGCGTCCCCATCCACCTTCTCCCCATCTCCACCTCCTGGCGTCCCCGTCCACCTTCTCCCCATCTCCATCTCCTGGCGTCCCCATCCACCTTCTCCCCATCTCCATCTCCTGGCGTCCCCATCCACCTTCTCCCCATCTCCATCTCCCGGTGTCCCCATCCACCTTCTCCCCATCTCCATCTCCTGGCGTCCCCATCCACCTTCTCCCCATCTCCACCTCCCGGCGTCCCCATCCACCTTCTCCCCATCTCCACCTCCTGGCGTCCCCATCCACCTTCTCCCCATCTCCACCTCCTGGCGTCCCCATCCACCTTCTCCCCATCTCCATCTCATGGCGTCCCCATCCACCTTCTCCCCATCTCCACCTCCTGGCGTCCCCATCCACCTTCTCCCCATCTCCATCTCCTGGCGTCCCCATCCACCTTCTCCCCATCTCCATCTCCTGGTGTCCCCATCCACCTTCTCCCCATCTCCACCTCCTGGCGTCCCCATCCACCTTCTCCCCATCTCCATCTCCTGGCGTCCCCATCCACCTTCTCCCCATCTCCATCTCCCGGCGTCCCCATCCACCTTCTCCCCATCTCCACCTCCCCGGCGTCCCCATCCACCTTCTCCCCATCTCCATCTCCCGGCGTCCCCATCCACCTTCTCCCCATCTCCACCTCCTGGCGTCCCCATCCACCTTCTCCCCATCTCCATCTCCCGGTGTCCCCATCCACCTTCTCCCCATGTCCACCTCCTGGTGTCCCCATCCACCTTCTCCCCATCTCCACCTCCTGGCGTCCCCATCCACCTTCTCCCCATCTCCACCTCCCGGTGTCCCCATCCACCTTCTCCCCATCTCCACCTCCCGGCGTCCCCATCCACCTTCTCCCCATCTCCATCTCCCGGCGTCCCCATCCACCTTCTCCCCATCTCCACCTCCTGGCGTCCCCATCCACCTTCTCCCCATCTCCACCTCCCGGCGTCCCCATCCACCTTCTCCCCATCTCCATCTCCTGGCGTCCCCATCCACCTTCTCCCCATCTCCACCTCCTGGCGTCCCCATCCACCTTCTCCCCATCTCCACCTCCCGGTGTCCCCATCCACCTTCTCCCCATCTCCACCTCCCGGTGTCCCCATCCACCTTCTCCCCATCTCCACCTCCTGGCGTCCCCATCCACCTTCTCCCCATCTCCATCTCCTGGTGTCCCCATCCACCTTCTCCCCATCTCCACCTCCCGGCGTCCCCATCCACCTTCTCCCCATCTCCATCTCCCGGTGTCCCCATCCACCTTCTCCCCATCTCCACCTCCTGGTGTCCCCATCCACCTTCTCCCCATCTCCATCTCCTGGCGTCCCCATCCACCTTCTCCCCATCTCCATCTCATGGCGTCCCCATCCACCTTCTCCCCATCTCCATCTCATGGCGTCCCCATCCACCTTCTCCCCATCTCCACCTCCTGGTGTCCCCATCCACCTTCTCCCCATCTCCACCTCCCGGCGTCCCCATCCACCTTCTCCCCATCTCCACCTCCTGGTGTCCCCATCCACCTTCTCCCCATCTCCACCTCCTGGCGTCCCCATCCACCTTCTCCCCATCTTCACCTCCTGGTGTCCCCATCCACCTTCTCCCCATCTCCACCTCCTGGCGTCCCCATCCACCTTCTCCCCATCTCCACCTCCTGGTGTCCCCATCCACCTTCTCCCCATCTCCATCCTCCTGGCGTCCCCATCCACCTTCTCCCCATCTCCATCTCCCGGCGTCCCCATCCACCTTCTCCCCATCTCCATCTCCCGGCGTCCCCATCCACCTTCTCCCCATCTCCACCTCCTGGCGTCCCCATCCACCTTCTCCCCATCTCCACCTCCTGGCGTCCCCATCCACCTTCTCCCCATCTCCACCTCCTGGCGTCCCCATCCACCTTCTCCCCATCTCCACCTCCTGGTGTCCCCATCCACCTTCTCCCCATCCACCTTCTCCCCATCTCCATCTCCCGGTGTCCCCATCCACCTTCTCCCCATCTCCACCTCCTGGCGTCCCCATCCACCTTCTCCCCATCTCCACCTCCTGGTGTCCCCATCCACCTTCTCCCCATCTCCACCTCCTGGTGTCCCCATCCACCTTCTCCCCATCCACCTTCTCCCCATCTCCATCTCCCGGTGTCCCCATCCACCTTCTCCCCATCTCCACCTCCTGGCGTCCCCATCCACCTTCTCCCCATCTCCATCTCCTGGCGTCCCCATCCACCTTCTCCCCATCTCCACCTCCTGGCGTCCCCATCCACCTTCTCCCCATCTCCACCTCCTGGCGTCCCCATCCACCTTCTCCCCATCTCCATCTCCTGGCGTCCCCATCCACCTTCTCCCCATCTCCACCTCCTGGCGTCCCCATCCACCTTCTCCCCATCTCCATCTCCTGGTGTCCCCATCCACCTTCTCCCCATCTCCATCTCCCGGTGTCCCCATCCACCTTCTCCCCATCTCCACCTCCTGGCGTCCCCATCCACCTTCTCCCCATCTCCATCTCCCGGTGTCCCCATCCACCTTCTCCCCATCTCCATCTCCTGGTGTCCCCGTCTTCCACTTTATTCCTCTCCGCTCCCGCTGCCCCCGCCGGGGGGACCCCGTTGTCCCCCGTGCTCCTCCCTGGAGCCCCTCCCCACGGGCTCCGGGCGTCGCCGGCGCGTGGGGCGCAGGAGGAGGTGGCGGAAGGTCCCCCCGCGTCTCTTGAGCTCGGCCGGCGACCCCGTCTCGGCCACCGTCCCCCGGTCCAGCAGCACCACGCGGTCGGCCGCCTCCAGCAGGCGCGGGCGGTGGGTGACGAGCAGCACCGTGCGCTCCCCCCGGATCCTCTGCAGCTGCAGGAGAACGGGGGACGGACTCATCCTTCCGTCCTTCCGCCTCTTCCATCCCCCCTTACGCCTCTTCCCTCCCCCCTTCCTCCTCTTCCGTCCCCCCTTCCTCCTCTTCCATCCTTCCTTCCTCCTCTTCCGTCCCCCCTTCCGCCTCTTCCATCCATCCGCCTCTTCCATCCTTCCTTCCGCCTCTTCCATCCATCCGCCTCTTCCATCCATCCATCCATCCATCCTCTTCCATCCATCCATCCGCCTCTTCCATCCATCCATCCGCCTCTTCCATCCATCCATCCATCCTCTTCCATCCATCCATCCATCCTCTTCCATCCATCCATCCTCCTCTTCCATCCATCCATCCGCCTCTTCCATCCATCCATCCGCCTCTTCCATCCATCCATCCATCCGCCTCTTCCATCCATCCCTCCGCCTCTTCCATCCATCCATCCGCCTCTTCCATCCATCCATCCTCCTCTTCCATCCATCCATCCTCCTCTTCCATCCATCCATCCTCCTCTTCCATCCATCCATCCATCCGCCTCTTCCATCCATCCCTCCGCCTCTTCCATCCATCCATCCGCCTCTTCCATCCATCCATCCTCCTCTTCCATCCATCCATCCGCCTCTTCCATCCATCCATCCGCCTCTTCCATCCATCCATCCTCCTCTTCCATCCATCCATCCATCCTCCTCTTCCATCCATCCATCCTCCTCTTCCATCCATCCATCCATCCTCCTCTTCCATCCATCCATCCGCCTCTTCCATCCATCCATCCATCCTCCTCTTCCATCCATCCATCCTCCTCTTCCATCCATCCATCCATCCTCCTCTTCCATCCATCCATCCGCCTCTTCCATCCATCCATCCATCCTCCTCTTCCATCCATCCATCCTCCTCTTCCATCCATCCATCCATCCTCCTCTTCCATCCATCCATCCGCCTCTTCCATCCATCCATCCATCCTCCTCTTCCATCCATCCATCCGCCTCTTCCATCCATCCATCCATCCTCCTCTTCCATCCATCCATCCATCCTCCTCTTCCATCCATCCATCCTCCTCTTCCATCCATCCATCCATCCTCCTCTTCCATCCATCCATCCATCCGCCTCTTCCATCCATCCATCCATCCTCCTCTTCCATCCATCCATCCATCCGCCTCTTCCATCCATCCATCCATCCTCCTCTTCCATCCATCCATCCATCCGCCTCTTCCATCCATCCATCCATCCTCCTCTTCCATCCATCCATCCGCCTCTTCCATCCATCCTCCTCTTCCATCCATCCATCCATCCATCCTCCTCTTCCATCCATCCATCCATCCTCCTCTTCCATCCATCCATCCATCCTCCTCTTCCATCCATCCATCCGCCTCTTCCATCCATCCATCCTCCTCTTCCATCCATCCATCCTCCTCTTCCATCCATCCATCCGCCTCTTCCATCCATCCATCCGCCTCTTCCATCCATCCATCCATCCATCCATCCATCCTCCTCTTCCATCCATCCATCCATCCTCCTCTTCCATCCATCCATCCATCCTCCTCTTCCATCCATCCATCCATCCTCCTCTTCCATCCATCCATCCTCCTCTTCCATCCATCCATCCATCCGCCTCTTCCATCCATCCATCCTCCTCTTCCATCCATCCATCCTCCTCTTCCATCCATCCATCCATCCTCCTCTTCCATCCATCCATCCGCCTCTTCCATCCATCCATCCATCCTCCTCTTCCATCCATCCATCCTCCTCTTCCATCCATCCATCCATCCTCCTCTTCCATCCATCCATCCGCCTCTTCCATCCATCCATCCTCCTCTTCCATCCATCCATCCTCCTCTTCCATCCATCCATCCGCCTCTTCCATCCATCCATCCTCCTCTTCCATCCATCCATCCGCCTCTTCCATCCATCCATCCATCCTCCTCTTCCATCCATCCATCCGCCTCTTCCATCCATCCATCCATCCATCCGCCTCTTCCATCCATCCATCCATCCGCCTCTTCCATCCATCCATCCGCCTCTTCCATCCATCCATCCATCCATCCATCTGCCTCTTCCATCCATCCATCCATCCATCCTCCTCTTCCATCCATCCATCCCTCCGCCTCTTCCATCCCAAAGATCACGGCCTCCAGGATGACGTCGGCTTGGAAGGTCCCTCCAACCCCCTCCACTTCTCCCCCCCCTCCGGACGTCGTGCTTGCTCCGTCCCTGGAAGTTCTCAAAGCCACGTTGGATGAGGCTTGGAGCTGCCAGCGGGAAGCGTCTCGGCTTCGAGGGTCCCTCCCAACCCAACCCACGATTCTCGTCCCTCAACACCTCGAGTCCTTCTCCACCCACCCTGGGCTTGTGATTGTCCCAATCCGGCTGCCGGACCCCGACCTTCTCGGACCTTCATGAGGATCACGCGGTTCTACCTCATCCGAGTCCCTCTTGGTGGCCCCTTCTCCCTCCTGGTGGCCCCTTCTCCCTCCTGGTGGCCCCTTCTCCACCCTGGTGGCCCCTTCTCCCTCTTGGTGGCCCCTTCTCCCTCCTGGTGGCCCCTTCTCCCTCCTGGTGGCCCCTTCTCCACCCTGGTGGCCCCTTCTCCACCCTGGTGGCCCCTTCTCCCTCTTGGTGGCCCCTTCTCCCTCCTGGTGGCCCCTTCTCCACCCTGGTGGCCCCTTCTCCCTCCTGGTGGCCTCTTCTCCCTCTTGGTGGCCCCTTCTCCCTCCTGGTGGCCTCTTCTCCCTCCTGGTGGCCCCTTCTCCCTCCTGGTGGCCCCTTCTCCCTCCTGGTGGCCCCTTCTCCACCCTGGTGGCCCCTTCTCCCTCCTGGTGGCCCCGTCTCCCTCCTGGTGGCCCCTTCACCCTCTTGGTGGCCCCTTCTCCCTCCTGGTGGCCCCTTCTCCCTCCTGGTGGCCCCTTCTCCACCCTGGTGGCCCCTTCTCCCTCTTGGTGGCCCCTTCTCCCTCCTGGTGGCCCCTTCTCCCTCCTGGTGGCCCCTTCTCCACCCTGGTGGCCCCTTCTCCACCCTGGTGGCCCCTTCTCCCTCCTGGTGGCCCCTTCTCCCTCCTGGTGGCCCCTTCTCCACCCTGGTGGCCCCTTCTCCACCCTGGTGGCCCCTTCTCCCTCTTGGTGGCCCCTTCTCCCTCCTGGTGGCCCCTTCTCCACCCTGGTGGCCCCTTCTCCCTCCTGGTGGCCTCTTCTCCCTCTTGGTGGCCCCTTCTCCCTCCTGGTGGCCTCTTCTCCCTCCTGGTGGCCCCTTCTCCCTCCTGGTGGCCCCTTCTCCCTCCTGGTGGCCCCTTCTCCACCCTGGTGGCCCCTTCTCCCTCCTGGTGGCCCCGTCTCCCTCCTGGTGGCCCCTTCACCCTCTTGGTGGCCCCTTCTCCCTCCTGGTGGCCCCTTCTCCCTCCTGGTGGCCCCTTCTCCACCCTGGTGGCCCCTTCTCCCTCTTGGTGGCCCCTTCTCCCTCCTGGTGGCCCCTTCTCCCTCCTGGTGGCCCCTTCTCCACCCTGGTGGCCCCTTCTCCACCCTGGTGGCCCCTTCTCCCTCTTGGTGGCCCCTTCTCCCTCCTGGTGGCCCCTTCTCCACCCTGGTGGCCCCTTCTCCACCCTGGTGGCCCCTTCTCCACCCTGGTGGCCCCTTCTCCCTCTTGGTGGCCCCTTCTCCCCCCTGGTGGCCCCTTCTCCCTCCTGGTGGCCCCTTCTCCCTCCTGAGCCCCCCAAGCTCTCCAGGCTCCTCACCAGCTCCAGGCCGTCGCAGCTCAAGGCGCTGGTGGCTTCGTCGAGGATGAGGACGCGGGGACGACGCACCAGGGCCCGGGCGATGGCCACTCGCTGCTTCTCCCCCGCCGACAGCTGCCCCCCCTTCTCGCCAACCTCTGCGGGAGGAAGAGCTGGGATCCCACCAGGATCCACGCGGAGGGTCCCACCAGGATCCACAAGGAGGGTCCCACCAGGATCCACAAGGAGGGTCCCACCAGGAACCACAAGGAGGGTCCCACCAGGATCCACGCGGAGGGTCCCACCAGGAACCACAAGGAGGGTCCCACCAGGAACCACAAGGAGGGTCCCACCAGGATCCACAAGGAGGGTCCCACCAGGAACCACACGGAGGGTCCCACCAGGATCCACAAGGAGGGTCCCACCAGGATCCACAAGGAGGGTCCCACCAGGATCCACAGGGAGGGTCCCACCAGGATCCACAAGGAGGGTCCCACCAGGAACCACACGGAGGGCCCCACCAGGAACCACAAGGAGGGTCCCACCAGGATCCACAAGGAGGATCCCACCAGGAACCACAAGGAGGATCCCACCAGGATCCACAAGGAGGGTCCCACCAGGATCCACGCGGAGGGTCCCACCAGGATCCACAAGGAGGGTCCCACCAGGATCCACGCGGAGGGTCCCACCAGGATCCACAAGGAGGATCCCACCAGGATCCACAAGGAGGGTCCCACCAGGATCCACAAGGAGGGTCCCACCAGGATCCACAAGGAGGGTCCCACCAGGATCCACAAGGAGGGTCCCACCAGGATCCACGCGGAGGGTCCCACCAGGATCCACGCGGAGGGTCCCACCAGGATCCACAAGGAGGGTCCCACCAGGATCCACGCGGAGGGTCCCACCAGGATCCACGCGGAGGGTCCCACCAGGATCCACGCGGAGGGTCCCACCAGGATCCACAGGGAGGGTCCCACCAGGATCCACGCGGAGGGTCCCACCAGGATCCACAGGGAGGGTCCCACCAGGATCCACGCGGAGGGTCCCACCAGGATCCACGCGGAGGGTCCCACCAGGATCCACGCGGAGGGTCCCACCAGGATCCACGCGGAGGGTCCCACCAGGATCCACGCGGAGGGTCCCACCAGGATCCACGCGGAGGGTCCCACCAGGATCCACGCGGAGGGTCCCACCAGGATCCACGCGGAGGGTCCCACCAGGATCCACGCGGAGGGTCCCACCAGGATCCACGTGAAGGGTCCCACCAGGAACCACAAGGAGGGTCCCACCAGGGAGGGTCCCACCAGGATCCACAAGGAGGGTCCCACCAGGGAGGGTCCCACCAGGATCCACGCGGAGGGTCCCACCAGGAACCACAAGGAGGGTCCCACCAGGATCCACAAGGAGGGTCCCGCCAGGAACCACAAGGAGGGTCCCGCCAGGATCCACAGGGAGGGTCCCGCCAGGAACCACAAGGAGGGTCCCGCCAGGAACCACGCGGAGGGTCCCGCCAGGATCCACAAGGAGGGTCCCACCAGGATCCACAAGGAGGGTCCCACCAGGATCCACAGGGAGGGTCCCACCAGGATCCACAGGGAGGGTCCCACCAGGAACCACAGGGAGGGTCCCACCAGGAACCACAAGGAGGGTCCCACCAGGATCCACGCGGAGGGTCCCACCAGGATCCACAAGGAGGGTCCCACCAGGATCCACAAGGAGGGTCCCACCAGGATCCACAAGGAGGGTCCCACCAGGATCCACGCGGAGGGTCCCACCAGGAACCACAAGGAGGGTCCCACCAGGATCCACAAGGAGGGTCCCACCAGGAACCACAGGGAGGGTCCCACCAGGATCCACAGGGAGGGTCCCACCAGGATCCACAGGGAGGGTCCCACCAGGAACCACAAGGAGGGTCCCACCAGGATCCACGCGGAGGGTCCCACCAGGAACCACAAGGAGGGTCCCACCAGGATCCACAGGGAGGGTCCCACCAGGAACCACAGGGAGGGTCCCACCAGGATCCACAGGGAGGGTCCCACCAGGAACCACAAGGAGGGTCCCACCAGGATCCACGCGGAGGGTCCCACCAGGATCCACAAGGAGGGTCCCACCAGGAACCACAGGGAGGGTCCCACCAGGATCCACAAGGAGGGTCCCACCAGGATCCACAGGGAGGGTCCCACCAGGAACCACAGGGAGGGTCCCACCAGGAACCACAAGGAGGGTCCCACCAGGAACCACAAGGAGGGTCCCACCAGGATCCACAAGGAGGGTCCCACCAGGATCCACAAGGAGGGTCCCACCAGGATCCACGCGGAGGGTCCCACCAGGATCCACGCGGAGGGTCCCACCAGGAACCACAAGGAGGGTCCCACCAGGATCCACAAGGAGGGTCCCACCAGGAACCACAGGGAGGGTCCCACCAGGATCCACGCGGAGGGTCCCACCAGGATCCACAGGGAGGGTCCCACCAGGATCCACAGGGAGGGTCCCACCAGGAACCACAAGGAGGGTCCCACCAGGATCCACGCGGAGAGTCCCACCAGGATCCACGCGGAGGGTCCCACCAGGAACCACAAGGAGGGTCCCACCAGGAACCACAGGGAGGGTCCCACCAGGATCCACAGGGAGGGTCCCACCAGGATCCACAGGGAGGGTCCCACCAGGAACCACAAGGAGGGTCCCACCAGGATCCACGCGGAGGGTCCCACCAGGATCCACGCGGAGGGTCCCACCAGGATCCACAAGGAGGGTCCCACCAGGATCCACAGGGAGGGTCCCACCAGGATCCACAGGGAGGGTCCCACCAGGATCCACGCGGAGGGTCCGACCAGGAACCACAAGGAGGGTCCCACCAGGATCCACAGGGAGGGTCCCACCTGGAACCACAGGGAGGGTCCCACCAGGACCCATAGGGAGGGTCCCACCAGGACCCAGGACGCTGAGGGCCACCAGGACCCATACGGAGGGTCCCACCAGGACCCAGGACGCTGAGGGCCACCAGGACCCATACGGAGGGTCCCACCAGGACCCAGGACGCTGAGGGCCACCAGGACCCATACGGAGGGTCCCACCAGGACCCAGGGCGCTGAGGGCCACCAGGACCCATACGGAGGGTCCCTCCAGGACCCAGGGCGCTGAGGGCCACCAGGACCCATAGGGAAGGTCCCTCCAGGACCCAGGGCGCTGAGGGCCACCAGGACCCATACGGAGGGTCCCTCCAGGACCCAGGGTGCTGAGGGCCACCAGGACCCATAGGGAAGGTCCCTCCAGGACCCAGGGCGCTGAGGGCCACCAGGACCCATACGGAGGGTCCCTCCAGGACCCAGGGTGCTGAGGGCCACCAGGACCCATAGGGAAGGTCCCTCCAGGACCCAGGGCGCTGAGGGCCACCAGGACCCATACGGAGGGTCCCTCCAGGACCCAGGACGCTGAGGGCCACCAGGACCCATACGGAGGGTCCCACCAGGACCCAGGACGCTGAGGGCCACCAGGACCCATGCGGAGAGTCCCACCAGGACCCAGGGCGCTGAGGGCCACCAGGACCCATACGGAGGGTCCCTCCAGGACCCAGGGCGTTGAGGGCCACCAGGACCCATACGGAGGGTCCCTCCAGGACCCAGGACGCTGAGGGCCACCAGGACCCATACGGAGGGTCCCTCCAGGACCCAGGACGCTGAGGGCCACCAGGACCCATACGGAGGGTCCCTCCAGGACCCAGGGCGCTGAGGGCCACCAGGACCCATACGGAGGGTCCCTCCAGGACCCAGGGCGCTGAGGGCCACCAGGAACCATACGGAGGGTCCCTCCAGGACCCAGGACGCTGAGGGCCACCAGGACCCATACGGAGGGTCCCTCCAGGACCCAGGACGCTGAGGGCCACCAGGACCCATAGGGAAGGTCCCTCCAGGACCCAGGACGCTGAGGGCCACCAGGACCCATACGGAGGGTCCCTCCAGGACCCAGGACGCTGAGGGCCACCAGGACCCATACGGAGGGTCCCACCAGGACCCAGGACGCTGAGGGCCACCAGGACCCATACGGAGGGTCCCACCAGGACCCTGGACGCTGAGGGCCACCAGGACCCATACGGAGGGTCCCTCCAGGACCCAGGACGTTGAGGGCCACCACGACCCATACGGAGGGTCCCTCCAGGACCCAGGACGCTGAGGGCCACCAGGACCCATACGGAGGGTCCCTCCAGGACCCAGGACGTTGAGGGCCACCAGGACCCATACGGAGGGTCCCTCCAGGACCCAGGGCGCTGAGGGCCACCAGGACCCATACGGAGGGTCCCTCTAGGACCCAAGGCGCTGAGGGCCACCAGGACTCACCGGTGTCAAAGCCCTTGTCCAGCGCGGTGATGAAGTCGAGGGCCCCGGCGGCGGCGGCGGCCGCTCTCACCTCCTCCTCCGAGCAGCCCTCCAAGCCCAGGGTGATGTTGTCTCGGACGGTGCCGGAGAAGAGCACGGGCTCCTGTCCCACCATGGCTACCTGCGGCGAGGAGGCGGCTCAGACCGGGCTCCGCTCGGCCCCGTCAGGCCTCCCGCCTGCCGGTCCGGGTGCTTCTCACCTGCCGGTGGAGATAGCGGTGCCGGTAGAGGCCCAGAGGAACCCCGTCCAGAAGCAGCTGCCCGGCCGAGGGCTCGTAGAATCGTTCCAGCAGCGCCGCGCACGTGCTCTTCCCGCTCCCGTTGAGCCCGGCCAGCGCCGTCACCTCGCCGGGACGCAGCTCGAAGGAGACGTCCTGCAGGGGTGGGAGGTGTCCATCTCCTCCATCCCATCCAACCACATCTCCATCCCATCCCCATCTCCAGCCCATCCCCATCTTAATCTCAATCTCATCCCCATCTCCATCCCATCCCCATCTCCATTTCCATCTCATCCCCATCACCATCTCGTCTCCATCTTCATCCCCATCCAAATCCCCATCCCCATCTCCATCTCCTCCTCCATCCCACCCGTCTCCTCCATCCCCACCGTCTCCTCCATCCCATCATCTCCTCCATCCCCATCGTCTCCTCCATCCCACCGTCTCCTCCATCCCCACCGTCTCCTCCATCCCCACCGTCTCCTCCATCCCCACCGTCTCCTCCATCCCCACCGTCTCCTCCATCCCCACCGTCTCCTCCATCCCCACCGTCTCCTCCATCCCCACCGTCTCCTCCATCCCCACCGTCTCCTCCATCCCACCGTCTCCTCCATCCCCACCGTCTCCTCCATCCCCACCGTCTCCTCCATCCCCACCGTCTCCTCCATCCCCACCGTCTCCTCCATCCCACCGTCTCCTCCATCCCCACCGTCTCCTCCATCCCACCATCTCCTCCATCCCCACCGTCTCCTCCATCCCACCATCTCCTCCATCCCCACCGTCTCCTCCATCCCCACCGTCTCCTCCATCCCCATCGTCTCCTCCATCCCCACCGTCTCCTCCATCCCCACCGTCTCCTCCATCCCCGCCGTCTCCTCCATCCCCGCCGTCTCCTCCATCCCCACCGTCTCCTCCATCCCCACCGTCTCCTCCATCCCCACCGTCTCCTCCATCCCCATCGTCTCCTCCATCCCCACCGTCTCCTCCATCCCCACCGTCTCCTCCATCCCCACCGTCTCCTCCATCCCCACCGTCTCCTCCATCCCCACCGTCTCCTCCATCCCCACCGTCTCCTCCATCCCACCGTCTCCTCCATCCCCACCGTCTCCTCCATCCCACCGTCTCCTCCATCCCCACCGTCTCCTCCATCCCACCATCTCCTCCATCCCCACCGTCTCCTCCATCCCCATCGTCTCCTCCATCCCCACCGTCTCCTCCATCCCACCATCTCCTCCATCCCCACCGTCTCCTCCATCCCCATCGTCTCCTCCATCCCCACCGTCTCCTCCATCCCCATCGTCTCCTCCATCCCCACCGTCTCCTCCATCCCCATCGTCTCCTCCATCCCACCGTCTCCTCCATCCCCACCATCTCCTCCATCCCCACCATCTCCTCCATCCCATCATCTCCTCCATCCCCACCGTCTCCTCCATCCCATCATCTCCTCCATCCCCACCGTCTCCTCCATCCCCACCGTCTCCTCCATCCCCACCGTCTCCTCCATCCCCACCGTCTCCTCCATCCCACCGTCTCCTCCATCCCCACCGTCTCCTCCTCCATCCCACCGTCTCCTCCATCCCCACCGTCTCCTCCATCCCCACCGTCTCCTCCATCCCACCGTCTCCTCCATCCCACCGTCTCCTCCATCCCACCGTCTCCTCCATCCCACCGTCTCCTCCATCCCACCGTCTCCTCCATCCCATCATCTCCTCCATCCCCACCGTCTCCTCCATCCCCACCGTCTCCTCCATCCCCACGTCTCCTCCACCCCGTCTCCTCCATCCCCACCGTCTCCTCCATCCCACCGTCTCCTCCATCCCACCGTCTCCTCCATCCCCTCATCTCCTCCATCCCCACCGTCTCCTCCATCCCCACCGTCTCCTCCATCCCCACCGTCTCCTCCATCCCCACCGTCTCCTCGATCCCCACCGTCTCCTCCATCCCCACCGTCTCCTCCATCCCCACCGTCTCCTCCATCCCCATCATCTCCTCCATCCCCACCGTCTCCTCCATCCCCACCGTCTCCTCCATCCCATCATCTCCTCCATCCCCACGGTCTCCTCCATCCCATCATCTCCTCCATCCCCACCGTCTCCTCCATCCCATCATCTCCTCCATCCCCACCACCCCATCCCATCTCTCCACCCCTGGTGGGTCTCCTCCACCTTCAGGACGAGGTCCTGGGGCCGCGTTGGGTAGGCGAAGGAGACTCCTTGGAAGGCCACGTGGCCGCGCAGCATCCGGGGCGCCCAGGTGCCCCCCGCGTCCCCCCGAGGTTCCCGGTCCAGGTATTCCCAGACCTTGCGTCCGGCTGCCACCGTGTTCATCAGGTCCCCGTGGCCGTAGACCAAGGCCTGACCGAGGAGATGATGGGATGGAGGAGATGATGGGATGGAGGAGACGGTGGGGATGGAGGAGATGATGGGATGGAGGAGACCGTGGGGATGGAGGAGATGATGGGATGGAGGAGACGGTGGGGATGGAGGAGATGATGGGATGGAGGAGACGGTGGGATGGAGGAGACGGTGGGATGGAGGAGATGATGGGATGGAGGAGACGGTGGGGATGGAGGAGACGGTGGGGATGGAGGAGACGGTGGGGATGGAGGAGACGGTGGGGATGGAGGAGACGGTGGGGATGGAGGAGACGGTGGGGATGGAGGAGACGGTGGGGATGGAGGAGACGGTGGGATGGAGGAGACGGTGGGGATGGAGGAGACGGGTGGGATGGAGGAGACGGTGGGATGGAGGAGACGGTGGGGATGGAGGAGACGGTGGGATGGAGGAGACGGTGGGATGGAGGAGACGGTGGGGATGGAGGAGACGGTGGGGATGGAGGAGACGGTGGGGATGGAGGAGACGGTGGGGATGGAGGAGACGGTGGGGATGGAGGAGACGGTGGGATGGAGGAGACGGTGGGGATGGAGGAGACGGTGGGATGGAGGAGATGGTGGGGATGGAGGAGATGGTGGGGATGGAGGAGACGGTGGGATGGAGGAGACGGTGGGGATGGAGGAGACGGTGGGGATGGAGGAGACGGTGGGGATGGAGGAGACGGTGGGGATGGAGGAGACGGTGGGGATGGAGGAGACGGTGGGATGGAGGAGACGGTGGGGATGGAGGAGACGGTGGGGATGGAGGAGACGGTGGGGATGGAGGAGACGGTGGGGATGGAGGAGACGGTGGGGATGGAGGAGACGGTGGGGATGGAGGAGACGGTGGGATGGAGGAGACGGTGGGGATGGAGGAGACGGTGGGGATGGAGGAGACGGTGGGGATGGAGGAGACGGTGGGATGGAGGAGATGGTGGGATGGAGGAGACGGAGAAGATGATGGGCTGGGGTGGGACGCGGCCGGCGCGGCCTCACCTGCACGTGCTCGCTGACTTTATTCCGGTAGAATATGAAGGTGGCCACGTTGCCGGGGGTGACGGAGCCTTCCCGCGCCTGCTGGTGGCCCCGGTGAAGCACCAGGAACTGCACGGCCAACTGGAGAACCTACGGGGCCACCAAGGATTGGCTACGCGGCTCGGGGTCCCCGGAAGCTCGCGGATCCCGCCGGCCTCACCCGATGGACGAAGACGAACCGAGCCTCTTCCACCGCCAGCTGGTCCTTCAGCCTCAGCACCTCGGCCACCGCCCGGGCGTGGCGCCGCTCCTCCTCCTCCTCCCCGGCGAAGGTCCTCACCGTCTCGATGGAGGAGATGGCCTCCTGCACCACCGCCCTGGTGGCCGCCGTGGCGTCCAGCAGCGCTCGCTCCAGCCGCTGGGGACACACCGATTGGCGGGAGGCCCCCACGGAGGACGTCTCGGCCCCAGCCCCCAACCCACCTCGTCCCGTTCCATCTCTCTCCTGCTCCCACCAACCCACCTCGTCCCGTTCCATCTCTCTCCTGGTCCCTCCAACCCACCTCGTCCCGTTCCATCTCTCTCCTGCTCCCACCAACCCACCTCGTCCCGTTCCATCTCTCTCCTGCTCCCTCCAACCCACCTCGTCCCGTTCCATCTCTCTCCTGCTCCCACCAACCCACCTCGTCC